>JAMPIV010020250.1:92500-334740 GCA_024509875.1 Oreohelix idahoensis | reverse complement strand
CGCTTTGTTCAGCTGCTTATACTATATAGAAAATTTAGAAAAGTAGCACTCTTTAAAAAGACAGGTTGTTATCTTAAGACAATTTAACTGAAGGAAGAGAAGAGGAAGAATGATTTTAAGAAGAATGTGCCCTGCATGTCGTCGAATGGGGATGGGTTGTCGCTGCCACTGTTTTTCTGGAGCAGTGTTTTTGTTTTGATGCAGCTGTTTGGTCTTGCTTGCACATGTTAACAGCCATTCCTGCTCATTTCCTTCTCATTCGTATCATTTATTTTGCTGCTGTTTGAGAACCCCATTATGGATCCAGCAAATAAAAAGAAGTTGTATAAAACGTAAACATCGTTGCATTTTGTCGCGATCGCAGATAAAGTGTTACAGGTTAGTCATTTTTGTTTAAATATATACAGAATATTAAAATAAAAAATCCGGCATTTTAAAAATTCCGGCACTCCTCAGTCGGAGTTTGTCCTGGATTTTTGAATGTCTCTGTATTCAAAGAAGGAAAGTGAAAGGATTAAAAGAAACAAAACAAAAGACGAAACAAAATATAATTTAGTTTCTTGCTGTTCACTGTGCTAAAGACTGAAATTGCTTTATGGCGATAGATAACTAAAAAAGAATGACCACACAAAAAAGAAAAAAAGTAATACTAGTGAGAAAACATAAAAAAATACAATTCATTTCATTGACATTTTCTGTGTTCCAAGTGAAAGTTTTTTGTTTTTTTTTGTAATTAACCACAAACATACAACACATTTGAATGCACACCACCACACCACACACACCCCCCCCCCCCCCACCCCCACCACCCACACAGCACACACAACCCACCCCCCCCCACCACTCCCATGCACCCACCACCCCCACACCCCCACCCACCACACCTTATTACCCCCTCCCATTTACACCTCACCCCCACACCCCCCCCCCACCCACCTCCCCCCCACACACACCCCCCCCCCCCCCCCCCCCCAGCCAACCCCCCCCCAACACCCCCACACAGCCTCCCCCCCACCAGCTCCCCACCACCCCACGCACCCGCCACACCCCCCGCCCCCCCTCCCCCCACCCCCTCCCCCCCACCCCCCACCCAGCTCACCGCCACCCCCCCCCCCACACCCAACCCCCCACCCCCCCCGACCCCCAGCCAGCCCTCCCCCCCCCCACCACCACCCCCCCCACCCCACCAGCCCACCACACCCCCCCCCCCACACCCCCCCCATCCATCCACCCCCCCCCCCCCCCCCCCCCCCCCCCCACCACCCCCCCCCAACCCCCCCCCGCAGCCATTTTCACCACCCCCACACCCCACCACAGCCCGCCCCACCCCACCAACCACCCCACCCCCTCTCCCCACCCACCCCCCCCCCCCCAGCCCCCCCCACCCCCCCCCCCCCCCCCGCACCACCCCCCCCCCAACCCCCCACCCCCACACAGCCCCCCTCCCCCAACAAGACCCCCACCCCCACCCCCCCCCCCCGCCCCCATTTAGCCCCCCCCCCCACCAGCCCCCCCCCCCATCCCCCTCACAAAAAAAACCCCCCTACACACCCCCAAACCCCCCCCCCCCGCCCCCCACAGCCAACACCCCCCCCCCCCCCCCCCCCCCCCCAGCCACCCACCCACCCACCCACCCCCTCCCACCCCCCCTTCGCATCCCAACCCCCCCACCCACCCACCTCACCCCCCCCCACCCCAGCCCCCCCCCCCACCCCCCCCCACCCCCCACACCCACCACCCCCCCCCCACACCACCCCCCACCCCCCCCAGCCCCCCGCCGCCCCCCCCCCCCCCCCCACACACCCCCCCCTCCCCCCCCCCCGCCCCACAGCCCCACCCCAGCCCCCCCCCCCCCGCCCCCCCCCACCCCACCCCCACCACCCCCAGGACCCCCCACCCCCAACCCCCCAGCAGCCCCGCACCCACCCCCCCCCCCCCCCCAACCCACCCTCCCCCCTACACCACCCGCCCACACCCCCCAAGCACCCCCCCCCCCCTTAGCCCACCCCCCCACTCACACCCCCCCCCAGCCAACACCCCCGCCCCCCCCCACCCCCCCCTCCCGACCCCCACCCCACACACAGCCCCCCCCGCCCCCCCCCCCCTCACCCCCCCAAAAAAAACTCCCCTACCACCCCCACCCACCCACAGGCCTCCCGCACCCACTCACCCCCCCCCCCCCCGACCCCCACCCCACCGCCCCCCCCCCCCCCCCCCCACCCCTGACCCCCACCCCCCCGCACCCACCACCCATGCCACCCACCCATGAACCACCCCCCCCACCCCCCCCCCCCCCCCCCCCCCCATGAACCCATTGCACCCACCCCCCCCCCCCCACCCCCCCCCCCCCCCCCCCCCCCCCCGCCCTCCACCAGCCCCACACCCCCCCCCCCCCCCCCACCCCACCCCCATGCACCCCCACCCCTCTCACCCCCCCCCCAGCACCCACCACCACAGCATTTGCCCCCCTGCCTGGACCCCCCCCCCACACCGTAGCCCGCACACACCCCCCACCCCACCCACCCCCCCCCCCCACCAACCCCCCCACCCCCCCCCACCACCCCAACCTGCCCCCCCCCACCACCCCCCACCCCCCACCACCGTCACCCCGCCCACCAACCACCCCCCCAGCACCCCCCCCCCCCCAGCCAACCCCACCCCCCCCACACCCACACCCCCCACCACCACTCACCCCCCCCCCCACCCACCCACCCAGCCCTCAGCCCCACACACCAGACCCCACCCCCCACCCCACCCCCCCAACCCCCCCCACGAGCCCTTAGTTGGATTGAATCTCCGACAAACGAAATCATCTTCGATCGAATGTGCATATTATGGCTCAATCCTCGGCGTGACCACGTATGCATCCTTAGAGGATTTGTTGATTGCAGAGTATAAATTGATAAACTCAAACCAGCATTCAAGTTATTGCATCTCCGATTCAAGATCATCGATTGAGTGCATTATTAAAAATACAGCCAGTGTCTAAATCAGGATATCTCAACGTCAATAGATTATTACATTAATCAAAGAGAAATATTAAGATCATTCAAACCAGGGGAAAAAGTTTGGTTGTTGCTACCTCATAACGATAACAAAATTACTGATATCATGGCAAGGTCCATTTGATGTTATCAAACAAGTCACAGATGTTGACTACTCGGTAAACGTTAGAGGTAAAATCAAAACCTTCCATGTCAACATGCTAAAATTAGCAGTAGAAAGACCACAGGAATTAATTCCTGTCATTAACTATATTGATGATTCTTCACATCATACTGCTTCTTTTGCAGTTGTTCATGAAAAAGATACTACTTCGTCTATCCCTTTTACAATTTTTTTCACAACTACCTTCTTTGCAATCATCGGAATCTTGGAAAGACGTGACTATTTCTTCTTCACTGTCTTCGTTCTCAACAAGATCAAGTTCGGGATATTCTTATTTCTTTCAATGATGTTCTCACCGACCTTCCAGGTCAGACATCGCTTATATCCCATGATATTACTCTTACTGATTATAAACCTATCTAAAAACTTAGACCCCTATCCTATATTTTTACAACCAAAAGATAGGGTGGAGAAAGAGAGTAAAAGAGATGATACGTTTAGGTGTGATATCTCCTTCGGAATCACCATATGCATTCCCAATGGTGATAGTTAAAAAGAAGGATGATTCTTTACGTATTTGTATTGATTTTAGGCGATTGAATAAAATTACAATCACAGACGGTGAGCCTATGCCTCTTTTAGATGATCTTTTGTCAAAATTATCTAATGCTACCTTCTTTAGCAACCTAGATCTCTCTCAAGGCTACTGGCAAATTCCTCTCGCCGCACATGCCCACCCTTACAAAGCTTTCACTACTCCTTTTGCGCTCTACCAACGGAATTATATGTGTTTTGGGTTAGTGAATGCGCCAGCGACGTTTGTGCGCATGATGCGCCGCCTTCTTGGCGATCGTAAAGATGTCATCACGTACATCGATGAATTCATCTGCCTATTTCATGACTCGTGGGAAGACCATATTGATGGTTTAACTTCCCTTCTACATACGTTACGTATGCATGGTTTGACTGTGCGACCTTCAAAGGTCCCAAATTGGTTGTCAGGAAAATTTCTTTTCTTGGTCACCGCATAGGGTAACCAACAAACTGTATCCTGACGACAAATACAGTCAAAAGAATTCTAGAGATTTCTACCCCTTCAACTAAGAAACAAGTTAGAAGCCTTTTAGGCTTGATAAACTATTACCATAAGTTCATCCCGCATTTCGCACAACTATCTACACCTTTGTCCGCACTGTTGACCAAAGGTAGTCCTAATAAGGTACGTTGGGACAAAGATTGCGAAAGCGCTTTGGTAACAATTAAGAAATTATTTAGCAATGCACCTATTTTGTTATTACCAAATATACGTATTCCATTCATACTTCAATCAGATGTCCTCGAGTTACTCCATGGGTGGTTGTTTGCTGCAATGTTACAAGGAAAACACTCCATCCATGTTTCTATGTGTCGAGGAAACTGACTCCGGCTGAACAGAAGTATGCCACCGGTGAACGTGAGCTCCTTTCTATGGTCCGGTGCTTGGAGAAGCTGTCAACATATCTCATCCACACCCACTCTTACAGTATGACACACCATAGTCCCCTTACTTACATAACAGCTAGCACAATGCGTAACGCTAGAATACACCGATGGTATTTGTTGATTCAAGAATTTTCATTTACGATCCTGCCTATTGCTGGATCAGACAATAACTTGGCAGATCTTTTATCGCGCAACGTCTCTGGAGAAGAAATTGAATTAACTCTTTTAGTCAACGCACCATGTTGACAAGTGCTATTATTAATGTTATAAAATTTAATGTGTCTACTTAAAGATTATCATAGTTATAAGTAGGTAGTACTAATATTGATATGTTCGGGAGACGGGCGTCTTCTCCATCACTATCATCCGTGCCACAAGTGTCACGTTTGGAGGTGAGGGGGATGATTTGAGGATTGCGTTCATGTCTGCAGCTTGGCGCATTCCTCAAATGATTATATCTCCGCGACTGATGTCGATGATTTGTTTCATGCTTACAGACATTTGATTTGTGGCTCGATCCGAATGGCTGTATCATGGAACACACTCAAACGAATAGAGAATATCTCATCGACCGATGTCGATGATTGTTGCATGTGTGCATGCATTTGATTTTGATCACCTCTTTGATCTGCCATGGAACATTCGCAATTGAATATCTTAACGACGTAGTATGCATATCACTATGCATGACGCGTGGCTCATGTCTTTATAACGGAGTCACTCGACGTGTGGGCTTCGGCCCCCCAACGGCAGCGTATGTTTGACATGTGTGCCATTAATAAGAATAATAATAATAAAATTCTTAAGCGCCAAACACGGCGCATAAGGCAGAAACCAGTGCTCTCCAGGTTGTTCGTTGTGACGCCACTCCTCTTAGCTCTTGCACATTATTTAGGCCCAACGTTCTTCCTTCTCTTATTATTGTTCTTCTGAGTGTTTCTTTTGGTCTTCCTTTTTCCGCTTACCCTCAGGAACCCAAGTGAGCGCCTGTAGTGGTATTCTGTTGTTTTGCATTCGTAGGACATGACCGATATAGACCATCGTCTTTTCCTTATATAGTCGGAGACATATTTCTGCCTAGAGTCTTCTCTTATTTGTCGATTAGTCTTGAATTCTTTCCAACTGATGTTCATGAGTTTTCTAAGACATTTGTTCTCGAATGTATTCAGCTTGTTCTCCAATGATTTTGTTATTTTGCAACTCTCACAGCCGTATGTTAACACTGAGATAACATTTGAATTAAACAGACGAAGCTTGGTATGTATATTCAATGATCGTAATTTCCAAATGTTAGCCGATCTATGATTGAAGGCGCTAGCTGTGCAAAGCAATTTTAGTATGGATTTCGACTTGTTGTGTTTTGACCATCCTGAGTCATTTTACATGCTAAATAATTGAAACTTTCAACTTTCTGTATTTTTCCCCGTTCAAGATATAATCACTAGGTCTCGTTAGAAAAGTATAGCTTTAGTTTTTAGAGGCATTTGGCTTGGAGACCAATGAACCGAGATGATGTGTGCATTGCCATATAATTCGATTTTGTGGGGTTTTGACCCGAACGGCAGTGTGGTTCAGAAGTGTGGCCATTGCCACACTTATATTGCGTGGTACAACCACTTTTATGGATGGTTTAATATGGTGGCTGGGAAGCCATTTGAGCAGTGTATTTCTTGAACCAAACGTAAGTCGTCGTATGAATAACGCAGTTTGCATAATTATGGCAGATTAGCCTGGCGTGGTATGCCAAAGGAACATTATGTTACTAGCAATAGTGTAAGACTAGTATAGATGGATATTGTACAGCTAGCGGCAAGCGTAAGCCTAGTGTAACGGATATTAAACGACTAGCAGTAGACGTAAGCCTAGCATAATAAGTGTATTGCAGAACTAGCAGGATAGTTAAGTCTAGTTAGCCTCTGAATTTATGCCAAAGGACATTGGCCGTTAAAAGGAACTGACCTCTAACCAGAACTCTAGATAGAGATTGTGAACATGTGCTTATGAAATAATGAGAACTCTTACAGATCGTACATGAATGTGATGTGACTTTTGTTCCCATGTAGTTGGTGTCTGCTCATGGTATGAAATTACTAATTAAATATTTTGAGTCGTCAAAATCACAGTCTTATCAACTGTCGTATTCGGAGTTGAGTTAAATGCTATTTATCTTCAACTGATCATGACCAGTGATGATTAATGTCTTAACACGCTGCATCTCACACTGCCAATATAATCAATAAGACAAGAGACTAATACAGGTCAGTCAAGGGTCGAATAATTAATATGAAACATGTTCAGCACAGAATGTATCACAAGGGTTAAAGCAGACATTATCGATACCAACGGACAGTATTACGGAATCCTACAAAAGTGATAAGAACCCGAGGGACTTTGACTCTATAAACTGAATACGCATATAATAACTTGGTCATCCACAAATATTAGAAGTCATCGAAGCACCCAGAATATACTGGGGTCCCGCAAGAGCCCGTAACACTGACTTAAGTCAAGAATTCATTGTAAGGACGGATGCCAGTAATATTGGGTTAGGTGCGACCCTGCTACAGAAATCAGATGCATTGGATGGGGAATTAAGCCCAGTGGCATATGCTAGCAGAAAGTTGAATAAAGCTGAAACCAATTACTCAACTAGCGAAAAAGAATGTCTTGCAGTAATATGGGCGATAAAGAAATTCAATATTTATCTGTATGGGAAGGCATTTAAGCTGCAAACGGATCACAAACCCTTGTCGTTTCTAGCGCAGGCTAGGCATGAAAATTCTCGGTTACTCAGATGGTCCTTACTTATGCAGCCATTTGAGTTTAGCATAGAGTATATTTCTGGAAAAACAAATCTGGGAGCGGATTTTTTAAGCCGACGTCCGTGTGATGAGAATCACCGTAAGCCCCAGAAATAATAATAAATGTCTCTATGTGTATATAGAATTATAGACTGACATATAACGTCTGTTTTAAGAGGGAGAATTTGTCGTGAAACATTCTAAATCCACATATATAAATTAAAAGGTAAATGTAAAGCCTAACACATAAATTCAATAAAAGGAAAGAGAAATGGTAAAAGTACAGTGGTGTCACAATGGCGTACAAAAATCCCCCTTGTTTTCTACTTCGTCTGCAAATTGTAACGTTTCACGTTGATAGTAAAGCCTACTGCATCACTACACGCTTTCTACAATAAAACGTGTACTGCATTTCTAAGAAAACCTTGAGCTAGGCACACTGCGTAATGACCTAAATTAATACTTCCATTAATTTCATTTTATACACTACGTTAACATAAACGGAAGGACAGATGGACTTAGGATAGAGAGAGGGAGGGCTGAAAGCAGGAACGCATGCAACACTAACACGCGTCTCGCGATATACAATTAATGCCACCCTCCCCGCGCGAAAGGCCAGAAGCACTAACTTTTTTTCAAATAGACCGTGATAAAAAACACTACAACTACGAGAGTTTAGGTTTAAAAACCTGAAAAAACGCTTATTATGAAAATTGACATTATACTGGTTTACGTTTGAAAGCCTGACAGTACCCAGACACCACATCGTATCGAAGTGAACGGGAGGTAGAAGAAAATGCATATTTTGAACGCAGCCCCTTAGCCCCATTAAACTTATATATTTGGGTTCCTTAGGACTTGCTGACGTAAATGTAAGGCTAAACACGATTAGTCGGACTACAAATACTAATTTTGGTTGTTAGGGGAAATGTGAGTAGGGGTACTTTTTTTGAAAAGCTGTGTAAACATGGCCCGATTGGTTAGACCCGCCAATATAGTCAATTAGGAGCGTCAGTTCAGTGCCACATTTTAAAATAAACTTACTAAGAAACAGTGCGTTGAGATCCAGATCATATTTTTCTAAATAAAAGTCTGGGACAGAGGCAGATCGGAATTTGTGCCATTATTCATCGCCAGTCAACGTATTTGTGTATTATTTCCATGAATTGTGGTAAGCTTGACATATTCGATATCTTTTTAATGAAAATTGAATGTAAATTGATAATTTATGTCTGTATATGTGCGTGGTTCAGTAGCGAACATGAGGCAAGGCCTAGATAGTGCTCCAACCTGAACAGAACGTGTCGGAGAAAAGAAAACTGCATGGAATTGCCAACTAGTACACTGACACCTATCTTATTGACTAGAAGGAACTAATGCTGGAATTGCAGAGGCGTAGTAACCATTAGGGAGGAGTATACTGGTGTAAATTGTTTCAGATGAAGCTAGCAGTTGGCCTACCGCTCTGAACTCAGTGTTTGTTATGTATTGTGTTCAGTGTGGAAATAGATTATAAATTAGATCTGAAGTAGGAGGTACAACCTTCTTGTTTCAGGGACTGTGGTCCTAAGTTATTGAAGCAGCACCTGGTCTGAGTTTTGCTGAATCCAGAGGCTGACAGCATACTCCTTGGTCCAGATAGCGACCAGTGAGGTGTCTCCAGAACACAGGAAGCAATCTTTTCCTGCCGCCATCACGAAAGATAAGCTTCTGTGGCCAGAGTAGCTCAACATTATGTGCCCCCCCCCCCCCTCAAAAATTGACATTATATTAAACACAGAGGGACAATAAATTGGTTCAAATGACAGGAACTGTGAACTTTTCCCAATACTATTTCCACGATAATCAAACACTTGAAGTCATGATGAAAAACAACAACCAAGCTTGAACAAAACCAGTATTACCTCATATTACTACTTCACAAATTACACACATAGAATAATAATAATAAAATATGTCAATACAAAGTTCATATATATAAACTGTGTACATATTACTTGTAATTACATTTGATTGTGATTCCTGGTTCACTGTGTAGTTGAATCAGGATACCCATTATTGAAAGAATTAATACATATATTTTTAAACTTAAACACTTGACTCATTTAAGATAGTCTTATAGAGTGTTATATGTGTGTGAGTGTCACAGTGTTGTAAAGTGTTGTGGAATAAATTAAATTGTTTATCTGTCTGTTGTTGTTGTGACTTACACTTCATCAATTTCATAACCCTAGACATTCAACGTAGTCATCACAATATTCCAGAATAATTCTGACTGAGGTATAAATGTGGTAGCAAGTAAGGTCATCTGTAATACACCACACTTATTAGATACAGATACCTTCACAGCTGATCTCAGTCAGTACACTAAGTCCCCTATAAATAATTATAACATCCCACTTTACCACAACGGCGATGTCTGGCCAAGCCAGCCAGTCTGTTTCAAAACACTGGGAGGCCGCACCATTTGGTAATCATTATTTACCACGCGCCGCCAGGAAAATTCGTGGGCGAAGGAAACACATGAGAGGGAGGAGGAAGGGCGACCAGTCATGTTGCAGTCGCCAGGAGAAAATCCCCTGGCGTGACCCTCACGATCCAGGGCTTGCAAAGATTCTCAAGGATATGGAGATGGGCCTGTATGATAATGCTAATTATGACAGTGATTAGATCGGGACGTAGATCTAGATACGGACCAGTATGAAACCCAGAGATTTCAGTGATTTAGCACGGATTCCCGCACTTGAAAGAGGGGACTTATGTGATGCTGCACTGTAATTCTGTCTTTCAACCGGCCCGATTCTGTCGTCTATTTTGTATTTCCGGGCCGATCCTGTTCTTTTATTTTGAATTTTCACCATTTTATTTCTTCTCATTTGAATATATCGTGTTTGGTATTTTTGAGGAGATAAATTAAATGGGTTCGTTTATGATGGTAGGTTTATTTTACACTCGACCAGTTTTACTTTCTTCTGATTTTCCGTTGTTTACGGAAATCGCTATTTTCGGGCACGCCTGTAATGACGCGTCAGAAACGCACGTGGACGTGATGTCATTTTTGGACACGCGGTCGCGTTGTTTTCAAATCTGATTGGCGTAGCTCATAGTTATGTTTATTTTTCTGAGCGTTTCCATTGGTCAAGGGAAAGCTAGGGGATGCGTAGGAGAGAACACGCGGGGGTGGCCCCGGTGTGTATAAATAGCCAGTTAGACTGGGGGCCAAGTTCTCTATCGTAAGAAATATTGTCAGCCGTCAGACTTCGTATTATCGTCTCCATTGCGGGGAACAACAGCGATAATTGGTATGTAGGATTTTATTATCGTTTTATTCATTAGAGGGTTCTTTGAGAAATTCGCCCGTAGTTAATTTCTTCGGGGACATTAACTTTTTGGTTTTAAAAAACGATAGTGCCATCCATTATCATTTTTGAAGAACGACGTAAATGTAACAGTGTGCTTATTCTTTCTATGATTTTGGCAGTAGATAGGAACGTGGGAAGTTATAAGCTACACGTGGGCTCATAGTTGTAGAATGTTGTGTAGATCCACCATTATTTCCTGTGTATTTACAAATATAATTTTAGTGGGAATCGATTGTGTGTATTAATTTTATTTTTTTGCCTTAATGTAAGAAATGCAATCAGAGAGTAAAGATGTATGTTATAAGTGGATTATACTGCTTAGAGGAGTAAACTATTCCTATAGCGAGATTTCGTTTAAAGTGGGGCTTAAGTAGGAAACCTCATGTGTAAATGTTAAAAGGAGGCCACGGGATTTCGACAAAGGATTCCCTAGTTTGAACACGTGGGTAGCCACGCGTAACAAATAGATAAGAGGCAGACAGGTCGGCAGGTTTCTGGTTACTTACCTGGCAGATTATAGTTGAGGGAGAGAGGGGGAAGGAGTGAGAATGAAGAGACACGTGAGTAGGAATATTTTATGTATCGGTTTTTTTCAGAACGAGAGAAATGGAGAGGGAGGAGAGAGATTTAAGTGCCACGTGGGTAATATTATTTTTTTGTATTGTTGTACATGACGAGTGAAGGACTGAGTAAGGGAGTTATAAAGATTAATGGGTTAGAGATGCGTTATGTTGGAGTTGTATTCAATAGACGCATTTCCTTTAAATTTCAGCGAGTCACGGCGAAACAGTGGGGAGCATAATTTTGTCTAATAACATTATCCACGGCAAAAAGACATATCACAGGGTCAGAGTACTCGAGTTATCGTCCGGAGCAAAGAAAAATAACCTATAGTCTCTGGCAGTGAAGTCCCTATGCTTTAGCTGGAACGGGGTTTATTTATCATACAGCCGAGAGCATCGCTATTATAGTCTCTAGCAACGGCAGGTGGCCGTGAGACTGGGTTAAATCGTATACAGCCAGAAATCAAGGCTGTGTTTGCCTCTAAATCTGGAGCGGGTTAGAGGAGCAAATCATAGAAGCTAGTCAGCAGCAGAGAAGTTTTTCTACAGTTGATCAAGTTCTTATGTTGGATACCCACCAGTCATCATCATCGCATAATTCAGGAACAGGTGACAGGGTTAAAATACCTGGGTCTTGAAGGTAACGAGAGAAGAGCGTAACGGAGACGCCGCATCATCAGTCGTCGAGTGTTGGAGAGACACTGAGACCAAGGGAGAGAGATAGAGAGAGAGAGAAGGAGGGAGAATATAGGCAGGACCAGTAGGGTCTGTTCAGTATCCACTTGACGGATAGATACTGAGCCATTGTGTTACTCCAAGTCTATTATTTGTAGCATTTCCAGTGGTGTTAGATAGTGGCGCATATCGCCTACCTAGTTGGAAGCTGTGTAGACGGTTCGTTGAGGAAGAGTCAACAGGACTGAGACAGTAGCAATTTTAGTGGTATTAGAGAGTGGAGGCTAAATTTGACAGCTCCACAAGATTAGAGTTGTTTAAATCATTAACCAAATTTTTTTGTTCCTCAGCAGGGTGACAGAAAGAGTGAATGTGATTTGGGTTTTTTTTTAGTGTCTGTCTAATTTAATCGTTACTTGTTTTCAGGCCGTGCAACAGTGCAGGCCATTTCTTGACTGATGTGTTGATGGTATTTTTAATGTTTTTTCCATTCTGTAAATAAAAATATATATATTTACTGTATACTGGATCAGCTTCTACTCCTTACTATACTTACTTTATGTTGTCTGTATAGTGGTGTCTGTGGTCGTTTTATACACCTTATCTCCTTGTATTTAAAGGAAGCCAGAGGAGGGTGAGATTATAGCCTTTCTGAAGTCACGAAGCGGCAAGGGCGAGTCAAAACCTGGTTCTATCCCTTGAGCCAATAGTCTCATCTGTCCACAGGCATGTCATTTTCCATCTAAATTCTATCTTCTCAGACTTTCTCATACTAGGGTCTTGCTTTCATTCAGGCAAACTCTATAAACTTAAAACCACTTTGTGACATCACCTAATAGGCAATAACTTTGCGGGGGTGTATTATATCTTTTAATCTATTTTTGTTTTTTTTACTGTCTTTTTAGAACGTTATGAACACGATTGCAAAGTGCAAACATTTTCTTCTTGCACATAAATCTATGCATTTTTAACATTACTTTAACTTATGCACGGGCCTCCAAGAGCTCCGGGCCCCTACGCTTCAGCCTACTTAGCCTAATGGATAATCCGGCACTGGCTGTTCTCTGCCCCATGGTGTCATGCTATACCAAATCTTCTATCTCTGGCGTTTTATGCTTCTCGTGACTTTGATCTTTCTAAGGGTCACGAAAATTTTAAGCACATTCAGAATCTTGTGACGTATTCTTTCCAGAACGTTGTCTCCATTACAGCTGCTCTGAACGCATCACGATTCTGGGCAAGTCGACCTGCATCAGCACATTGCTTTCTAGGAATATGATCAATACATTTACGAACAATCTAACTACGTTTGTTAGCAGTGATTTAATTATATTATTTACCTCCTATATTAGTCCCATGTTTTATTTCGAATTTATGAAATGCTGCCACGACAAATATGGGAAACTAAGAGCCAGGAATTCATGCCTCCAGGACGACCCAAAGTCCGCGGGAGGACAACATTAGAAAATCTCTGAAGGACCAAGAACTAGACTGGAACCAGGCCAGGAGGAAAACAGCTCTCGCTGGCAATCTCTACCTCCCAGCATAGAAGAGGAACGACTAAAGTAAGTAGGTAAATAAGTAAGAGATGCATTTTATTTGTCTCAGAAAGTCCGTTTCTGTTGCTACAAGTATCCTTTTCTATTCATTGTTCGCTTTCTACCATTTGCATTCAGTCAAATGTATTGGTCGTACACGACATAGCTTTATCTTCTTTATCGCTTGTGTGGCCGTACAGCGGATGTGTAGTAATTGAGAGAGGGTTGTATTTTCGTATAGTTCGTTTCACTACCCGACAGTAGGCAGTCACTTAGATCATGTAGAGTACATTTTTACCAGTTAATGATTCTCCACTGTTTTGATGAATACATAGGTTGATGATGATGAATTACATTCAGATGTATCGACTTCACGCTAACATCAGCTGAACCAACACAAGCTTTATTTACATAAAGAGTCAAATTCAACCCAACACTGGGTGGTCGACCTTCCTTTGGTGACACCTTTCTACTAAAATGACTGCTGTACAAAATGATACTGGCATTTCTCCTTTCTCTCCTTTATATCGTCTGTCCCTACTTCTTGCTTTACCGCTGTTATGTCAGTGGTTAGACTCTATTCGAGTAGCTTAGGGTATCTATATTTAGACTGGTCTAATACCAGGGCTGACAGTTTATACCAAGTCTCTGACTCCTAATATTCTCTACCGTCTCTTATCTTCTGTGCTGTATAAAAGTTCACCTTATTCTACACGATTAAATATTTACTTGCTAGTTTTGACATACCTGTAAATTCCTGCTTTGGGCTGACCATCAAAAATACTTGACAGTCAACACTGCCTTTCGTGCTCCATGAATAACCAAACACCATAGCAGAAACCTGCACCTACATCTATCAAAGTGGCTACTTGGAACGGCTTGATGGCTGGACAACATATATAGTTTTCTGCACAACACAGAAGTCAACCACCTCCAGTGGTCTATTCGTCCTAGTGCACCATTCAAGCTAGCGTTCACCACTACACAAAAGTTTAATACAGCGATAACTTTCGCTGGGCCTATCTTACTTCGCTACCACGCGTTCCAAAATCAGACTGACTTAATCTTATTCCCGATTTCAACATTCCCCCGTTCTCTGCTAAAAATGTGTTCATCCTCGCAACACTTTCTAGTGCGTTTTCATTTTGATCACTCACCAAAATCTTTCAAGGGACGTAATTTAAAGTCATCTCCCTTTGCTGATTAAGCTCAAAACCCATACAATCTTATTTAATCTTATTACTAAAACATTACTATGAAAATCAGTTACACTATAATTGAGAACTCACATGAAATACTAAACCAAAACACCAAGCTACATCTCGCAAAATGGGATTTATAAAGTTACCTCTCTTCCATCAAAACACTCTTCTGCTCATTTGACTTCCCCTTAATAAAGACATATAGTCTATTAACAACTCTATTTAACTTTCTTAAACCATTTTTCTGTACTTTCTTTCATTCTTAAAGTCCCAAGGTACTAATCACACTTGATTATAAAAGTACAATTCGATGTTGTTAATTTATGTTTTAAAACATACAATTTCTGTCTTAAAAGTCCAAAATTAGTTTAATGTTTTTCACTTTATTTAATGATATTCCTGTTATTTTGATACGATGCTTATTCAGTGTCTTCGCCTTTGTTATTGACATTTTTTATTCTAAAAAATAATATTAAATTCCTTTTCTTCTCTGTGCTTATCAAGCTACTAATCTCTGCTATAATCTCTAAGCTTTTAGCATAACGTATAGTGCGCTGTACTCACAAAAGACAGCTCCAAACCTCAGAAATGAGGTATCAGAGGAAGGTGGTTGAAGTAACAAGAAGAGATATGGTCCGCAACCAAACGATACGGCAAGGCCTCAAAACCCAGCCCTGGCAGACCCAACTACAACAGTCCCAACTACGAAAGTTTGGCCATGTCTGCAGAATGGAAGAAGGTCGGCTATCACGACAAACTGGGGAAACCAAGATACATGGATCCAGACTTCCAAGGCGACCCTAAGTTCTCTGGGAAGGCAACATTATAAAATTCCTGAAGGACCGAGGACTAGATTGGAATCAGGCCTGGAGAAAGACCGCCGATGAGACACTACGACTTTCTCTCTGGTAAACCTCTAAACACCCAAGGTAGAAGAGAAACAAATACGTAAGTAAGATGATGCACAGTAAAACATTAACAATGAAGATGTCACTATATCTAAGTGAATGAGAATTTGAACTCCTTCAATAGAGGAGCTGCAGGTGGCCATTAAACTTAACCATCACCAGAACTAGCTTAAAGAGCACCCATAGTGGGTGCATTGAATATGGATAAGTGAAAGATGCTGTGAACAACTAATGATCGACTATTACAGAATGACTGACACTGTAATCGATGAATCGTCAAGGTTAAGATTGCTGGAATTCGGCATCAAACGTATGACCAGCAGGGATGAACGATTGTTAAGATGCATCTGGCGTGTATACAACCAGCGCACAACAGGGACATTAAGCATTCACACCCTTCGACATTGGCTGAGAGAGGCTGAGGGTTTGCCGGAGTGCAATGATGTCGATTCTGATCAACAATAACAATCACCATCTATATAACATTAACTCCCAAAGAAGGATGGCGAGGTTTCGAGCCCTCAACACAAGTAGCTATGCTTTAGCGTCGCTAGATTATTTTAAAATTAACGGTAATTCTTTTTCTTCTTCAAGTTAAATTGAATAGCAGACCACTACATGGTAATTTTAAACAAATATACGCACAAACAGCAGATACTACTGAAGAAGAAATTACCATATTCTCCAATGAACTTGGCGCGGCTATGGCACAATGAAATCTCATGTGACAGCTATTGCACAATGAAATCTCATGTGACAGCTACGGCACAATGAAATCTCTTGTGACAGCTATGGTAGGGTTCCCATAATGTTTTGTTTAAAAACCGGGACATTTCCAAATTTTTACCTAAAAAAACCCGGGACATTTTGTAAAAAAACGGGACATGTTAAAAATTAAGGTAAAGTGTGGTAAAGTGGGATGTTATAAATATTTATAGGGGACTTAGTGTACTGACTGAGATCAGCTGTGAAGATATCTATATCTAATAAGAGTAGTGTATTATAGATAACCTTACTTACTGCCACATATGTATACCTCAGTCAGAATTATTCTGGAATAGTGTGATGACTACGTTATATGTCTAGGGTATGTGTATGATGAAGTGTAAGTCATAACAACAACAGACAGATAAACAATTTAATTTATTACACCACACTTGACAACATTGTGACACTCACATACATATAACACTCTAAGAGGATATCTTAAAGGAGTCACTGATAACTTTTCAAATAACAATATGTATTCAGTGCTGTCATGAATGTATATGTGTCCTGATTCAAATACAAAGGGAACCAGGAATCACAATCAATTTTAATTACAAGTTATATGTACAGAATTTATTAATATGATTCTTGCAGTGACATATATTATTAATGGTATCCTATGTGTGTCAGTTGTGTAGTGGTAATATGAGGTAATACTGGTTTTGTTTTGTTCAAGCTCTGTTGGTATTTGTCATCATGACTTCAATAGTTTGTTTCTATTGGAACTAGTATTGGAGATGTTCTCAGTTCCTGGTATTAAAACAATTAAATTCCCCTCTTAATTTTAGTTTATAATGTCATTTTAAGATGGGGGTACATAATGTTGAGCTCCATGGCCACACTCTCTTATCTTGCGTGATGACTGCAGTAAAAGACTCCTCTGCTCGATTACTTTAATGAGTTCTGGAGCCACCCCACTGGTTGCTATATGGACCAAGGAGTATGCTGTCCACCTCTGGCTTCAGCAAAGCTCTGACCAGGTGCTGCTCAATAACTTTAAGACCACGGTCCCTGAAACAAGAAGGTTGTACCTTCTACGTCAGAACTAATTTATACTCCATTTCTACACTGAGCACAATACATCACAAACATTGAGTTCAGAGCGTTAGGCCAACTGTCAGCTTCATCTGAAATACTTTATACCAGTATTTCCCTCCCTAATGGTTACTACGCCTCTGCAATTCCAGCATTATTTCTTTCTAGTTAATAATCTAGGTGTCGGTGTACTGTTTGGTCATTCCATGCAGTTTTACTTTCCTCCGACACCTTCTGTTCAGGCTGGAGCACTATAGGCTTTACATCATGTTCGCTACTGAACCACACATATATACAGACATAATTTATCAATTTACATTCAATTTTCATTTAAAAATATTGAATATTTCAAGCTTACCACAATTCATGGAAATAATAATAAACAGTTTCGTTGACTGGCAATGAATATAGCACAACTCCGATCTGCCGATGTCCCAGGCTTTATTTTATAAAAAAATATACACTGGTGCTCAACGCACTGCTTCTTAGTAGGTTTATTACAAGATGTGGCAATGAACAGACGCTCTGAATTGAGTATATTCGCAGCTCTACCCAATCAAACCATGTCTACACATCTTTTCAAAAAAGTACTCCTTTTCACGTTTCCCCTGACAACACAAGATAGTATTTATAGTCCGACCAATCGTGTTTAGTCTTTCATTTGTTGCGCTCCAATCAAATAGGAGTTAACATGGTAGGCTATTTCCGTAACGTAATGTTTTTTCAAACACGTTATAAAAAAAAATTTATGAGCAGAAATGATTTCATGCTGTCAGGCACCCCCACTATTTTATTTTGGCCATAACTTGGTAATTCCTAGACTATTTGCGTAACGTTTTACATATTCTTTGTCAGCAAACCCTACGGAACCCAAATATACAAATTTAATGGAGCCAATATGCATTTTCTTCTAGGATAGTCGTGCGGTTACTATCTTCTCACTTCCAAACCTGAGGGTGTCTGGGTACTGTCATGTTTTCAAACGTAAACCGGTATAATGTCATAATTCCCAATAAGCGTTTTTCAGGATTTTAAAACCTAACTCTGGTATGGGTAGTGAATTTTATCACTGTCGATTTGAAATAAAGTTAGTGCATGTGGCCTTACACGCGTGATGGCAGCAATTGTGTATCGCGCGACGCGTGTTTAGTGTTGCACGTGTCCCTGCTTTCTGCCTCTCCCTTCTCTCTATCCTTTAGTCCATCTGTCTTTTAGTTACGCCGTGTATAAAATGGAATGAATGAAATTTTAAATTTAGGTCATTGATCAGCTTGCGTATCTCAAGGTTTTTCCAAGAAATACAGTACACGTTTCATTGAAGAAAGCGGGTAATAATACAGTAGGCTTTTACTATCAACATGAAAGCGTTACAATTTGCAGACGAAGTAGAAAACAAGGGGGATTTCGAGTACAGTCATTGTGACAGCACTGTTCTTTACCATTCTTCTTTCCTTTTATTAAATTTATTTGTTAGGCTTTGCATTTACGTTTTAATTTATATATGGGGATTAGAATAATTCACGACATAAAGCACAAATAAATCTATTATATATTATATGTTGCACTTAAAATAAGATACTGGTATAAAAATACGCACATTAACTAACACAACTTCCACTTTAAAAAAGAATTCTAAATTACAAACATACTTAATTAGAAAAATCGCACCTTTAAAAAATACACAATAGTCAAGTTTATATTTCAGATTCATCAGAATATTTATCAGATTTATGGGCCTGTTCAAGAAGTTTTTTTTCTTCTGATATTTGAACTCAGCACAAGAGAAATCCTTAAAATGGGTCTTTATAAAGCTTTCACTGTCTCAATTTTAAGTCTGTTTTTTCGTCTGTCCAAAGCGCATTTATTAATGAAAAAACACATTCAACAGCTGCATTGGATCCTCGCAGTGCCAAACAAAAATTAACTAGGCATTTCAGGTTCTCAGCATTTATATCCTGCTTTTTAAAATGAGCGAACATCTCACACCATTTTTCACTGACACTTTGATCCTTCAGTTCACTCCACACATCAAATTTGCTTTCACAATATTTTTTCACACATGCAAACTCATCAATTAAGTCCTCTTCATTCACAGTAAAATTTGTTGACACTGTCTTCATGAATATGTAGCTTTCTTGGACGTCGCTCCTTTTTCTAGTAGTGATAAGGAGCCCTTTTTATGCTTGATAATAGGGCCTATTTTGTGTATTTGACAGAACGAAAATATTTTATTTCTTAAAAACTAAAGATAGGTAAACCGAAAGGAATAGCTCACATTATAGCGGGGATATTACTTAAGAGGTTAGTGTAAAGACTTCCTCATAATAATATTTTATTGTTCGAGAAAAATCAGTTTTAATGATAATTTTACTTCAGGGTAATCCCCAATTTAGTTAGTTAAAGTATGCACAGATCTAAATGCAAAGGGCTAACTAAAATTTTATTAACTAGAACGATAGAGATCAATTCCTAGTTTTATTAGAGCTTTTAATAATTGAAATCGGCCCAAAAATAAGCAAAATAATAAATATTTAAACTTAGGCACATTATACGGTAGAGCTGAAAAACGAGCAGAGGGAAAATTCTTAACGCCAGTTTTGACTGTGTTTCGATTGGTCGGGCACGGCGTTATAAAAGGCCTTGAACTTGAGCGGATTCTTGCCACTAACATTTTTTGAAACAGGCGATACGAGGAAGAGCGCAAATATAGCCTGTCAAATATTTTGCCGCCTGTATCTGAAGCAGAATCAGAGAACCATTAAAAGCCTGTATCAGCTTATGTATTTTACCTGAGGGTAAGCGATATATATATATATATATATATATATATATATATATATATATATATATATATATATATATATATATATATATATATATATATATATATATGTATATATTCATGTTGTTTGCCTGTATTTATCCACTTATGTGTTCGTTGATGTGTTAGACGGAAAAAATAGGCCAAATGTGTAACGGAGTTCCTTACCAACGTGTGTAGTTTTAAAGACGACAGACCAGAAATGGAAACAGTGTAGGATATTTGAAAAATTATGGCACAAGTGCAAACTGTAAGTCTATTAGGGTATTTGAATGAATATTTCCTATTGGAACGACACACTGTTCTAGAACATAAGATAGGATGACAGGATATATTACCATGATGTAATCAATATGTTACTTATTATGTTGTACTTAACCTAATTATGGTATGGAAGACAATCATGGACGAATGGATCTCAGACTACAGTTAAGTTAAGTGGACACATAGGTCCACTGATCAGATGATCCAGTAGTAATAATACAAAGAACCAGAATAAAAAAAATAAAAGTATTAGAGACTCGAAGTAAAACTATTACAATACAGACTTATTATATAATGCAACATTATACATGATGATTCACAGAGGACCATATTCAAATCCTATTATGTTACCAGTCAGGGACGTTGATACCAAGATTGTGAGCTAGTGAATGAACTTTAATTACCTATATATAAATATAAATAAATATAAAAGCATATTTTTGGCTTTTTATGGAGAACATTCCACATTATTTATTTCACCTGTCGTAGATTTTGGATAGGAGTATTAAGACTTAGGTTGGTCCCTTCTGAATAGCTTGAAATGAGTGAGAGTCCCAGTGTGAATTTGGAAAAAATTGAAATAGATTCCACGAGTGGTGAGATGATAGACTGTGGTATAGAGGCTGTCGCTGAAAGCGGAAAGAATTCTTCTCCCTCTCACCTATCCTCTACGACGGCTTTTTTTTTTACAGAGTCCGACAGTCTAAACCACATATATATTACATATAATTCTATCTACTCACGGGCACGCACATACACGTGACGACAGGTAAACACACAGACGTGGAAAATCTATAACAATGATTATATATATATATATTTGGGATCGAGCTGACCAACGCACTGATTTTGTCCAAGAGAGATTTTATTTATCATGTAAAATCTTCTCACAACACCAAAGAAATACATCAAGGAAAAACATATACCAATAGTCATAAAATATCAAGAAAATGCTACAAGGGTGATAGCCCCGTTATGCTCTTAGCTCTAGGTTTAGCCCACAGCCCCGTTAAGAGAACAGATGATGGCCCAAAGAGTTATAGATACGTAGGGTTTAGGCTAAGAGTTTTTCTTCTTTTCTCGTAAATGTATGCACAGAGTTGAATAATCTGGTTTAGCCTAAGAAGTAAAGAAACTCTAGCAAATAGTAACAAATTCTGCAGGTTAAACAAAAAGAATTACGACAGTAAATGTGTGACGATAATACACCGGTAAAATAACACTCAGACCTGTGTACTCTCATTCATCCAGCCATGGCCTTTCTTACACATGTATACTCACACTTTGCTCGCTGCCTCTGGGAACTCACTAGTTCTAGGACCTTCACACAGACCCGAAAATGCAGTCCTTGACCAAGAAATCCCCAGTTCCAAAAGACGTACTAAACTCTAAGGGAACGATTCCTTGGGGGTTCTAATTTTTCGAATGTCTGATTAAGTCACATAAAATTTTGTCCAGGCACGAAAGTTAGCAGAGCACAATGTCATTAGCTTTGGATTCTAGAATTAAGGAATGTCAGATCGGTGTCTACTTCCAGGAAGGTACTATATTTTGTCCACCACAATACTAGTCACAATCTCTTGCGGAATGTTAATCTTGTAATATTCTCGCCGCCAGGCAGCATGTACATTTAAATTTGTGGAGCAATATGAACTGGCTCAAAAGCCCAATATATATATTTCTAGTCTTTAGAAACCGTTAGTGGGGTTGCTATTACTGTCTCTCTCTGATGGCTTATGCACTGTCAGACCCGTGTTACTTGAAACAAAGAAACCCACGTGGTTAAAGATAGGAAATGTCTATGCTTCTCACAAATATGTCTCTCAGGTTACTAAACGCTGGCAAGTTGGGTACCACCGTTTCACTATATAAAAGAAAGAACACATATCAAATAATTTACATATATGTACTCAATATAAACTTACATTTAAAACAGCAAGCCTACAGCTTGACTTATTATTTAAATTTCCCGTAAAGTAAGTTATAAAATCAATCATCATGAATTCAGGAATATCTGCGTATTCCGTCACTATTCACTGATGTCGCATCTAGCATTTATAAGTTTGATATAAAATATTTTCGACTGAGTATTTAGCAGTTAAATTAACTTCATTATAGCTACATTATTGTTTAGTATGCTAAGATATAATTTATTATGTATTTCCACTGCAACTCGACGATTTAAGAAATAACAAACTATCAAAATATTCAGTCTGCACACAGAACTAGTTTAAAATGGAATCGGCGATTTAAACACTAAATCACTTCACAAAACTAGATATCTATTATATATAATATTAATATACCTCAACCACAGAATTACTAAGAACGTTAAACCACTTCGACCAAACTAAGGCCATCTCTATTTACAGAGATTATTTAGAAATCGAACGAAGGTTGTTCTAGTCTAACTGCAAAGTTACTGAGTGAAATGAAATAGTTTCAAACGTGGGTTAATATTTTAAACCAGACAAAGGATGAACTATCTCCCCCGCGCCGATCTCTCCCCCCTTCTCATAACAGCTACGTTATACTTAGAGGCGTGTCGTAACTGCCACCGGGCGATTACGCACCTGCGTTGACAAACTGATCGGGAAAAGCGCGTGTCAGTTGCAAATCTCAGACAACCTGTCTCCAATGCAGGGCAGTTTTCACACTACGTCTGACCATGGCCCACAGTGAGCGCCGTGTCAGTTTGGGATTTTTCAGACAAATTTCTGAATACTGACCGGTGCAGATGTAAAGTATCACACATCACCGGGACTTATGCCGAGAAGAAGCTCGCGCGCTCGGTGAGAATGATGTTCAGCGAACCGACTTATCACGCCTTCTGACGCCCTGCAGCCCTGACATCTACGTAATATCGTCCTAGCGCGATTCTCAGTTTTGAGAAAGAAACAGGTAAAGTTTAAAAATACTGAAGAAAATATTTTTCGCAACCGAGTGATGCGAAAAATACAGGAAAAACAAGTGTGGAAAGAATATAAATGAAAGGATTAGGGTGAGAGAATAGGAAGAAGATGTAGGTAATTTAATGACATAAAGACCTACGTGACATCACCTTGTAAATACATTCTAAACTAATTTTGAGTTTTCCTAACCAAAATAAACCTGGTTTAGGAACAATAAATTGTAAATACTTTCATTCAGTCTTACTTAATTATTCTAATTAAGTTAATGTTCTGTTTGACAGTTATTACATGTAACTAATTTAATTTTCCCCTAGATAATTAGCCACATAAACAAATATATAACCATTACTCATTGTGGGATCTGGAAAGGTAGCAGATAGATCTTCAGGACCAACCACTATCATCATACCTGTAGATTTACATAGCTTGACCCCACTTTGATGTCGATACACCCTTACTCTTTTCAGAGAAGGGGGCATTTCTTTTAAGACCAGTCTCTTATCAGGCACTATCCTGGTATCATCTGATACATCTATTTGTCCAGGATAGCCTTTAGTTTAATAACATCTAAACCTCTCGTGACAGCGTGTTCATGACAAGACGGGATAGCGACGCTCAAGACTGACTAGGTTAGGCCATTGTCTTATCTACATATTTGGTGATTACATTGGAGCTGTGAAATATCATTAAACTACTTGTCGTATTAACGTCCAACTTTGCCTTAGTAGCTTCTTCAGTGTTTGAAGATCAGGTACGTGCAGAAAGACTGAGTTTAAAAATAGTACCGGCATATATGCATGCCTTCTAAAGTGTGAAAGAAGGGACCTCGCCGAAGTGCACCCTCTGCAAATAATTCAAACATATAATATGATGAATAACGCAATGATGAGGAGTGCAACATTAGTATAATTTAACTCTTGCTTTTTCATTATTCACGCTGAATTCTATCTTCCTGCCATGGTATTGCCAAGATGATAACCCAACGTTAAAGATAAACATGAATGGGGAAAATCTTGGAACAAGTCAAGAGTTTCTCATGTTTTGGTCAAATAATAACTATGGATGACTGTTAAGACAGCTTTTAATATTTTGTAGTCAAGGGGAGTTTACACGTTGTAATACTTATATGTACAGGCCAGACGTTGGTTATCTCCCTTGACTGGTTTAAAAATATTTGATCCAGATTTCTCTCGAACCTTCGAGATTGAGTTCAGTTCACGTTTCGCGGTTAGCCGCGCATGCGTGACTGTTTGAGCGGGACTGATATGCGGTATCCCGTGACAGTTCGCTCTGGGCGTTTGACCGGGCTGGTCAGCCATGTTTTCTAACTGTGTGTTCGGGGAAGATATTTGTGGTGAGATAGAAACGTTGGAGACTCCCCGAGATATTTCTAAAGCCTAGGATATATGGCTAGTATTTATATTGTGCAATGTTTCTTAGATATTGTATTACCAGAGCAGAGGAGTTAAGAAGAATATTTATATTGCTTAAAGCCAGGAACTTATACGGCTTATATATTGTATCGCCAGAGAAGGTGAAAAGGATATTTACATTGATTAAAAGCCAGGAACTTATACGGCTTATATATTGTATCGCCAGAGAAAGTGAAAAGGATATTTACATTGCTTAAAAGCCAGGAACTTATACGGCTTATATATTGTATCGCCAGAGAAGGTGAAAAGGATATTTACATTGCTTAGAGCCAGGAACCTATACGGCTTATATATTATATCGTCAGAGAAGGTGAAAAGGATATTTACATTGATTAAAAGCCAGGAACTAATACGGCTTATATATTGTATTGCCAGGGAAGGTGAAAAGAATATTTACACGATGTTTTTTCCATGATGTGTTTTGAACTGTACCAGTGATAGTGAATTGTTTACAATGTGCCTATGTACTGTATTACCAGGATGTTTACGTTTGATGTGTCACTTGTACCAGTATAATAAACAGTGTATAGACGTTTCAGCCGTCTCTTCATTCTTCTGACTAGGAGGTTTACCAGAGTTCGCAGTGTTACCTGTTATGTGCATTATGGTGTGTGATTGTTCGTGTTTTTTCCAGAACCACATGCATTTGCGTCCTTTGATAGCTTCACACACACACCCAGTCGGCCACCTGTAAGCCCGACCTGCTGATCACCTATATCAGCGCAGCACATAATAATAATAATATTTTCATTCTTCCGGAAGTACCCGGCGTTGCCCGGAGGTCTCACACCCTTCAACACTATAACTTCAACAGGCAGATGCGAAAGCGAAACCAAGAAGAGAAAAGGAATAGCCAAAGCTGCATTTAACCAACATAAGACAAATACTAACATCTAAGCAACTAATTCACAAATTCAAACTGAGAACATTCAAATGATATATATATATATATATATATATATATATATATATATATATATATATATATATATATATATATATATATATATATATATATATACGTATATATATATATATATATATATATACGTATATATATATATATATATATATAGAGAGAGAGAGAGAGAGAGAGAGAGAGAGCAAAGCAATGGGAAGAACTAATTGTGCCTCTCTGTCGTAGATTTGCGATAGGGGAATTAAGACATAGATTGGTCCCTTCTGAATAGATTAGAACAAGTGAAAGCTCAGTGAGAGGTAATGTAAAGAAAATAGCTTTTCACGAGTGAGATGGTGGAAAATAATAGATTCTGTCCCTGAAATCGAGAAAACCTCTCTCTTTCAGCCTATCTCTACAACAGATCTAGATGAGTCAGACAGTCTAATATAATATATATTAATATATATCTCCACTCCCATACACACACATAAGTGACGACAGTTAGACGCACAGACGTGAAAACTATAACAATGAAATATCGATATTTGGGAACGAGCTTACCGACACACTTGAATAAGTTTATGTAAATTTTATTAACATAAGGGAAAATTTTCCACAACAAATAAGTTTGCTTATCAAGCACATATAAATACACATAGGTTAATGAATTTCTAAAAGAATAATATGACCCATAGGTGTAATCCTCCCCCCTCTGTTGAGCCACGATCCCGTTAGAAGAAAAGTGATAGCCCCCAAAGAGTCACAGATATATATGCTATGTTCTAGGATTTCCCTCTATAGTTAAGAACAGAGTTGATATATTAATCTATTCTAGAAGAAGAGAAAAAGAACCATTAGATACACAACTAGCATATAAGACATACAAAGTTGGTGAAATTTGTTATACATTCAAAGAGTCACTCATTCCTGCTCTCATTCTATTTATACAACAGTGGCCACTGACAATCTTTCTACTTACAGACTGGATTTTTCCCTTTCTGGAACAATCTTTGGGACATACACACATACAGCAGCGCCAGTTATTTTTCGCCAAGAGAACCCCAGCTCCTCAAAAGACAGAATCAAATCCACTGTTCCGGGGAGCGTTCCCTTGGTTATTATTATTTGGATGACTGGTTATGTCACTAGGAAAAAAAATCAGTTCAGCTAAGAGATGCCACAAAGCTCACAGTGTCAGAATCTTGAGGTTTCCAGTACTTTAGGAAATGTCAGGCTGGTAACTTCACTCAGTATAAACAATTGATTGTCACACCACAACTAGTCAAAACCGTCGGAAATGTTACTGTTAGTAATTTCTCTTGCCACAGGGCTGAATATTACTACAATGAGAATGATGGGAAGAGTTATAATCTGGCTCGATAGGCCCAGTTATTTCATTTTAGTATTAAAGTTCGTGAGATGAGTACTCTGTCTTTTTCTGGATGCAACCGCAATGCCAGACAGGTTGTAACTAGTAACCCCACGTATTTAAAGGCATAAAATGTTTCTTCTGTGATTTATTCTCATATACTGAAAAACCGCTGGTAGAGGTTGGGCTGACCCAAAACTGTATAAGGAAGAGAAAAGTACAAAATACTTAACCATAATATTATACACACATCCTATCCTACCCTCGCATAAAATATAATATTCACTTCGGTTATTAACTTTAAGTTAGAGACTATAAGCGTAGTGCTTGTCTCATCGTTTAGAATTCCGTGAAATAAATTCTAGTCATTGAAAAAAATCAATCATCATGAATTATAAATATATATAAATATATTTCGTCAATACTCACTGATGAATCAGTGCATATACTAGTTAGTTAAAAATATACTCGGACTGGTTGCTAGCAATTTAATTAAATTTATTTATAGCTGTATGAGTATTTTAGCTAGAAATATATTTTATTTTGCTATCCACTGTAACGCCGTGAACTTAAAGAATATAACTGACTTTCATTTAATCACTCTACACATAAATATAGTGAAGATATAATAGGCGATTTACCACTTATATCACTCACAAATACTATCAATATATTTTACCTCGCACAGTATTACTAAAACTATCCTCCAACGAAACTGAGAAATTCTACTTAAATAAAACTGATTTCTAGAACGTAGCTAGGTTGTCTAGCGAGACTGAGGAGGTCTGAATGAATGAAGTCTAAAACTGCTCTGGTATAAATATATCTCTGATGAAAGGAAAATCATTACATTATCGAAATCCCAGACTCTCTTCGCACATAGAGGAGAATCTACATACATTCTATTTCATTCTGCGAATTTCTCACGCTGAAGCCGAAACAGACTCGCAAATCGAGCGACAGTCTCTCTTTGATCTTGCGTAACATGATTTACCAGACCGTGCCATAGATTTCTGCTCTCCAGAATTCACACTATTACTTGCTTGCAGACTATGGTCATAAGCAAAATACACGCACGCTCGTCTTTCATCTCAAATCTCTCACCTTGAATAATTAACTTATAGGCGAGCAGATTAGAGAAAAGGGATAGACGATCGTCTTACTTCTTATCCCTGTCGAGAACGAATTAACACGATTCGGTCTCATCAAAGAACCTAGCTGAACAGCAATAAAATGCGTTGCTAAATTAGCAAGGCACCCGTGTGTTACCGGGGCCCGAAAGGGGAGCAAAGAATAGTAACACTGCACCCTACCACGCATGTCGTAAAAAGCGACTAAGGAGGGTTGGGCATGGGGCTGTTTACCCCATCCCGTAAAAACTTCGCACAGTGGGCTGATCACCTGCTTGCCAACCAATCTGATTACGGAAACAATGATAGATTGTTTGGTCTGTTTTTGTTCCACAAAGACGCCACTAGGCGTGGTGGAAACAGCGATAGATTGATCAATTTGTTGTTGCCCTAAGACGCCACTAGGCGTACTGGCCACATACTGCTTTGCCGGTTGGTGGCTAAGGATGGAAGAAGAAGAAGAAATTAGCAAGGAAAAGACAAAGGTATGAATGAGAGAGTTTTATCTTAACAATCGAGCGTATGCAAAAAAGAAGGGTCAAAGAGCGAAAGAAGGGTAAAAGAGCGGAAGAAAAAGGAAAAGACAAGTGTAGAATAAAGAATAGATATCTGAAATTTATTAATCATAAATCTCTCTGCCACACTCTCGAGATATGGATACATAGAAGTTTCGACGCGTCTCGTGGACAGAGAAGAAAACGAATAAGGAGGTATAAGAAAACATAGGAATGAAAAGAGAATTAATGAAGTAGATCAAAATTAGACAGCTAAAATATGTGGTCATGTAAAAGGACACAGCACCTAACTGAAGACCATAATATACTGTTCAAAAAAAGAAACGCACTGCGGGAAGAGTGGGCAGCCATCCCACAACAACAGATCCAACGGCTAATCGGATCCATGTCAAGGAGATGTCGTTCTCTGATAGAGGCCAGAGGAGGTCATACACCTTACTGAAACGGAGACCTTAGTCGCAAAGAATAAAAGTCCAAACCAAATTTAATGAACATCATTTCATTGTTAAAGTCTGAAAGTTTCTTCATGCCAAGATTGAAACATTAATTCTGTAAAATAAAATTTTGGTACAAGTTTGAAATTTGGTGTCCATTACCACTGCAATAATGTTGCGTTTCCGTTTTTGAACAGTATAGATAAAAAAAAATAGTTGAAGGCAAACATGCAAGGGGAAGACAGCGCTATCAGTGGGAAGGTCACATCAAGAGATGGACAGGAAAAAGTCTATCAGAGTTCACCATCAAAACAAAAGATAGAAGACAATTGAGACCCGCTGCCGCCCACTTTTGATGTGAAGATAGCAGCTGATTATAATAATGATGGTGAATGTCAAGTATAATTCAGAGCTTCTTTCTCTATCGCAATGAAATAAAAAGAAATATTCTCCAAGCCAGGAGACGAAAAAATAGCTTATTGTTAGCTGCCTGTTTGGCGTAGCCAATGGCTAAAAGAAGAAGGTAATTAACTGTGTCAAAAAAAGGGCCGGTCAAAATACCACTGAGCATAGTGGGAATTAGAAAAAAAAAATTTAAGTAAAGAAACAAAAACCAGCAATGCTGAGTAGTTTTCCATTCGTTATATGAGATATTTTTTACTTGATTAAAGCAGAACAATCAAATCACTGTGCTTGTGAAATAGAAAGAATGGCACAGAGAAGAAAGTCGGAGTAGGATGATGAAGATGTTACAATGAAGAAGTCGAAGAAGACTCGGAACAAGAAAGTAAAACACTCCAATAACAAAAAGGAGACATGAAACAAAGAGACAAACTGATAGCCAAGGAAGGTCCACGGATTGACTGTCAGAAAGACTCATTTATGGTTAATACCAGCAACAGCTCCTAAATGTCCCAATGTCGTGACACATTCTAAATCCACATATATAAATTAAAAGGTAAATGTAAAGCCTAACACATAAATCCAATAAAAGGAAAGAGAAATGGTAAAAGTACAGTGCTGTCACAATAGCGTACAAAAATCCCCCTTGTTTTATGCTTCGTCTGCATATTTTCACGCTTTCACGTTGATAGTAAAGCCTACTGCATCACTACACGCTTTCTACAATAAAACGTGTACTGCATTTCTAAGAAAACCTTGAGATAGGCACACCGCGTAATGACCTAAATTAATACTTCCATTAATTTCATTTTATACACGGCGTGATGAAAAGACAGATGAACTTAGGATAGAGAGAAGGGAGGGCTGAAAGCAGGAACGCATGCAACCCTAACACGCGTCTCGCGATATACAATTAATGCCACCCTCCCCAAGCGAAAGGCCAGAAGCAATACTTTTTTTCAGATGGACAGTGATAAAAAACACTACCCATACGAGAGTTAGGTTTAAAAACCTGAAAAATGCTTATTGGGAAACATGACATTATACTGGTTTACGTTTGAAATCCTGACAGTACCCAGACACCACATTGTATCGAAGTGAACAGGAGGTAGAAGAAAATGCACATTTTGAACGCAGCCACCTAGCTCCCTTAAATTTATATAATTGGGTTCCTTGGGACTTGCTGACAAAGAATATGTTAAACGTTACGCAAATAGTCTAGGAATTAACAAATTATAGCCAAAATAAAATGGTGGTGCTGTCAGACAACACCAAAATCAGAATTGCGCAGTGGCAGGTTTTGAAACCACCATTTTACGGGAAATGGGCCACCATGTAAAATCCTATTTGATTGGATAGAAGTAAATGTAAGGCTAAACACGATTAGTCGGGCTACAAATACTATTTTTTGTTGTTAGGGGAGACGGAAGGAAGGGTACTTTTTTTCAAACGCTTGTGTAAACATGGCTCGATTGGTTAGACCCGCCAATATAGGCAATTAGGAGCGTCAGTTCAGTGCCACATGTTAAAATAAACTTACTAAGAAACAGTGCGTTGAGAGCCAGATCATAATTTTCGAAATAAAATCTGGGACAGAGGCAGATCGGAATTTGTGCCATTATTCATCGCCAGTCAACGTATCTGTGTATTATTTCCATGAATTGTGGTAAGCTTGATATATTCAATATCTTTTTAATGAAAATTGAATGTAAATTGATAATTTATGTCTGTATATGTGAGTGGTTCAGTAGCGAACATGAGGCAAGGCCTATATAGTGCTCCAACCTGAACAGAAGGTGTCGGAGAAAAGTAAAACTGCATGGAATTGCCAAACAGTACACTGACACCTATCTTATTGACTAGAAAGAACTAATGCTGGAATTGCAGAGGCGTAGTAACCATTAGGGAGGAGTATACTGGTGTAAATTGTTTCAGATGAAGCTAGCAGTTGGCCTACCGCTCTGAACTCAGTGTTTGTTATGTATTGTGTTCAGTGTGGAAATAGATTATAAATTAGATCTGAAGTAGGAGGTACAACCTTCTTGTTTCAGGGACTGTGGTCCTAAGTTATTGAAGCAGCACCTGGTCTGAGTTTTGCTGAATCCAGAGGCTGACAGCATACTCCTTGGTCCAGATAGCGACCAGTGAGGTGTCTCCAGAACACAGGAAGCAATCAAGCAGAGGAGTCTTTTCCTGCCACCATCACGAAAGATAAGCTTCTGTGGCCAGAGTAGCTCAACATTATGTGCCCCCTCAAAAATTGACATTTTGTTAACCACAGAGGGACACTTAATTGGTTCAAATGACAGGAACTGTGAAAGTTTCCCAATACTATTTCCCCGATAATCAAACACTTGAAGTCATGATGAAAAACAACAACCAGGCTTGAACAAAACCAGTATTACCTCATATTACTACTGCACAAATTACACACATAGAATAATAATAATAAACTATGTCAATACAAAGTTCATATATATAAACTGTGTAAATAATACTTGTAATTACATTTGATTGTGATTCCTGGTTCACTGTGTAGTTGAATCAGGATATCCATTATTGACAAGAATTAATACAGATATTTTTAAACGTAATCACTTGACTCATTTAAGATAGTCTTATTTTTTTTTTTTTCTTAACCAGCGGCCTTTGGGCTTTCAGCCTTCGGCCCAATGACATGTCATTGCGAGGCTGGGGAACCTGAGGACTTTCCTTCCAACCCGGTCAGGAGCTTCGCTCCTTCCCATCCACAGAGGGTTTATCACAGGAGCCGTTCAGGCTATTCAGTCAAATTTCCGGCCGTAAACATTTCTTCAAACACCGACGCCCGGGTTTGAACCATGAACACCTGGTCGCCAGTACAACGCCGAAGCCATTACACCAGCGCGGCTCCCAAGATAGTCTTATAGAGTGTTATATGTGTGTGAGTGTCACAGTGTTGTAAAGTGTTGTAGAATAAATTAAATTGTTTATCTGTCTGTTGTTGCTGTGACTTACACTTCATCATTTTCATAACCCTAGACATTTAACGTAGTCATCACAATATTCCAGAATAATTCTGACTGAGGTATAAATGTGGTAGCAAGTAAGGTCATCTGTAATACACCACACTTATTAGATACAGATACCTTCACAGCTGATCTCAGTCAGTACACTAAGTCCCTTATAAATATTTATAACATTCCACTTTACCACACCAAATACAAACCAGGAACGCAATTTTCAGTAATCTGAGTGTAGACTACAACTGCCCCATAAGCTCATCTTAGAAGCCAGAAGTAATCTATAAAAAATACATCAAAATAGAGGAAGTTACTACATGTATCTACCCCCTACATCGAACGGTTTCCTTCGTTCATCAAACCTTTAATTCTAAGTGCCTTGTCTTGTAACAATACAAATAATTTATCTTAGAAGCCAGAAGTAATCTAAAGCAAAAACATCAAAATAGAGGACGTTAGTACATGCATCTACACCCCTACATCGAATCGTTTGTTTCGTTCAACAGACCTTTAATTCTATGTGTCTCGTCTTGTAACAATAAAAATAAAAATAATTCATTCAGCAATGAGGACAAACAAACAAGAGTAATTACTTCAACAATATGTTTGTGATCCGTGAATAATGACTTTCATCATCATCATGTTCATTTTCCTTTTCGCCCCTCATAAAATATGAAGCCACCACTACGGCACGTCCCCTTATACGACGACGTCATCAAAACATTCGCAGGCTCCTTCAGTAGTAGTTTCTGTAGCAGTGTGTTTTACATGAAGAGGCTGCCAGCCTCATGCGCAACCACATATTACTTGCCATTTATGATATTCCTGGAGTTATTCAAGGCAGACCCTGAACTAGCAGCAGAACTATTAGAACCACTATATGCACAAGTCTGGTGAAACTGAGACAACACCAACAGAGTGGAGTAAAGGAATAATTGTCAAATTGCCCAAGAAGGGCGACCTTGCAGACTGCAACAACTGCAGAGGAATTACTTTCCTCAGCAAAATACTAGGCAGGATAATCATCCAGAGAATTTCAAAAGCAGTTGACCATAAACTGAGGAAAGAACAAGCGGGTTTTATAAAGAACAGAAGATGTGCAGATCATATATTCACCCTCAGGTACATTATAGGGCAGTGCTCAGAATGGCAGTTAGTTAGTTGCTTATCCTTTACAGGACGTGGCAATCAACCCCAGCTTTTATTGGCTGTTTGTGATTTTTCTAGGCAATTTTTTCATTCAGTAGTTTGCCATTGCTTTCTGAACGGTACGGCGCTTATACCATTGTTAAAAATCCACACAAAGCGATCTGCTACCAAACCGCCTGCAGCAGGTTTCGAACCTGGTATATCTGGATTATGAAACTGCGTTCATATCCATTAGGCCACAGACGCCGACAACAGAATGGCAGAGAGAGCTATATATTAACTTTGTTGATTTTGAAAAGGCTTTCGACAGCATACACAGGGACAGCCTATGAAAAATACTGAGGGCTTATGAAATTTCCAGCTGCATTGTTTCCATCATAAAAAGCCTCTATTCTAACTTTACATGCAGTGTTGGATTGAGTAATGTAACTTTCGAAGTGAAAACAGGAGTACGACAGGGATGCCCCTTATCAACCACTCTATTTTTAACAGTCATAGATTGGGTGATGCGCCAGACAACAGAGGGCAGTCCAAGAGGAATTAGATGGACAACGTTTTCTACACTGGAAGACCTGGAATATGCAGATAACATTGCACTACTCGCGCATTCACATCAACACATCCAAGAAAAAACCGATAGACTGAATAAGTATGGCCAGCAGGTTGGCCTGAACATAAATCTGAAGAAGACAGAGGTCATGACACTATATGTGGGCAATCCTGAGCCAATAACAGTAAGGAACCAGAAGTTAGAACAGACAGACACATTTACTTACCTAGGATGCATAGTAACACTTGACGGCGGAACAAGCAAGTACATTAACAACAGAATGAATAAAGCGAGAACAGCCTTTGCTATTCTCAACAACATTTGGAAGTCTTCCCAGTACAGTACAAACACCAAATTAAGACTGTATGAGAGCTGCGTACTTTCTGTGCTTCTCTATGGTGCGGAATGCTGGAAAGTAACAGAGAAGGAAATGTCGAAACTGTCCTTCTTCCACACATTCTGCGTAAGGAAAAATTCTCCGAATCTTTTGGCCAAACACCATCAGAAACCAAGAACTACATATTCGGAGTAACCATTAGGACATGCACACCATCATAGCTGGCAGACGCTGGAGTTGGCTTGGATACGTACTCAGAAGGGACCCTGATACCATCATAAGAACAGCTATGCTTTGGACCCCCGAGGGAAAGCGAAAGAGAGGCCGACCAAAAACAACTTGGCGGAGAACTGTAGAAGCCGAAATGCAAAGAATGAACCAGAGTTGGGGCAATGTACGAAGGATGGTCGCCGACCGAGCAAAGTGGAATCAATTTGTTGCTGCCCTACAAGACGCTACCAGGCGTGATGGCCACTGACTGCTTTGACGGTCGGCGGTTATGGATCAAAGAAGAAGATGATGATATTCCTGAGGGAGCAGTAATCCTTTTTTTTTCTAGGTGTCCTTGAAGACAAAGAAAAAAAAAACAGGACCATTACACACATACTTGGGTAATACTAGTATAAACATACTTATATAAATGAGCTTAGATCATGGAAAATAAGGTTGTTGCTAGAAACAAGATAGTGCTCCTCCCAGACTCACTATCAGTCATCACAGCCCTTAGAAACAACAAAAACAATTAAATAGACAGCCTGCCAAAAGCAATAGTGAAAACTAGCTATGAATTTAAAAAAATAAATGTACAGTGGATACCCTCCCACTGCAAGATATATGGAAATGATAAGGCAGATAAACTTGCTAAAGAAGGAGGAAGGAAAACCCAAACAGAAGACAGAGCTACACATGAAGAGATAAAAGCAATAATCAGAAAAAAACCATAGAGAGAAATGGCAGAAAGAACATCCAGTAATGCCAAACCAAACTATACATTCCCAAGAAAAGATCAAGTGATAATTTTCAGACTGAGAACCGGACATTCATTCATAACCCTCCACTCCCAAAGGAGCTTAGGCCTTCAACTAACACATGCCAAGTCCTCCTGTCCGGCCATTGCAGACTCAGATACCATCTGTTAAACAAGCTGAACATTGTCCATGTGGGGAGGACAAACAGACAGTAGAACATGGACTCCAAAACTGTCGGTTCTACGAGAGTAGCTGTGTAGCAGCGTGGTCTTCTCCAACCCAGTTGAGGAAGTAACTATATGGTGATGAGAGAGACATGAATGACTGCCAGTTTTATAAGAAAGATAGATGTGGTTATTTGAAAGTGAAAGATGAAGAAGAAGAAGTGTAAATATACAATTATAAACAAATCGATGGAAGAAATCAATATAAACATACCCAGTTGTGTCTACCACTACATACATAATACTATAAACTGTGAACGGTGGTTTGGTTTTGATAGAGCGAAAGAGTGTGGAAAAATGGTTTAAGAAATATAAATAAGTTTAGTTACAGATTATTTGTCATTGTTGAAGGAAGATGAGTAAAGTAAGGCTTTGTCATAGGGGAGGAAACTCCACATGTTTCGGTTGGTAGGAGAAAGGTTTAATTTAGGTTAAGTAGAGTTAGAATGTTATCAGTTATGGGTTAGAAAATTAGCATATGACGAGTTTGTTGTAAACGTTAAAGAAGAGGGTACGCTGTTCAGGTAAAACATTCAAAGGGAGGTAATGTGAATTAGGTCCCTTACGGGTTTTGAGTGAGTTGGACAAGAAAAGTACGCACGGGAAAGTTGAGATGCGTGAACACAGTTTAGGGGGAAAAAAGAAATGTGAGAACGGGGTTTTTAGACAGTCGGGTTTGAGACGCGCTATGCGTAGGAAGGAAAAAGGGTTTTCTCCCAAGGGTTAAAGTTAGACTTGAGAAACGCGCTCAACGTAATAGATGTGTGAGAAAACATACTCAGTCTTAGATGATTAGCAAGAATTATGCTGTGAGAAATAGAATGTATAGAAAACGCTCAGTACATTATGTACCATAAATTTGGTGTACGGCAGTATTTTATTGTGATAGTATTTTATTCTGAGGACATGATAGATGTGAAAGAAAAGAAAGTGTATTTCGTTTGAGAACAAACCCAGGTACGTTGAACACTTTTATATATCAGTAACATGTGTAGCTCAGCAGACCAGGTCTGAGCAGAGAAGAATAATAGATGAAAATCTTGGCAAAGTGACAGCCCTGGCGGTAAGGCCAGTTTTCTCTTAGTGAGATATACCAAGAGACATATGAAAAGAAAAACATAAATAAAATAAACAGTCAGTATAGAAGAGAGACAAAAAGTTTCTACCTGAAGAATTATAGGATATTGGGATAGCTGAAGAAAGCAAGTAATAAGAAGACAAGAAATTGCAGTTTTGAATATTGAATACTTTTGTTGCTGAAGAAGCTGTTGTTATGAAAGACTGCTAACCTTGTTAATAAAGTTCAACCTTTGACATCTTCACTGTTATTACTAAGGTAAATTCGTTTGAAGCAACAGAGAGTATGAGAAAATATCTTAGTCAGTCTGAGAGAAGGAAGTTTGTCACATTTACCTTACAACATACTATCTACTGAAAGGGCAGTGGTCCGAACCTTCAAAAATCCCATCCTGGTCGACAGACATTCATGGTGCGCGTGACCAGCCCTACACTATGATAGTTCAAGAAACTTTTATAAATCAAGACAGCCTCCCCGCAGATGTCAGTTTGGGAATCACATATTAGGTACGGTTGCATCAAGTATTTTCGTATCTAGCCCTACAACGGTCACAGACTATTTTGGTGCACCTGACCCTATGCAAGAATGAGATGTAAAAGACTATAGACAGAACGAAGGTCAAGTTCACTAAGAAGAGATAACACAGAAAGAAAGAATCCTGCGAGCGGAAAAAAAACAAATCAAGGCAACACAGAAGTCAAGTAAAGTGAAGCGACATCAAGAACAACGAAGTCTATCCAAAGCATCACGAAGGTCAAGTTCATTAAGAAGATACAAATCGAAAGAATCCTACGAGTTGAAGAAACAAATCAAGACAATACAGAAGTCAAGTGAATCGACATCAAGAACAACGAAGTCTAGCCAAAACATCACGAAGGTGAAGTTCACTATATCACCCGACAACCGTCAGAATGCAGGCACATGCATGAGAAAACAATATGAATGATCAACAGGCCCAACGCGCAAAAATAATAGTATACAGCCGTATAAGACAAAAATTGTGTTGATTAATTCGAAAATACTGGAGGAGGAAGTGTTTATCCCAATCAAGAAAAAACAGATGATGTAGCACTGAAACATTTAGAAACAAATTAAGTTAATTATTGGTGTAGTCAGTTAAATTATGAGAATTTGATTGATAATTTTTTTGTAACTCACAAGAATTATAAGTATTGTACACAGACATTGGTTAATAATTCTCTTACAGGTCAACCAAGAGATTTATATTAATTTTTTTACAGGTGTTTCTATTAACAATAACACTTACAGGTCAAGACAAGATGCAACAACAACAACAACTTACGGTGGGTTTGGATCCCAATGTGGCTGCTCTTGAGCAGGTAGCTAAGGCTATGACATCCATTAGAAATGAAAGTAAGTTCCAGAATATTCGGAACAGCATAACACCATATGCAGGGAATCCTACTTTATGTAGAAAATGGTTGCTCGAGATACAAAGATATTGCACTTCGGTCAATATGGGACGGTGTGTATCAAAAATGCGTTATCCAAGGTGGGTTCACAAATTACGGATGCATCGTACGCCTGGAGTCTGCTGAGGAAGATACAACAGCAAGTAGGAGAACCTATTCAAATGTTCAGCGACAGGTTGTTAAACCTAGCTGAAGAGGTTTTCTTGGGACAACAAATTAACCAACAAGAGGTGGAAAAACAGTTAGTGGGCATATTCGTCGATGGGTTGAATGGTATACCAATTAAATTACATCTCCTCAGGAAGGACCCACAAAACTTGTCACAAGCCATTGCACTTGCTACAGCCGAAGAGAATCTCAGAAGAAGATTGGACCTCAGGCTTGGTAGAGTAGTTCCATGCGAAGAAACACAGGAAGAACCTATGGAGATAAGACATTGTCAACAAAGAAGAATATCAAGATGAGGGAGAGGAACAGTAACGTCTTGTACATCAAGACAGGTAGACCGCAAGCCAGTCGTGTGTTATACTTGCAATAGACTAGGACATAAACAATTTGAGTGTAATTACAGACCACCAGAGCCGCAGCACTCAGTAAGGAGAGAGATTGACGTGAGAAAGGGTAGTAGTAGAATGTCTCATCAACACAGACAGCTACGATACGGGAGTTGGAGAAGTGACGACGAGGGAAGAAACAAACAGTATATCGATGGTAGTGGAAGACAACCGCAAGTGCATAAGATAAGAAGGGCACAGGGTAGATATGATGCCCAACCATACCACTGTCAATGGGAAAGAGTATATCATAATAGGAATTGGTTTGACAAGGGAGGACGTCAAAAACAAACATGTCAAAAATACAGAAATAGGACATGCAATAGCAGTAAGAGTACATTCCCACGTTTTAATAGCAACTATGGATCAGGACATTGGGACAGCTTGAATAGGAGAAGAACTAGAATAGATGTGAGGAATTTTGTTGGAGAAATCAGGAGAGGAAAGCCAATAGAAATAAACAACATCAATGTTAGTAACCAACAGAAGTGCCAAATAAGGACACAGAACAGGTGCAAAATGAAGGTAGAACCACTAGGAGTGTGGAGAAAGATAATAAGATCTTGCCAACAAAATGTCACAACAGAAGAAGGTAATAGGAATAGACCATGGTCAAGCAAAGGTAAAACAACAGTCCAGAAGCAGAAAAACATACAGAGAGACATGGTCAGTGTTGGTACACAAACAGAAACAACTACGAATATGGGCACAAAAATAGTGGTGGTACCACAACATAGAGGAGACAACTGGGTAGTCCAAATGACTAAGAGTGACGAGGAAATAGATATTATTTCCAGTGAGATCATAGATAGCGACGGAAGTAGACCAACACTAGCGCGGGAACAGATTGTTTCTAGAGCACAAGTCCATGCAGAACCGGGAACAACATCTGATCGGTTAACCCCAACCCCCCAAATCTTACACAGCGAACAAGAGGAGATGGGCACATATAGGCCAGAAGAAGACAGGATACAAGTATGGCAGGATACAGAGAGTAAACAGTACAATGAGATTCTAGAAGACACGACAGGAATAAGGAAACAATGGAATAATGTTGAAACAGAAATAGATGCACCGTACAAGCATACGAGAGCTGCAGAACAAAGAAACAGAGCACAGGAGCCGCAGCTATTGAAACAAATGGAACAACAGATAGAGACTAAACAACAAAGTGGTACAAGTCAAACTCAGAACATAGAGGACACATCAGCTAAAGATTCAGATTCGCAGGAAGAGATGGAGTTAAGGAATATAAGAGGGAAGAAGAGACAGCGGTCGTCGTCATCAGACGATTCCTCGGTTTATAGAAGGCGTCTAGCAAAGTTGAGACATGTAGAAGAGGTCAGACTAAGGAGGAAGAATAAGGTAAGAAATAGTGGCGCACCGGAGAATAAGGAAGATATAAAGGCATTGGTTCAATATATTGACAGGAAGTTTGAAGAATTGAAAAAGGAGAAGCGTAGTCATAGAGAAGTACAACAAAAGGAACAAGATAGAAAGATCAAGGGAACGGGTCAATGGGAAATAGACAGTGTCGACCAGGGAAGGTCGGGGAAAAACAAAGATGAAGAAAGAAATAATGACAGAACAAAAATAGAAGAGTTAACTGCACTTTGCGCAGATTATAAGAGGAAGTTGGAAGAGTTAGAAAGCAAACAGGAAATGAATAGAGATGCATCGGAGAAAAAGGAAGATGTCACAGCACCTTGGGCAGGTGATGATAGAAGGGAAGCCATAGAGAAGGCGAAGCAGAAAGAGGAAGAAGTTCAGAAACATGAAAGCAGTAGAACTACAGATCGAAGAGACTACCGATTTAAGAGTAGAGATACTATAGAGGCCAGTAGGGATACGGGTCGAAGAGAATACCGATCCAAGAGCAGAGAGGCTAGTAATAGGAGACATACGAATCGAGGAGAATACCTATTCAGGACTAGAGAGAGCGAGGAGAATAGGAGAGATAATAGTAGAGAAAGAACGAGGGATACGGATAGAAGGGATTTCCGATCCAAGAGCCGAGATAGGCTGAGAAATAGAAGTGAGGATAGAAGAGATACGGGTCGACGGGAATACCTATCCAAGAGTCCAGAGGGACTAGATACACAGAAAAATAGAACACATACGGATCGACGTGATTACCGATCTAAGAGCCGGGGGGCTAGGAAAAACGAAGATAGAAGAAATACATATCGAGGGGATTACCGATCTAAGAGCCGGGAAGCTAGAAAGGAGGAAGAGAGGGGAAATACGGATCGAAGGGAGTACCGATCCAAGAGCCGAGAGGCTAGAAAGGGAGATAGAAATAGGAGTAGTAGTATGAGAGATACTAGGAGTAGAGGTCGAGGCAGCGACATAGAACCTGAAAGAAACTCAGGGAGCACGAAAAGGGAAGAAATAGAACATAGAGAAAAACCGAGGCAAACGGTTAATAAAGTAAGAAGTAGAGAGATTGAGAGAAATTCTGGAGATATGAGAGATGGAGAGGTAGAGAGGAAGCAAAAGGTTAACGAAGTTAGAGGAGTGGAGGAGACTCAAGATAAGCTGATAACGTTAGAGGCGCTCAAGAGCAAAGAGGCAGTAGCTATGAATGTTTTGGAGATGATGAGTAGGAGAAATAGATAGTTAGGAGGAGGCTATGTGCTGACAGGCATAGCATACATAATACAAACAAGATGGCGGCGGTAACTGAGCCTTGAGAAGACTAAGTATAATTAGTCTGTACCGCACACACATGAGAGAACTGGGTACACCTGACCAATAGGGTACTGCAGTAGAGGAGACGAGTAAAGGAGAGGTAACAAGTAGAGGTCGAAGGAGAATGGCAGACTATAGTTGGTAAGCCGTGGTGACGACGGCAGGAACAGTGGAGATAGAGGTTGTAGAGATTTTGAGGAAGCCGTGGAGGATGTCGTGAAACATTCTAAATCCACATATATAAATTAAAAGGTAAATGTAAAGCCTAACACATAAATTCAATAAAAGGGAAAGAAGAATGGTAAAGAACAGTGCTGTCACAATGACTGTACTCGAGATCCCCCCTTTTTTTTCTACTTCGTCTGAAAATTGTAACGCTTTCACGTTTGATAGTAAAGCCTATAGCAGCATACACGCCTTTCTAACAATAAAACGTGTACTGTATTTCTTAGAAAACCTTGAGATACGCAAGCTGATTAATGACCTAGATTAATACTAGCATTAATTTCATTTTATACACTGCGTAATGAAAAGACAGATGAACTTAGGGTAGAGAGAGAGAGAGGGCTGAACGGAGGAACGTATGCAACACTAACACGCGTCTCGCGATATAAAATTAATGCCACCCCCAAGCGTAAGGCATGAAGCACTAACTTTTTTTTCAAATAGACAGTGATAAAAAACACTACCAATACGAGGGTTAGGTTTAAAAACCTGTTTAATGCTTATTAGTAAACATGACATTATACTGTTTTATGTCTGAAAGCCTGACAGTACCGAGACACCACATCGTATCGAAGTGAACGGGAGGTAGAATAAAATGCATATTTTGAACGCAGCCACTTAGCTCCATTAAATTTATATATTTGGGTTCCTTAGGACTTGCTGACAAAGAATATGTTAAGTGTTACGCAAATAGTCTAGGAATTAACAAATTATAGCCAAAAGAAAATAGTGAGGGTGTCTGACAGCACCAAATCATAATCGCACAGTGGCATGTTTTGAAACCACCATTTTACGGGAAATAGGCCAACATGTTAAATCCGATTTGATTGGCGGGAAGTATATGTAAGACGAAACACGATTAGTCGGACTGCAAATACTAATTTTGGTTGTTAGGGGAAACGTAGGAAGGGTAAATTTTTTCAAAAGCTTGTGTAAACATGGTCCTATTGGCTAGACCCGCTGATATAGTCAATTAGGAGCGTCTGTTCAGTGCCACATTTTAGAATAAACTTACTAAGAAACAGTGCGTTGAGATCCAGCTCATATTTTTCTAAATAAAAGCCTGGGACAGAGGCAGATCGGAATTTGTGCCATAATTCATCGCCAGTCAACGTATTTGTTTATTATTTCCATGAATTGTGGTAAGATTGACATATTTGATATCTTTTTGATGAAAATTGAATGTGAATTGATAATTTATGTCTGTATATGTGTGTGGTTCAGTAGCAAACATGAGGCAAAGCCTAGATATTGCTCCAACCTGAACAAAACTTGTCGGAGAGAAGTATATCTGCATGGGATCGCCAAATAGTACACTGACACCTATCTTATTGACTAGAAGGAACTAATGCTGGAATTGCAGAGGCGTAGTAACCATTAAGGAGAAGAATGCTGGTGTAAATTGTTTCAGATGAAGCTAGCAGTTGGCCTACCGCTCTGAACTCAGTGTTTGTTATGTATTGTGTTCAGTGTGGAAACAGATTATAAATTAGTTCTGAAGTAGGAGGTACAACCTTCTTGTTTCAGGGACCGTGGTCCTAACTTATTGAAGCAGCACCTGGTCTGAGTTTTGCTGAATCCAGAGGCTGATAGCATACCCCTTGATCCAGATAGCGACCAGTGAGGTGTCTCAAGAACACAGTGAAGCAAGCGAGCAGAGGAGACTGTTTTCTGCCGCCATCACAGAAGATAGGATTCTGTGGCCAGAGCAGCTCAATCTTATGTGCCCCACCCCTCTAAAATTGACAGTAGATTAATTAAAGAGGGACAATAAATTGTTTCAAATGACAGGAACTGTGAACTTTTCCCAATACGATTTCCACCATAAGCAAACACTTGAAGTCATGATGACAAACAACAACCTAGCTTGAAAAAGCCAGTATTACCTCATAGTACTACTTCACAACTTACACACATAGAATAATAATAATAAAATATGTCAATACAAAGATCATATCGATAAATTGTGTACATACAACTTGTAATTACATTTGATTGTGATTCCTGGTTCACTGTGTAGTTGAATCAGGATATCTATTATTGAAAGGAATTAATACATATATTTTTAAACTTTAACACTTGACTCATTTAAGATAGTCTTATAGAGTGTTATATGTGTGTGAGTGTCACAGTGTTGTAAAGTGTTGTGGAATAAATTAAATTGTTTATCTGTCTGTTGTTGTTGTGACTTACACTTCATCATTATCATAACCCTAGACATTCAACGTAGTCATCACAATATTCCAGAATAATTCTGACTGAGGTATAAATGTGGTAGCAAGTAAGGTCATCTGTAATACACCACACTTATTAGATACAGATACCTTCACAGCTGATCTCAGTCATTACACTAAGTCCCCTATAAATATTTATATCATCCCACTTTACCACATATATTGGGGTCTCGCTCCCGGGATATTGAACTTTCTCCTATTATATATATTGGGAATAATAAAAATTTAAAAGGTATCCTTGGGTGAAAATAAATAGGGTTGAGCTCTCAGTGCCTGTGGTTGTCCTTAGATAATTATTGATAGATAAAATTGTTTGGTTAGATTGAATTGTTTACATTTGCCTGGTAGAAAATGGCCGACTTGGCAAAATTTCGATCTGCTGCTGTGCAGACTGCAAAAGAGTTAGGATTGGACGGGCAAGTTATGATTGCTTATGTCACTACGGAATGTGACAAATATATTGAACGTGAAGAAAAAAGGTTAGAAAAAGAAGCTGAAAGAAGGTTAGAGGCAGAAAAAGAAATTAAGAGGTTGCAGATTGAGGCTGAGGCTAAGGCATTGGAGGCAGATAGGGAGATTAAGAGGCTGCAGATTGAGGCTGACAAAAGGCAAGAGCATTGGAGGCGGATCGTGAGGCGGAGATTAAAGAGGCTACAGTTGGAAGAGAAGAAAAGAGATTAGCTGCAGAAGAAAAAAGGAAGCAGAAGAAAGGAGATTGGCTACAGAAAGAGAAGAAAGGAGATTGGCTGCAGAGAGGGAAGCAGAAAAGGAGGATAAGAGATTACAAAGGGAACATGAGTTACGACTAAGGGAGTTGGAATTTCAAGGCCATGCTCCTGAAAATGGTGCCAGTCCCTTTACCTCCGATGCTAATGCTAGTCAGGGAGCCTCAACCTCAGCTATGAACTTTCATTTAGATCATTTTGTTGAGAAAGACGATGATATCGAGAGCTATCTAAATAGATATGAACTATTAGCTACCACGTATGGGTTAGAGAGAGAAAGGTGGAGCTTAAAGTTATCTCAAGGACTTCGTGGTGCAGCTTATGAAGTTTTTGCCAAAATGAGCAGAAATGATCAAGAAAATTATGACATGCTAAAGCAGGCTCTTTTGTTAAGATATGAAAAGAATGGAGAATTTTATAGAAAAAAATTTAGGAATGCTAAACTACTGTCAGGTGAAACCTATCACCAGTTCTCTGCACGGTTAGAGACATACTTGGAGAAATGGACTTCTCTGGGGAAAACCCAAGATCTTAAGGAAATGATCCTTATAGAACAACTAAGAGAGTCCATGGCTCCAGACCTGAGAAAGTTTCTCATGGAACAAGGTGCAGAGAGACTGGGTGAGCTACTAAATGTCGCTGAAAGGTATCAAGCAGCTCAGGCAGAGGTATCAGGTAATAAAAAGAAACAGGTAGAAAATTTTAAGGCACCACAGAACTTTAATAAATTTGATCCTAGAGATCAGAACAAGGGTAAGCACCAGTTTGATAGGCCACGGTATGACAATAAAAATAAAACCCCACAATTCGATGAAAGGAAATTAGATGAAAGAAAATCTTTCAACCAAAAAAGGAGGTGGTGTAAAAATTGTAAGATGGACAATCATGATACTGACCGTTGCAGAAGGAACCCTATAGTAATGGCCACCCTTCAGGTCAGGTCGACCTCAAGAAAGGAGGAGGATATTATGTTAAATACCACTCCAGAAGAGTTGAGGAAGGCGCAGGCTGGGGATAAGACCCTCAAGCCTTGTTTTAGAAAATTGTCCAATTGTCACACACCTTCAAGAAAAGGAGACTTCTACATGAAGAACAAACTGATATACCGGAAGACTGGAACTAGATCCAAAGGTCAGGGACAGCTGGTACTTCCTAAAAGGTATAGAACAGACTTAATAAGGAGCTTACATGTGAAACAAGATGGGGACCATGAGAAAATAGGTACCATCATTCAAAAGGTGGCTCAGAATTATTATTGGCCCAAGGCAAGGTGGGACATTGAAAATTTTGTAGAGAGGTGTAGCATAGCACATGAGGGAACACCCACAAGTGGGAACATTGATCAGGACCTGGACACGCCACGGGGCAAACTTAGGCCTGACAATAGAAAGAATAATAAAGTGGACCAAGTGGAATGGGAAGCCCCTTTTCACGGACAAGCTTCAATTAATTGTTTTACAATGGCCATTATGCAGAGAGTGCAAAAGGATGTCTTACCCCAGGATAAGCCGAAAATCCCTCAGTCGGACTTATGTAAACTGGAGGAAGAAGATGTAGAGAGGAAATCTCTCCTCAAGAATTCTAAGTGGGGAGAGAGCCCCAAGAGAAAAATTGGTAGCGGTCGTTTTGTGCAGGATGATTCTGGAAAGAAAAATCATCACTACAGTGCTTCTAGTGGAAGAGACCCTACCAGTGCATGGAAAAATAGACAAGAATGCTAAAGACAGAGATTTGGCTGTGGGAGAGAAGGTACTGCTTCTTCTACCCGGTAGTCAAAATAAGTTACAAATTGGATGGCAAGGTCCATATACAGTTCTAGAGAAGGTGTCTAGAACCAATTATAAGATAGATAAGAAGGGGAAAGAAAAAATCTATCATGTGAATCTCCTGAAGAAATACTTGGAAAGAGAAAATCAGGAAGAGACACACTTGTTGACCTTGTCCATTGCAATGGAGATGAAAAAGGAACCACTTTCATCATTTGAATATCCATTACACCCCTGTGAGACAGCGGCACATGTGAAAATCAGTACACATTTAACGAAAAATCAGAAAGAGAGAGTGAAACAGGTTCTAGATAATCATACAGAGGTGTTAACGGACTGACCGGGGCATACAAACTTATTGGAATATGATATGAAACTGATAGACCCCACACCTGTCTGTATGAAACCCTATTCGATTCCTTTTGCTAAGGAGAAAGCCTTGAAGGAAGAGATAGACTATTTGTTGAAGGAGGGAATAATTTCACACAGTGAATCTTCGTATAGTTCCAGTGTGGTGCTCTTAAGGAAACCCTCTGGAGAACATAGACTCTGTATAGATTACATGAGACTGAATGCTATCACAGAAGGACAGGTGGATCCATTGCCGGATACAAATCAGTTGTTTGCCAAGCTAAATAAAGCTAAATATTTCTCAAAAGTGGATCTGAGTAAAGGATACTATCAGATTCCAGTAAAGCCTGAGGTTAGACCGTACCTAGCTTTTAGTACCTCAGAGGGACACTATGAGTTTAACAGATTGCCATTTGGATTGAAGAATGCGCCTAGTGTCTTCTCTAGAATGATGAGAAAATTGTTGGATCCTCTGAATAACCCATGCATCACAAATTTCATGGATGATATCCTTATAGCAACAGAAACATTTGAGGAACACATTGACTCTCTGAACATGCTGTTTAATCGACTTAGAGAAGCAAATTTAACAGCCCGACCAACCAAATGGTGTGTTGGATGTAAAGAATTAGAATTCTTGGGACACACAGTTCATCAGGGAAACATGACCCCTGACCCCAAGAATTTAGAGAAACTAAAGAAAGCCCCGAGACCACAAACCAAGAAAGACGTGAGATCCTTTGTCTCATTATGTGGTTTCTACCAAAAGTATATCAAAAACTTTAATTCCATATGTGCACCGTTAACTGATTTGACACGTAAAGGAAATCCAGATCGAATTACATGGACAGCACAATGTGAATTGGCTTACCAGGAATTGAAGGAAAAGCTCACAAGCAAACCTATTTTGAAATTACCTGACTTAAGTCAAGAATTCATTGTAAGAACGGATGCCAGTAATATCGGGTTAGGTGCGACCCTGTTACAGAAATCAGATGCATTGGATGGGGAATTAAGCCCAGTGGCATATGCTAGTAGAAAGTTGAATAAAGCTGAAACCAATTACTCAACTAGCGAAAAAGAATGTCTTGCAGTAATATGGGCGATAAAGAAATTCAATATTTATCTGTATGGGAAGGCATTTAAGTTGCAAACGGATCACAAACCCTTGTCGTTTCTAGCGCAGGCTAGGCATGAAAATTCTAGGTTACTCAGATGGTCCTTACTTATGCAGCCATTTGAGTTTAGAATAGAGTATATTTCTGGAAAAAACAAATCTGGGAGCGGATTTTTTAAGCCGCCATCCGTGTGATGAGAATCACCGTAAGCCCCAGAAATAATAATAAATTTCTCTATGTTTATATAGAATTATAGACTGACATATAACGTCTGTTTTAAGAGGGGAGAATTTGTCGTGAAACATTCTAAATCCACATATATAAATTAAAAGGTAAATGTAAAGCCTAACACATAAATTCAATAAAAGGGAAAGAAGAATGGTAAAGAACAGTGCTGTCACAATGACTGTACTCGAGATCCCCCTTTTTTTTCTACTTCGTCTGAAAATTGTAACGCTTTCACGTTTGATAGTAAAGCCTATAGCAGCATACACGCCTTTCTAACAATAAAACGTGTACTGTATTTCTTAGAAAACCTTGAGATACGCAAGCTGATTAATGACCTAGATTAATACTAGCATTAATTTCATTTTATACACTGCGTAATGAAAAGACAGATGAACTTAGGGTAGAGAGAGAGAGGGCTGAACGGAGGAACGTATGCAACACTAACACGCGTCTCGCGATATAAAATTAATGCCACCCCCAAGCGTAAGGCATGAAGCACTAACTTTTTTTCAAATAGACAGTGATAAAAAACACTACCAATACGAGGGTTAGGTTTAAAAACCTGTTTAATGCTTATTAGTAAACATGACATTATACTGTTTTATGTCTGAAAGCCTGACAGTACCGAGACACCACATCGTATCGAAGTGAACGGGAGGTAGAAGAAAATGCATATTTTGAACGCAGCCACTTAGCTCCATTAAATTTATATATTTGGGTTCCTTAGGACTTGCTGACAAAGAATATGTTAAGTGTTACGCAAATAGTCTAGGAATTAACAAATTATAGCCAAAAGAAAATAGTGAGGGTGTCTGACAGCACCAAATCATAATCGCACAGTGGCATGTTTTGAAACCACCATTTTACGGGAAATAGGCCAACATGTTAAATCCGATTTGATTGGCGGGAAGTATATGTAAGACGAAACACGATTAGTCGGACTGCAAATACTAATTTTGGTTGTTAGGGGAAACGTAGGAAGGGTAAATTTTTTCAAAAGCTTGTGTAAACATGGTCCTATTGGCTAGACCCGCTGATATAGTCAATTAGGAGCGTCTGTTCAGTGCCACATTTTAAAAATAAACTTACTAAGAAACAGTGCGTTGAGATCCAGCTCATATTTTTCTAAATAAAAGCCTGGGACAGAGGCAGATCGGAATTTGTGCCATAATTCATCGCCAGTCAACGTATTTGTTTATTATTTCCATGAATTGTGGTAAGATTGACACATTTGATATCTTTTTGATGAAAATTGAATGTGAATTGATAATTTATGTCTGTATATGTGTGTGGTTCAGTAGCAAACATGAGGCAAAGCCTAGATTTTGCTCCACCCTGAACAAAACTTGTCGGAGAGAAGTATATCTGCATGGGATCGCCAAATAGTACACTGACACCTATCTTATTGACTAGAAGGAACTAATGCTGGAATTGCAGAGGCGTAGTAACCATTAAGGAGAAGAATACTGGTGTAAATTGTTTCAGATGAAGCTAGCAGTTGGCCTACCGCTCTGAACTCAGTGTTTGTTATGTATTGTGTTCAGTGTGGAAACAGATTATAAATTAGTTCTGAAGTAGGAGGTACAACCTTCTTGTTTCAGGGACCGTGGTCCTAACTTATTGAAGCAGCACCTGGTCTGAGTTTTGCTGAATCCAGAGGCTGATAGCATACCCCATGATCCAGATAGCGACCAGTGAGGTGTCTCAAGAACACAGTGAAGCAAGCGAGCAGAGGAGACTGTTTCCTGCCGCCATCACAGAAGATAGGATTCTGTGGCCAGAGCAGCTCAATCTTATGTGCCCCCCCTCTAAAATTGACAGTAGATTAATTAAAGAGGGACAATAAATTGTTTCAAATGACAGGAACTGTGAACTTTTCCCAATACGATTTCCACCATAAGCAAACACTTGAAGTCATGATGACAAACAACAACCTAGCTTGAAAAAGCCAGTATTACCTCATAGTACTACTTCACAACTTACACACATAGAATAATAATAATAAAATATGTCAATACAAAGATCATATCGATAAATTGTGTACATACAACTTGTAATTACATTTGATTGTGATTCCTGGTTCACTGTGTAGTTGAATCAGGATATCTATTATTGAAAGGAATTAATACATATATTTTTAAACTTTAACACTTGACTCATTTAAGATAGTCTTATAGAGTGTTATATGTGTGTGAGTGTCACAGTGTTGTAAAGTGTTGTGGAATAAATTAAATTGTTTATCTGTCTGTTGTTGTTGTGACTTACACTTCATCATTATCATAACCCTAGACATTCAACGTAGTCATCACAATATTCCAGAATAATTCTGACTGAGGTATAAATGTGGTACCAAGTAAGGTCATCTGTAATACACCACACTTATTAGATACAGATACCTTCACAGCTGATCTCAGTCATTACACTAAGTCCCCTATAAATATTTATATCATCCCACTTTACCACAGAGGAGGACGGCAGAAACATGGAGTATTATGGTGAAATGGAAGAAATATGGAGTTACATATTTTGAGAAGTCGTAGAGGAAGACGGAAGGAATAATAGAGATTTTGAGAAACCGTTGAGGAGGACGGCGTTTGTATGGGGTTTTCTGGGAGAAATATGGAGAAATAAGGGAAAATGAGATTTTGGGAAGCCGTGGAGCAGGACGGCAGAAAGATGGAGAGATATGAAGTATTATGGAGTAATATGGAGACTGAGATGTTGAAGCCGTAGAGGAGGACGGCAGAGATATTGAGAATAAGGAGATAAATGACAATGGGGTTATTGGGAGGCCGTGGAGGAGGACGGCAATGATGGTGAGAGGTGTTGGGAGATGGACGGAGTTGTGGTTGAGGAAGTGGCTAGCACAGTTCCAGAGAGGGAACGAGAGTAGCGGTTATGAGGGAGAGGAGAGAAGTAGAAATTGCAGCGAGAGTCTAGTTGTTTGGAAGCTAGATGCAATCGTTCTACACTGAACATAAAAGTGAGCTGAGTAGGTCCGAACGATGGACTACTGCAGTAGTAGAAGAGAAGAGGAAAGAGGCAGGGAAGCCATAGATTAAGGGAGAGAGACGTAGAGAATGGGAAATTGAGAAGTCACAGAGAAGAGACGGAAAAGAATTACGAGATAACTAAAGGAGCATATGGAGAAACTATAGGGAATATGGCGGTAGATGAGGGCCATAGGGAAATGGCGAAGATATAGAGAAAATTGGATAATTAGAAGTGATAGTCTAGAGGGAGCGGATAACGGAGTTGAGGAAGATGCAGAAAATTTTTCGGCAGTTGCCAGAGTCTTGTGAAGACTTTGAAATGTAGACAACGTAGGAAAGATATGCTACTAAGAAGAACGATTAATGAGATAGGCGGAATTTCAAGATAATTCCCGTAGACGGGATAATAAACTTGGGAGTAGAGATAAAAGGGATGGTAAATGGCTAATAAAGTTAGAAAGGTCTAGTAAGAGTAGTAAAGGAGAAAACGACAAGGTGTACTATGAAATGAGTTGTATTATGTACAAGGTGTATTATGAAATGGGTTGTATTATATACAAGGTGTACTATGAAATGAGTTCCATTATGTACAAGTTGTAACATGAAAAGAGTTGTATTCAGTAAAATGTATAATGTGAAAACAGTTCCATGATGGAAAATGTATACTATGAAATGGAAATGGTAGACAGGGAGATAAGTGAGGTTGATTAAAAGTGGAGAATGGCGAGTCTCATTGGGACAGATGTTGATGAAGAGAGGGACGGAGTTCGTAATAGAAGATGGAAGGAAGAGAGCGAGTGGAGAATTTTCGGGAAATTTTCTCTTTGAGAGAAATTTTTTTTTTAAGCGGGGGAGATGTTTGAACGGTGGTTTGGTTTTGATAGAGCGAAAGAGTGTGGAAAAATGGTTTAAGAAATATAAATAAGTTTAGTTACAGATTATTTGTCATTGTTGCAGGGAGATAAGATGAGTAAAGTAAGGCTTTGTCATAGGGGAGGAAACTCCACATGTTTCGGTTGGTAGGAGAAAGGTTTAATTTAGGTTAAGTAGAGTTAGAATGTTATCAGTTATGGGTTAGAAAATTAGCATATGACGAGTTTGTTGTAAACGTTAAAGAAGAGGGTACGCTGTTCAGGTAAAACATTCAAAAGGAGGTAATGTGAATTAGGTCCCTTACGGGTTTTGAGTGAGTTGGAAAAGAAAAGTACGCACGGGAAAGTTGAGATGCGTGAACACAGTTTAGGGGGGAAAAAGAAATGTGAGAACGGGGTTTTTAGACAGTCGGGATTGAGACGCGCTATGCGTAGGAAGGAAAACGGGTTTTCTCCCAAGGGTTAAAGTTAGACTTGAGAAACGCGCTCAGCGTAATAGATGTGTGAGAAAACATACTCAGTCTTAGATGATTAGCAAAAATTATGCTGTGAGAAATAGAATGTAAAGAAAACGCTCAGTACATTATGTACCATAAATTTGGTGTACGGCAGTACTTTATTGTGATAGTATTTTATTCTGAGGACATGATAGATGTGAAAGAAAAGAAAGTGTATTTCGTTTGAGTACTATAAACATACCCAGTTGTGTCTACCACTACATACATAATACTATAAACATACCCAGTTGTGTCTACCACTACATACATAATATAATAAACATACCCAGTTGTGTCTACCACTACATACATAATACTATAAACATACCCAGTTGTGTCTACCACTACATACATAATACTATAAACATACCCAGTTGTGTCTACCACTACATACATAATACTATAAACATACCCAGTTGTGTCTACCACTACATACATAATACTATAAACATACCCAGTTGTGTCTACCACTACATACATAATACTATAAACATACCCAGTTGTGTCTACCACTACATACATAATACTATAAACATACCCAGTTGTGTCTACCACTACGTACATAATACTATAAACATACCCAGTTGTTTCTGTCACTACATACATAACATTATAGATATACCCAGTAGTCCTATTCGTTATCTCCTCGGAACCCCCCCCCCCCCCCCCCCCCCCCCCCCCCCCCGCCCCCGGAAGATAGACGGGGCGAAAAATGACCTTGATGTAACCTTTATAAAATCGACTAAACAATAAATACGTCCGCAGTCATTGATTTTTCTCTCCAAATACGTTTATTAAGCTGAAGCTATCTTTCATCTTATTCAGCCATCTTTATAACGTCATTTTTGTGTGTATCCGATACATTCCATAACTGATCCTATTACTGCTGCTGGTACCACAGTGTTTCTCTTACTGTTTTTGTTGTCGTAAAAGTTACCTAAAACCTATTTGTGTTTTGTGCTGAGTAAGCCACTTGATGTTGTGAAATCGGCGCCACTTAATGTCGCACTGAGACGACGAACGCGATGTCATTAGCGCCTCAGCGGAAGTACATTATGCCGTGTTCTGCAGATATTATATGGGCATTAGTCTTAACTGGCATCAGCGGGAATATCCGAAGTTGATCAAAGATTTCTTGAATTGATTCACGACATTAGGTGGCTTTTATATGGCTGTTTGTAGATTTTTAAAAATTATTTTTATGTTAGCCACGATTTCTTCTTTTTCTTCTCCGTCAACTTGCAGACGTCGACTTGAACACGTTCAAAGAAAGCAGTGGTCAGTTTGAGGCTGGTGGTATCTCCGTAGAACTTTTCCAGGAATGGTACTGGTGATGGCCAAATGTGCTTTACAATGTTACAAGATCCGTTCAAAAATATTTTTTTTGGTTTGAATTAGTGTAGTGACTACATGTCCGCACGAGTGCGCACCTATTGTACACAGTCGCGAGTAACTAATTCAAACCAAAAAAAAATATTTTTGAACGGATCTTGTAACTTTTCTGTAAAACTAAGAAAAATTAACCCAGACAACGGTAAGAGTTTTTTATATAACGTAAAGAAGAAAATTCGAACACGACATGAGTTTTGTAAGTGCAAAAAATATATTAATAACTGCATGGAAAATCTAAGACTGCATGCAAAAATTCATGTCCATACAATAAACAGTTTTGGAGAAAATTGACGCTTTCTGTGGGCACGAATTTCCGAACGGACTATAGTTCCTATCTTTAGCTTTTTGAATAGATGATATCCCGATCAGTTGTGGCCTGTGCGAAACCTGAAGATTACCACTTGCTTACTTCTGCGTAGCTGATAATATGCATCATTTGTGTGTGTAGTCTGGATTTTCTGCTTCCCACGTGCTATCTGTATCTGCTCTTGATAAAACTCTTGATATTTTGTATCAAGTTGATGCAGCTTTCCACCTTCCTTTGCCAGTCGTTCAGCCTCTTCATTTCCGGGGATGTTCCAGTGTGATGGGATCAACTGCCTCACAACTCTTTTGAACTGCCACGATTTAAAAAACACAAATATGGACACACACTGAGAATCACTGTCTCCTTGTTGCTCACTATGAAGCATGGCGCCATCACTATAGTTGTCCCTCTTATGGAAAGACCTTAGTAAGGCACATACTATTGTAGTTGTAGTACCTGTAGAAATCTGTTTTACATGATGAGTTGAGCTAATCCTAAGCACAACCTCATATAGGTCGTTATGTTTTTTTGTTGTTTTTTTTTTTTTTGACAACGTGCTTGATGCAGCTGTGCTCCTATTTATGTCATTGCCTCCTCAGAGATCCACAGCACCTACGCCGCAGTACCTACGAGACGCTACTGCAAGAATACTTAACGCCAGTCATTTTTTTTTAAATTGTATTATCTTTTACAAGGTATATTTATTTGGCTTTTTATAGTTGTCACATACACAATGAAAAACTATATTCGAGTCAGTTTTACTTAGGAACAAATCATACAAATTACAAAACGTTTCGCCCTTCGTCAGCCGGTTTCACATGTAAAGAGAGAAGTATCAGACAATAAATAATTATATGAGAAATGAAAAACAAATAACTAGCACAGTGTACACACATATGTTACCGGGGCCCAAAATGGAAGCAAAGAATAGTACTTACAATGTATGTCGTAAACAGCGACTAAGGAGAGTTGGGCAGGGGACCAGCTACACTATTCTGTAGAAACATTAAGCCACAAAATCTTCAACAAACTATATTTTTTCTGGCGATGGGTAGGACACACATTTAAAAAAAAACCCGTTGATAGCATTACCATGGTAGGACATACATTTAAAAAACCCGTTGATAGCATTAACCATGCAAGTTCTCCATGCGGCGGTCATGGCCAAGCCAGCGTAGTCTGCGCTGTCTGAGCAGTATATACATGCTCTGATAGCCAGCAACACCTTGGCTAATATCCAACGTTTTGGATATCGAAGTAATCAATGTGTTATTTCCCTGTTCTTTGGTTTATCTCTAGGGTTTTGGGTATGGAAGTAATCAATGTGTTATTTCCTTTTTCTTTGGTTTCTATAGGGTTTTGGGTATGGAAATAATCAATGTGTTATTTCTTATTTCTTTGGTTTCTCTAGGGTTTTGGGTATGGAAGTAATCAATGTGTTATTTCCTTTTTCTTTGGTTTATACCAAGGGTTTTTGGTATTGAAGTAATAAATGTGTTTTTCCCTGTTCTTTGGTTTATCTCTAGGGTTTTTGGTATGGAAGCAATCAATGTGTTATTTCCCTTTTCTTTGGTTTATCTAGGGTTTTGGGTATGGAAGTAATCAATGTGTTATTTCCCTTTTCTTTGGTTTATATCTAGGGTTTTGGGTATGGAAGTAATCAATGTGTTATTTCCCTGTTCTTTGGTTTATATCTAGGGTTTTTGGTATGGAAGCAATCAATGTGTTATTTCCCTTTTCTTTGGTTTATCTCTAGGGTTTTTGGTATGGAAGCAATCAATGTGTTATTTCCCTTTTCTTTGGTTTATCTAGGGTTTTGGGTATGGAAGTAATCAATGTGTTATTTCCCTTTTCTTTGGTTTATATCTAGGGTTTAGGGTATTGAAGTAATCAATGTGTAATTTCTCTGTGCTTTGGTTTATTTCTAGGGTTTTGGGTATTGAAAATCAATGTGTTATTTCTCTATTCCTAGGTTAATATCTATGGCAGGGTTTCTTATGCCCTAATCCTTTGGGGGTCCGTGAATGAATTCTAGAGGGCCATGTACATAAGCTAACATTTAAAATGTAACGTTTTTTATAACGCTTTTATGTTCATTTATTTCCAAGAGGGGGTCCATAGCTTTTATCGGACAGATAAAGGGGTCCATGACACAAAAAATGTTAAGAAACCTTGATTTAGGGTTTTGGGCATGGAAATAATCATTGTGTTATTTCTTTGTTCATTGGTTACTATAGGGTTTGTCTTTAGTTTGGAAGTAATCAATGTATTATTTGTTTGTTCCTTGGTTAATATTTAGGTTTTTTGGTATGGAAATAATCAATGTATTTCTTCCGTGGTTAATATTTGGGTTTCTTGGTATGGAAATAATTAATGTGTTATTTCTTTGTTTCTTGGTTAATATTTAGGTGTTTTGGTATGGGAATAATCAACGTGTTACTTATTTGTTCCTTGGTTAATATTAAGGGTTTTGTGTATGGAAATAATCAATATGTTATATCTTTGTTCCTTGGTTAATATTTAGGGTTTTGTGTATGGAAATAATCAATATGTTATTTCTTTGTTCCTTGGTTAATATTTAGGGTTTTGTGTATGGAAATAATCAATATGTTATTTTATTGTTCCTTGGTTAATATTTGGCTTTTTTTGGTATGGAAATAACCAATATGTTATTTCTTTGTTCCTTGGTTAATTTCTAGGATTTTGAACTTACCGCTCCGTATGGATGTCGTACAGATAGGTTGTGAGTTATTTTTGTCCCGTCTGAGTAGAGTGGATGTTGATAAGTACGTGAGAAAAAGGTGTGAGAAATAGATTTCACGGGTGATAGTTTAAGGAACAAAATATGTCTATGGAATGCGTAAGTTTCTCTATTCCAGCCTATCTATACGACTATAATTTAGTACAAGACAACCTTGCCCTCCTCATACATATAAATATAGGTTTAACTACACACACACAGCTATGTGACAACAAGACACACAAACGTGAAAAACTACGGTTAATTGGGTATGGGTCTGACCAACACACAAAGTTAAGTTTCTTTTGTTGTTTATTATCATTTAAAATTAACAATATCAAATATCTAAAGAAAGATCAAATAAAATCAGATTTGCATACATATGAAATAGCAGAATAAAGGTGCCCTCCCCCTATGGAGAAAAAAGAACCCAAAAAGTTAATAACCCAAAGGTCAAAGGTTAGCACTATGTTACAGGGTAGACAGCAAAGTAAACAGGTTCCTCCTAAATGCTTTACAGTAAAGTTAACAAGCTTAAGCAAATCCAGTTTTTTTAAAGTCCCTGTAACAAAGAAAAATATTCACTCTGTCTTTCATACAGTGGCCACTCGATCACTCTTACCTAGTCTTGGTGATATCCCTTGGAATTACAATGTTTCCTGACTATATAAAATGTCAGGTGTATTTCCCAAATTGGCCCCAGTCCATCCTCTGTCAAAAAAAGACTAGTGAGGTGAACGCCGAATCTGGGGTGGGTTTTTCCTGGATAAACATGTCACCGCCAATGGTTGCTGTAGAAACGTGATCTTGGGGTTCACAGTTAAAAGAGGAAAATACTTCCAGTATTGGGAAACATCTGGTTGCTAAAAATGTTACAACTGATAAATGATGATAATCCTATCGGCTGGCGCTATGGTAGAGTGCCGATTCTAAAACAGCGTAAATTCTGGATGCTTACGCTTTAATACGACTGTCAGAAGTCGGGAATGAATGTTATTTTTTTCACCACCACAGTGGGCTGATAAAAATTGAAAAAATATTGCTGGGTTTGGTAAGTCCAGTTAAATTTTACACGTTAAAATGTTTCTCATGTATCGTTGGCACATACTTGCTCACCAATTAAATTAATGACGCACAAGCCAAGAAAAGACAACATTAACCAATCAGTAAGAACAAAAAAGACCGCTGGACGCCCTTGATCAGGTCTGCTAGGAATATATAAGAAACATTTATGGAAAATGCTACTTTTCTATATAGCTACAAATATGCACACAGACGGGGACAAGACGATTTTTTATCCACTCCATCAGTCCTGATTAAATTTAAAAGGCACACGGTGTCTTTAGCCTACTCTATCGCCCGTCGCTAGCGCTGAGTTTTCAGGTCGGATGAGTTATGCGACTCTCCCCCCTCTTGCTCGCGCTTAACGAACAGCGTACAATTGTCAATTATCACAAATTATCGCCGGTCGTTAAGTAGCTTTAAGTTGGTCGGCGTCTGATAGTTTAGTCGTATGATATTAAATAATAGGCACTTATAACAAATACGCACAATGAAATAAAACGTGAATTCTTTTCTGTCACTATCAGTCGCGCGTAGCATTTAAACCAGTCAACTAACCGTCGCTTCTTGTGTGAGAAAGCGTGTGGTGAAATTTAACATTATAACTGAACATCTGGTATGAAATAGCTACGCGTTATTTTATTTCACTAGTTTTAACACTAGAGAATCTAAGTGAATTATAATGGTACGCTAACACTTTTAAACACGTAAGCACTAATTTCTATTACCAAAAAATCAGAATGAAAATCTCCACAAATGATATTAACACATTTAGCGAAATGGTTCTACAAATGCGTGCTTAGACTATCCAAAAATTCTTAGTGACAACTGATAGCAGGTTTAAGAAAACACAGTTTATATATCATTATGTTTCTCTGATCTATAGATGATGTTACTTTTCGCACTATTGTGTGAGTAACGGAGAATCAGAAACATGCGTTCATCAGATAAATGTTTACGGTCGGCCTTTCTCGGGCGTTCGACCGCCATCAAAGACATATCCATGTAACGGGGTTCTCGAAGATTTTTGCCCGTGAATCAACATCAAAGCGAGCTCGGGAAAATCCTGGATCTCCCCTCGTGGACTTCAAAGACTCTGTGTTTTTCACGTGCAGTCTGTCAGGTATCTGATAAGATCTTTCTTTGGGAGACAGACGTCATCATCAGTTGATAAACTCTTTTAATACAAGACCCTTGCCCTGAGCAAGAGGCATGCTGAAAAATCTGAAGCTCACTCGAACATCACCAGAGTTAAATACTGTGTTGTTGTGTTGCTCGTGGTTTGAGTATGGAATGTCAACTTGACCTACGCAGTGGTGTGTAGACATAGATTGAGTGTGTAATACGCGAATGATAGGAAGAGTTCGTGGTGTTGACAAATGTTCTTTTCTCACACTCATGTATGGCTGGAAGTCATCGACACCAACGACTGTGTACCTTTACTACAGTTTAATTGGACGTACACACTCGACAGCACAGATAGTGACAAATCACAGGTTGGCATAATACATCATGGTACAGTGGATAAATGGTCTTGCAATGTTACATGGGCACTCATGTAGAATAATAGTATAATGGACTGTCAATAGCCAAGCACTCAGTATTGCCCATATATATATCATCTGAGTTTACTGACAAAGCACGTCAGATTATAAACAATATCCAAGATGACTTCTAGACCTAATCTCGTCTAGTGAAGATTCCTTAACATAATGTTTTTCCCATATAATCAAATTGAACCGCTAGCAATGGGTTCTCATGTGTAGCAGTGATCTCTGGACTAATCAAGCGATAATACGGGCATCCCTTTTCTCTTCTTGAAAGTCACTAAATGTTTATACAAGATGGCTTCTCTCGTGAGCTGTCACTCACGTTTGGATACAGATAATGAATCTGTCTTAAAGTTAGTCATTCATTAAATGTTTCATTGCTCTGGAGATTCTATCAGGATACAATTGACTGCATTCGACAGGATATAGTGCTGCTAGGAATCAGAGGCGTTTTCCATCTAGTTAAATGCATCCTCTCAGATGTACAAGTCATACCTATCGAAAAACGGTGGCTTCGTACGAGAGTTCAAAAGAGTATCTTTTGTTTACCTGCGTATCAGTTCTGTTCCTTGGCAATAAGAATAAACTGACCAGGGGTATAGACGACTATCACTTTTAAATATAGAGATCACTTTTTCCCGGCGACAAGCGACATAGCAAAACACGAGCCCCCATGATCAGGGCGAAGCAAAAAACACCTCTCTAGAACACATCCGCCGAACAGCCTTTGACCTCTCTAGAGACAAAAGAACATATAGTTCGACTTAGATATGTAAAGATATACAGATATAAGACAGACTCGTCCTACTCAGCCAACAATACACATAAATTCAGGCCATAGATATTCTGAAGCAAGAACAATCTATTACTACCCAAACAAAGAATAAATCGCAGTAAAACTGGATTCATCCGCGGAGTTCGATCGAAAGAGACGGCACAACTTTCAAGGGAAGTAACTCAATAATGACTTTCCCTTAAGCACTAAAAAATATCTATTTTGTTTACAAAATATTTGCGAACATAACAAGTATACCAATGTATAATATTGTAAGATATCAAAGACTGCACGTAACAGTATTGTATGATTGACAGATGAGCTCGCGTGAGAAAACTAGGTAAATAAACCTGATTCGCTACCTGTTATGACTGACAGGTCATGCAGTTTGTAAACATTGCGTTAGCTCGTGTTCACAGAAAAAGAGGTAGGACGAAAAGTACGCTTGTGTAAGTAAAACACAGGTAGAAAAAATGCGTGGTTTTGCTAGCAACTCCTAGAACGCTACGAGGTTACAAGCTTGTCAGATTACTGTAGGCTCTCTTTCCATTATACGTCACAATGGATAAGATAATATTGTTATTATTTCCTTGCGGCCATGCGGATCCTTGCAAATTTCAATCCTGGACACACCTCTCTGTTATGTGGCCGCAATTCTGGATTCTGCTTCCGGTTTCCTGTCTCTGTTAAACATAGCTCATGGGTATTTGGCATCTTCCTGAATTTTTTGCTCATCTCAGTTCCCGTCAGGATGTGCGTTCATAAGATTGCAGCAGATTGGGCGTAACAAATATTGACACAATGCGAACACAACAAACGTAATGTGTAATGAAGCAAGACAAAATGTACAAAGCTCGAGTTATCTGAGAGGCATTTTTATTTTTTTATTTTTTTTAGTAGCTGTGTAGGAATGTCTTTGCTGTGAGCATATTTACCTATCACAAATACTTCATTTGTCCCGTGTGGTTCCGTGAAACAAAGAAAGAATATGCCTACTACTCCATCAGGCATCGTAGGGGAGCCGCGGTAGCATAGTGGTTAGTGCACTGACTTCCTAGCGATCCCCAGATGAGGTGGAAAATTTTTAGGCCACAGACGGCTCCTGTGTCGACCCAGCCCCAAATGGGTACCAGAGCAACTCTAGGAAGGTTAAGGCGGCCGGCGTGATGCCGACCACATCACCCCTAGTGTGCCGACGGTCAAGATAATATGGGCCTAACACCATATTCCCAATATGCCTCAATGGGCGTGTAACGGGTTCCTTTTTTTTACCATCAGGCATGTCGTACAAGGCGACTAATGTGATGGTGTGCATGGGACTGGCAACCTCATCATGTGAAACGAATTGCTGTAGAAACCACCACTGCAAGAGCATGTGTATACTTTGTGCAGGCTTCCTGCAAGGGGACTGTGGCTCCAAGCTCCGTAAGGAGCGCAATGGAAAACGCTGACTATCCACGCTGCTTGATTCTACAAAACTGTGCTCAAACCCGCCAAATTATAGAAAAAAGCAACGTTGAAAAGTATTTACCTCAATATTAAATTCACTGTTTTACTTCCTGGCTTGTAAATTCGTAACAGTTTAATGTTTTCCGATGACAAAAATAACAACAACACGTGTATTAGTCTAAAACCCTGAGAAGCAAATAAGATTAAAATCTGTTGAATTTGTTCAAATTATGATACCCGAACACAATTAATGCCTGTTGTACTTGTTCAAACCAAGAACAACTATTAAGATTATTGTCTGCTGAACTTTATTGTTTTCCGTTGTTATTGCAGTACATGCAATTTTTCCAAGAGAATTCAACTTATCCGAGCCGCATATTAGTCGTCTTGTTCAACATATGAGCATCGATGGCACAGAACAATATAACTGGGTTTGATTCACATTGTTGATGATTTGAAGACCTTTAACGCAATTGATTTGTGTATATTTTATTTTTTTCGAAGGATGTCGACGTGTAAACTCATTGTATCGGGCTGTATCGGATTGTATCGGATAGATTATAAATGTATCAAGAAAGGGAGATTGTGAGCGTCTAAGATTTGAAAAGCGACAAATATACAAAGCTTAGGTGAACTTACATAAAAGTGGTAAAACATGCCTCGTGTGTGATACTATGAAAGGCACAATTAGTTACAATTCATTTGTAACCTTTCCCTAATAAATGCTCACGTAAATGGAATACAGCCACTGCCGAGCTCTCCATTGGGAAGTTAGACATAGAGTTTACACAAGACCCCTACAAGAAGCTTGCCAGATCAGTCGTGTCAGGAAGACAAACTAACAAAGTGGATAGAGGGAGTGGCTTGCAGTGCCAGACATACCAGTTCATTTATTGTCTTTCCCGCTGCCTACTTCCTCATTTGCTCCTTGTACGAGCTTTTCTCACCTTTTTCGTACGATGAGTATGCAACGGACTGATGGCTTTCGGGAATAAGCAGCATCTATTGGAATAGTGTACTGCTTCTTTAACGCTCTTAAAAAAGCAGTATACACATATCGGGGTTACGGAGATGAATAGAATAGGTCCACACTTTCCTGACGGAGAAGGCTGTAATGAACGATCGGGCACATGGTCGAAAACAGCGTACTGTAAAAGCTAGTTCCTAAGGACAGGGTCGGATTATCCATTAGGCTAAGTAGGCTGAAGCATAGGGGCCCGGAGCTCTTGGGGACGCGTGCATAAGTTAAATGAATTTAAAAATGCAAAGATTTTTCAATAAAATGTGTTTTTTTGTGTTTCAATCAATACCCTTTAGCTCCCCAAGGAGCATAGGCCTTCAACAAACACATGCCAAGTCTTCCTGTCCTGTGCCATCCGCTCAAGTTCTTTCCATGTTTTCCTCATCATTTTCACCTCTGTTTCCAGTTCTCTTCGCCATGTGTTTTTTGGTCTACCTCTGCCTCTCTTTCCCTGTGGATTCCAGAACAAGGACTGCCTTGTAATGATATCAACAGGTTTCCTCAATGTGTGTCCTATCCATCGCCAGCGTCTTCTTCTCAACTCTTGTTCCACTGGCACTTGTCTGGTTCTTGTCATCAATTTCACATTTGTGACTTTGTCATACCATGTCAGTCCTTCTATTCTACGCAAGCACCCGTTTATAAAAGTCTGTAGCTTTTTGGTTGTTGTTTTTGTTGTTCTCCATGTCTCAGAGCCATACAATAGGACTGACTTCACATTTGAGTTGAAGATTCTTATTTTCGTGTTGGACTTGATTTCTCTTGTTCTCCATATGTTTCCCAATGCAATGAAAGCTCCTCTTGCTTTTTGTATTCTTATTTTGATATCACTGTCTGTCCCTCCAACTTTGTCTATATTAATTCCAAGATATGTGTAAGATTCTACATCGTTTAGTGGTGTTTCTTCAAGTTCAACCTTGTTATCATTTCTTGCATTTATTCTCATAATCTTTGTCTTTTCCCTGTGTATTTTCAGGCCCACTTGTTGTGACCTCTGATTGAGAATTTTCATTTTCTCTTGCATCTGATTATGGTTATGGGACAGAAGAGCCAAGTCATCTGCAAAATCCAGATCATCAAGCTGTTTAGTCAGATTCCACTGGATTCCATTTCTGTTGTGTGATGTCGATGTTTTCATAACCCAATCTACTGCTAGTAAGAAAAGAAATGGAGACAAGATGCATCCCTGTCTCACTCCCGTTCTAATCCTAAACGGTTCTGTAAGTTGTCCTTCATGAAGAACTCTACATGTCATGTCTTCATAGGTCCTCTTTATTAAGTTAATGATCTTCATGGGAACTCCATAATGCCTCATCAATTTCCAAAGCGATTCTCTGTCTACACTGTCAAATGCCGTTTCATAGTCCACGAATCCGATGTATAGCGGTGAATTCCATTCCAGACTTTGTTCAACTATTATTCTGAATGTGGCTATCTGGTCTGTACAGGATCTATTTTGTCGAAAACCATTCTTAACCCTTTGAAAATAAAGTTCGTTCGTTCGTTCGTTCGTTCGTTCGTTCGTTCTCCAGGATGATTCTGTTTAATACCTTTCCTGGCACTGATAGTAACATTATTCCTCTATAATTTGTGCACTCTTGTAAGTTTCCCTTCTTAAGCAACTTGACCAGATAACCTTCCTTCCATTGTGCTGGTATTTCCTCTCTCTCCCAGACTTTGCCAAGTAGTTTGTATAATATCTCTGTAGAGTTATCAATTTCTGTTTTGATGGCCTTTGCTGGAATGCAATCTGGACCAGCTGCTTTTCCATCTTTCAGAAGCTTTATGGCTTTCTTTATTTCTTCTCTACTTGGTCGTTCACAGCTGATTTGTAGCTCCTCTTCTGCTGGCTGGATGTCTGGGGGATGAGTTGGAGATGGTCTATTGAGAAGTTCCTCAAAATGTTCTGTCCATCTCTTCATTTGTTCTTGTATATTACTAAGCAATTTTCCATTCTTATCTGTTATGAGGCCATTAGCTTGCTTATATTTCCCTGTTAGCTTCTTTGTGTTGTTGTACAGGTCCCTCATATTTCCATTGACTGCAGCCTCCTCTGTTTCCCTTGCCAAATCATCAATATATTTCATCTTGTCTCTTTTGATGTTTCTTCTTCTTTGTTTGCTTCTATGTACACTTCATGAGCCTTGGCTTTGGAGATTCTGGTTTTGCTTCTGTTTAAATGTACTTTCTTGTTTTTCCTGTCTTCTATATTACTAATGGTTTTTGTTGTTATCCATGCTTTGTGCTGATGTGCTTTTTCTCAGTACTTCTTCACATGTCTCGTTCCATATATTTTTTACTTGTTGCCAGTGGTCTTCCGTATCTGTTTCATCTTCCAGCTGTTCGAGTACTTGGTATTTGTTGGATACTGTGATTGAAAATGTTTCTCTTATTTCCTGATTTCTTAGATATCCCACTTTATACTGATGTCTATAGCTATATGCTGTTGTAAATTTCTTGAGTTTTAATTATAATAAAAATAATACTAATAAACATTAATAGAAAAAAATTATTACTAATAAAAGAGGTAAGCAATGCTTACAAACTAACATACCAGTCTATTAATAATACTAGTATATACAATCATCATGCTAAGGGGTTTAAAAAAGTATTAAAATTACTGTCTATTAGGTGAAAAAAAAGGGGGGGGGGGCAGGCACCAAAAAGCCTAGAGGCACTTCTTGGCATAATCCGGCCCTGCCTAATGAAACAATTTTTAACCATTAAAACGCCGAAGATCTTTGTTGGCAACACGTCTTCACCCATTCAGCTTTGTCTTTCACATCGTTCCTTCCGTTCAATATTTTCAATTCTTTCAGGTCAATATCTGTTTTATTTTGTCTAACAAAAGATGGTGATATGAAGTCACATCTGATCCTCTATAGACAGGGTGTCTCGAGGAAAAACAAATAAATAAATAGAACTTTTTAATTGAACTCCGCCTATGCCGGTCCCAAGCCTGGCTGACAGAGGAGGAGGGCTGGCCTGCATGGAGGCCATAAGGAGGCAGCCCCTCCATCATACAAAGGCACAACAGGCCAATCACCTGTTTGCCTTAAAAAATTGTTACAAGAAATGCAAGAGAGAAAACCGGACTGATTCTAAAGATGTCGAACTGGCACGAACTACAGACTACGACTTATGGAACACGGAATACAAGGAGTATAAATGGGAAGGTAGAAGAGCTAGTGGAAGAGATGAGGAAAGCAAAACTAGAAATCCTGGCGTTAACGGAAACGAAGAAAAAGGGACAAGGAGTTATGGATCTCGATGGCGACACGCTGCTCTACAGTGGTGTCCCCACATCTGAAAGAGCTAAAGGGGGCGTGGGTTGTATTGTGGCAAAAAACCAAAAGGATAGTATCAAGGGATGGAACTTTGTCACGGAACGCATTATAGTCCTAAAATTAAAAGAAGGATAAACCATAGTGAACCTTGTTAATGTAAATGGGCCAAATGAAGATGAATGAGCAGAGGTCAAAAAGGGATTCTTCGAGCTGCTTCAAAGGACAGTGGACGACTGTCTAGATGAAGTTATCATGCTCGAAAATGTCAATGCCAGAGTTGGAAATGGCCATGCTATATGGTTGGGGGGGGGGGGGAATAGCGGAAGATATGCAGAAGATACTCTACAATGAAACGCGACTCCTTAGATTCTACTCTAAGCAAAATCTGATCATTGCAAGGCAAAGTTCCCCCATAAGCGCATACATGCATACACTAGATGTGAACCAACAAATAATGAGAAATCAGTGATCGACTATGCCATAGTTAGGAAGAGCTCATTCAAGTATGCCCGGGATGCTAGAGTCTGGAGGGGGCCAGAGATTGGAAGTGATCACTACCTGCTAACAATTAAAAGAACAACTGAAAGAGTTGCTCAGCCTAGGAATTACCTAACATCACGCAAGAAGCTAAGTAAATGAACAGGAGAAATGAGGATTAAGACCTACAAGCTGACAGAGCCAGAAGTTAAGACCAGATATCAGGGCCTTATTGCTACAGCAGTGAGAAACACAGAAGAACAACCTGATGACCTGGAAACCCTCTGGCTTAAATTCAAGGACATCATAAAGACAGCTGCAGCATAAGCATGTGCTAAAGTCCGACTTGGGAAACTGTGACGTGTACATGTAAATAGACTACATAAAACCGTCCACCTTTGCTCCTCATTAGTGGTTACGTTTTGCTACGAAAAAAACCCACGCAATTCGCTGTCTGTGGACTGATATTTTAGCCACGCCTATTTTTTTCTGTTTTTCTTGCGCTAACGAGTCGTTTACCTATTATTCGCATCATGCCCGATAATAGGGGGGCGAACCGGTCTGTTTAACAGAGTTCTCACGCGAGCCGACATGTCAATCATCGGGAAGTGACAGAAAGCACGTGATGAAACTGATCAGACCCGGTAGCAACTTCAAGGGCGGTTATAATATTTCCTGGTCATCTTTGATGTTCAACATTTTCAGGGGAATTAAGTATTTGATCTAAAAAAAGGGGAGATAATCAAAGCCGCTACGCTCGCAAGAGACGGTTCTCTGATGCCGTTCGGCATAGCGAATGAGCAGACCGTAGAATCTTTTTATCTCGTTAAGCAAGCTCGCGGATTTCTCCTGAAACGTCTAAGGTGTGACTTTTGCCATCTTTCAGAAAGATCACACAAAATTTGTATATATATTGGCTGCATTTTAAGTCAGTTATCAGCCTTGCAGCGAGATCAGGGATACAATCGCCAAATACAGTAATATTTAACCCCTACGCCAAGTAAATTTACCACCCCGCCCGTGTTTGCCCAAAGTCATCACCCACGCCTGCGATTCGCGCTGGATTTGAAAAAGCATTAACGCCAAAGTGAACGATACCAAAACCACTAGCTTTTTCGTTGCTCTGTCCAAAGACTTTAAATAACATAACACGTGTTTCGTTCCCCAAAAGAGTGATAGAAAAAAAGGAGGAGTGAAAGAGAGAGGGAGGAATGAAACCTTGACTAAAGCATTTTTTAAAATCTATTAATAGCACATAATGCGACAGTTGACGTTAAGGACTTGCTTATGGTAACACAAAACGAAAGCGAGAGGCTGGCGTTTGAAAATCAACTAGTGCCTTAGCAACGGTTGTAAGGGCACATTCCCCCCCCCCCCCCCCCTCCTTACAGTTAAGGTTTGAATAAAGTATTTGGATATTTGCTAATGCACGCGATGATACCACATTTCAAAACCAACCGCCTTGGTCCCTCTCCGTCTTGGAAATTAAATCTAACATAAACACGGTTGGCGACCGGCCAAAAAGCGTGTTTCATTTTCTTAGAACAAGCGAGAGAGAAAAAAAATAAGGGGGGGGGAGGGGGGAAATTACACGGAGGAAAACCTAAGCTAGCGTATGCATTGTGAAAGTGAAACTAAGTAACCAAAGTGGGAAGGGTAGCGAAAACGGTGGCAAAAGAAACATAGATGAAGTATCGTATTCTAATTGAATAATAAAGGAAAAGAAAGGACAGTTGACAACTGAAATGATAATACTTGGTTATTAGGAATATCATATTACTCATTATGATATAGTATCTTACCGTAGAGAAAAGTATGTTGTTCGAATAACTAAAGAGGAAAAATACAAAGATGAAAACTATGATAAAGAGAGAAATAAAAACCTAAGGGCTCGATGAAAGACAGTCGTCTGGTTAATAATTGCCTTTCCCCATTAAAATCGTTTAGATATTAACAAAAATATCGTAGAGAATAAAAATGAAAGACAGAAAGACAGACACAGTGATATCCACTCAACTTTGAAAATCGGGGATGTCACATTTTTTGAACGTGTATTTTTGAAAAGAGAGTCAAGTCGGCTTACCCTGATCTGATTGGTTTAGGGGAGCATAACTAACGAGGGGATATAACGAACGTTTTGCTAACGCTTAGTTGCCACTTGAAGATAAAATTTAAGAAGTAAGGTTATCATCAGACTCAAGGAATTCATGACCCATTGCCTTTGCATTTCTGGCCAGTGGCGATCTCAGCTTGACCCATTAATCGCCGGTTAACCTTATATGTGTAAAATATTTCATTGATTGCGGTAAGATAAACATTATTATTGATATGTATATGTATTATTGATGTGTAGAGGCTAACATAGATAGGAGCCCAACCAAAAATGTGTGGTGTGCGACATTTGAAATTGTGGAAGCTTACGACAGGCATGTCTATGTATAATATGGAGCAACTGAAAGTACATGATGTTTGAAAATTGATCTATAATATTATGACTGTAAGACCAGCAAACCACTGGCCGTCTTCGGCAAGTCACAGTGTTTCACATGACTTTGAAAAATAACTATGATTTCCTATGAAAGGAATGTATCAAACTGATGATATGGAAGATTACCTGAGTATGAAGCAGTCACAGAATAAGATAGGGACGATAGCTATTTGTTTAGCACAGGAAGCTGATCTTAAACTGTTTAATGATGCTTAATTGTTAGTTGTGGAGAGATTTATGTATAAATACTAAGGAGGCCTTACTCCTCTTATTGCAGGGTTGCATCAAATAACACTCAGTGTGCCACAAAGTAATACTGGAGCTGCAGAGTTCGAGGCAACAGTGTTTATTTGCCTATATTCTGAAGCAAGAGTGCTGAAGCAGTCTCCAAGTCTCACTGTCGAGACGAATGTACTGTTGTTGAGAAAGTCATCAACTATTGCTCAAGGAAATTCAGTTAAGCCAAACCTTCTACGGGCTTAATGAGTGTTCATTTAACATTAACTCTCCACTATTGCAATAAAACAGTTTTAGAAAGTGATGAGAAAATTCGTTCCTCATAATCAAGACCAGTCATAGGATCTAGTGCTTCATCAGGGAATTCCATGTTATAAACATTTACATCTTGATATTTAAGGACAAGTTGTCCTTTAGACTTAATTAAAACTGTAAATATAGTTCCAGTCCATTTTGAGTTTTAAACATTCCTGTACCAAAAAAGATTTGAGGTACAGGAAATTAAAAATTGTAACATGCTATTCTAACTTTAACCACTGACTTGTTTAACCCCTTTTAAATGAGTTAAGTTGTGTTTGTTGTCATACACTCACCATTACATTTTGCATTACCCTAGACATCAAGCCATATAACCAAACAGACACCAGAATATAAAATAGACTCAAAATATATCGCAGATTGAGATCGTAGGGTGGTAGCAGTCAGGTACCCTGAGAACATTATCTTCAACTATTAGACTCAGGGACTTGCATAGCTGACCTCAATCTGTAGACAAGTAATATTTATCTCTTTTAACATCAAAACCCACCACATATATTGGGGTCCCGTCTGGGATTTTAAATTAAAGCTAACATTATAGACCCAGGAAATCCCCATTTTATACAAAATTTATAACATTAAGCAGTGTGGAGAATTAAGTGAACTATCATTGCACATTATTAGCTAGTTAATTAGAAATATTTGTTGGCTAATTTAGTTAGATTAATAACATTTGGTACAAGCAAAAGATGGCAGACTTGGCCAAGTTCAGATCTGCTGCTGTGCAGTCTGCAAGGGAGATGGGCATGGAAGGGCAAGTTCTGATTTAATATGTGACATCAGAATGTGATAAATTTATTGAAAGAGAGGATAAGAAACTAGCAGAGAAGAAAAGAATTCAATTAGAAGCAGATAGGGAAGCTAAGAAATTAGAGGCTGATAGGGAGGCTGAAATCAAGAGGCTACAATTGGAGGAGAAGAAATTGGAAGCAGAGGAAAAACGCTTACAAAGGGAGCACGAGCTACGACTAAAAGAGTTAGAATTGCAAGGCCATGCTCCAGAAAATGGGAACATTCCATCTACCTCTGATGTTGATGTCAGTCAGGGGCCCTCCAATGTAGCCATGAACTTCCATTTTGACACTTTTGTAGAAAAAGAGGATGACAATGAGTCATTCCTCTTTAGATTTGAAAGACTAGCTACAACTTATGGTTTAGAGAGGGAAAAATGGAGTTTGAAAGTATCCCAAGGGCTTAGAGGAACCTCGTATGAGGTATTTTCAAAGTTGAATAGGGAAGATCAGGAAGACTATGATATTTTAAAGCAGGCTCTCCTGGTTAGATATAAAAAGAATAGTGAATTTTACCGGAAAAAATTTAGAAATGCAAAACTACTTTCCGGGGAGACTTACCACCAGTTCTCTGCACGCCTAGAGACATACTTGGAGAAATGGACTGCTCTGGGGAAAACCCAAGATTTAAAGGAAATGATTATGATGGAGCAGTTAAGAGAGTCCATGGCTCCAGACCTGAGAAAATTTCTCACGGAACAGGGTGCTGAGAGACTGGGGGAGATTCTTAATGTGGCTGAACGGTATCAGGCAGCCCAGTCTGAGATAGCTGGAACGAAGAAGAAACAAATATAACATAATAAAGCCCCCCAAAACCAAAACAAATTTGATAGTAGGGATCAGAATCATCATCATCATCATCATCTCAACCCATAACCCGTCATGGGTCGTAGGGGTGCCATGGTGGAAGCATCAGCAGACAGGGTCCTCCACTGCTCTCTATTCTCAGCAATGCGTACAAGTGTGGAGAAACCGTGTCCTGCCCATTCTTTGATGTTATCAGCCCAGGATTTTCTTTGCCTTCCTCTTCTCCGTTTACCTTCGACTGTTCCCTGGAGGATCGTTTTCGAAAGGGAGTCATGACGAGTTACATGCCCAAACCAGGCAAGCTTTCGACGTTTCACTATTGACAAAAGTGGTTCTTGATGGCCTGCATAGGTGTTTATCTTCTCTCTAACATAGACATTTGTTTTGCGCTCTTTATAGCAAATGCGCAAAATTCTTCTGTAACATTTATGCTCGAAAGCCTGAATCCTTCGCTCCGTATCTGCAGTGAGTGTCCAGCCCTCACACCCATATAAGAGAATAGATAATACAAGTGATTTGTATAATTTGATCTTCACAGGAAAACTGATGTTACTTTTCCAGATCACATTCAACCTTGTCATGGCAGCTGAGGCCATCTCAAGTCTTGTCTTGATTTCTTTATTTGATCTTCCATCACTACATATAGTGGACCCGAGATATTTAAAGGTGTTAACTTCTTCTAACGTTTGCCCATTTAACGTAATGTTGGTCGGAACATGTTTCTTATGGCTATTCACCAATATCTTGCTTTTTTCTATATTAATTTCCATCCCATATGTTCTTGTTACTTTCTCCAGTCTAGAGGTAAGGTCTTGAAGTTCTGATTCTGTTCCAGCTATCAGATCAATATCATCAGCAAAACGTAGATTACACAGAGGTCGGCCTCCAATCGATATGGTTGATTTATAATCGTAGAGAGCCTCCTGCATAATATGTTCTAGATAAATGTTAAAGAGCACTGGTGACAGGATACATCCCTGGCGAACTCCTACAGTTGTTTTGAAAAATTCTCCAATGTCATTGCTTGCAAAAACAGCACTGCTTGCGTCCTTGTATAGTGCTTCAATGATATCTATGATGTTGGTATCAAAATTGAATTTTCTCATTATTTGCCATAAACCTTCATGCCAGACTCGATCGAAGGCTTTTGTGAAATCGATGAAGTTATGGTATAAATCATGTTGATGCTGGAGATGTTTTTCGATCAGTAATCTAATATTGAAGATTTGTTCTGAGGTACTTCTTTTTGGTCTAAAGCAGAGGTAAACCCAACTATGATAGGCCAAGGTATGACCAAAGAGATAGAAACCCGCAATACAATGAACGGAAACCTTTCAACCCAGAAAGGAGATGGTGTAAATTTTGTAAGAGGGACAATCATAACACCAGAGACTGTAAGAGGAAACTTCCTATTGTCGCTGCATGCATGAAAACAGGAAACAAAGGGAGAAAGGAAAAACCTACTGGACAGCAGGAACCGTATCATCCCCTGTTTGTGAAGACGTAGTATGTAATGGGGCCACCATAAGGTGCCTTTATGATACTGGATTGGATTTTAACTCAGTCGTGAGCTCTCACCTGGTGCACCCAGATCAATACACCACAGAAACAGTGGAGATCCAAGGAGCAACCAAGGAAGTTGCAACCATGACACTTCCCATCGCCAGAATAAGTGTAAAAACTCGCTATGTGGAAGAAGTGATTAGAGCAGCAGTGATAAACGAACCAATCTACCCTCTGATATTGGGGTGTAGATACGTCTTCTTGGGAAATCCCAAAAGACCTGTGATCATGGCAACAGTACAGACCAGGTCACAATCAAGGAAAGAGGAAGAAAACCCAATAAATACTCATCCAGAGGAGATGAGGAAGGCACAGGCTGAGGACAAGTATGAGTATCTAGAACCTGTTGCACTCTCTCTTTCTGAGTTTTCGTTAAATGTGTACTGATTTTCACCTGTGCTGCTGTCTCACAGGGGTGTAATGGATATTCAAATGATGAAAGTGGTTCCTTTTTCATCTCCATGGCGATGGACAAGGTCAACAAGTGTGTCTCTTCCTGATGTTCTCTTTCCAAATATTTCTTCAGGAGATTCACATGATAGATTTTTTCTTTCCCCTTCTTATCTATCTTATAATTTGTTCTCGACACCTTCTCTAAAACTGTATATGGACCTTGCCATCCAATCTGTAACTTATTCTGACTCCCTGGGAGAAGAAGCAGTACCTTCTCTCCCACAGCCAAATCTCTGTCTTTCGCCTTCCTGTTATAATAGGCAGCATGTTTCTTCCTGGCTTGTTTCAAATTTTCATTGGCAAGTTTCCAGCCAGTTTTTAAACGAGTGGTCAGCTCATTCACATATTGGTATGAAGATGTAATGTTTTCCTCTGCCTTTTCATCAGTCCACGTTCTTAACAAAGCTACATATGGACCTTTAATTTTGTGGACCTATTTGTCCATGCACCGGTGTGGTCTCTTCCACTCGAAGCTCTATAGTGATGATTTTTCTTCCCAGAATTATCATGCATAAAACGACCGCTACCAATTTTTCTTTTGGGGCTTTCTCCCCACTTAAAATTCTTGATGAGAGATTTCCTCTCTACATCCTCTTCCTCCAGTTTGTTTAAGTCCGATTGAGGGATTTTCGGCTTATCCTGGGGTAAGACATCTTTTTGCACTCTCTGCATAGTGGCCATTGTAAAACAGTTAAGTGAAGCTTGTCCGTGAAAAGGGGCTTCCCATTCCATTTGGTCCACTTTATCAAATCTATTTTTCTTTTTATTATCAGGCCTAATTTTGCCCCGTGGCGTGTCCAGGTCCTGATCAATGTTCCCACTTGTGGGTGTTCCCTCATGTGCTATGCTACACCTTTCTACAAAATTCTCAATGTCCCATCTTGCTTTGGGCCAATAATAATTGTGAGCCACCTTTTGAATGATGGTACCTATCTTCTCATGGTCCCCATCTGGTTTCACATGTAGGCTCCTTATTAAGTCTGCCCTATATCTTTTAGGAAGTACAGCTGTCCCTGACCTTTGGATCTAGCTCCAGTCTTCCTATACATCAACTTGTTTTTCATGTAAAAATCTCCCTTGCCTGGAGTTGTATGACAAGTTGACAATTTTCTGAAACAAGGCTTGAGTGTTTTATCCCCAGCCTGTGCCTGCCTCATCTCTTCTGGAGTGGTATCTAACATAATATCCTCCTCCTTTCTTGAGGTCGACCTGACCTGAAGGGTGGCCATATACACAGGTTTCCTTCTGCAATAGTCAGTGTCATGATTGTTCATCTTACAATTCTTACACCACCTTTTTTCTTGGTTGAAAGATTTTCTTTCATCATATTTCCTTTCATCGAATTGTGGGAATTTATTTTTATTTTCATACCGTGGCCTATCAAACTGGTGCTTACCTTTGTTTTGATCCCTAGGATCAAATTTATTAAAGTTCTGTGGTGCCCTAAAGTTATCCACCTGTTTCTTTTTATTACCTGTTACCTCTGCTTGAGCTGCTTGATACCTTTCAGCAACATTTAGCAACTCACCCAGCCTCTCTGCACCTTGTTCCATGAGAAACTTTCTCAGGTCTGGAGCCATGGACTCTCTTAATTGCTCTATAAGGACCATTTCATTAAGATCTTGGGTTTTCCCCAGAGAAGTCCATTTCTCCAAGTATGTCTCTATTCGTGCAGAGAACTGGTGATAGGTTTCACCTGACAGTAGTTTAGCATTCCTAAATTTTTTCCTATAAAATTCTGCATTCTTTTCATATCTTAACAAAAGAGCCTGCTTTAGCATGTCATAATTTTCCTGATCACTTCTGCTCATTTTTGCAAAAACTTCATAAGCTGCCCCACGAAGTCCTTGAGATAACTTTAAGCTCCACCTTTCTCTCTCTAACCCATATGTGGTAGCTAATAGTTCGTACCTATTTAGATAGCTCTCAATATCATCGTCTTTCTCAACGAAATGATCTAAATGAAAATTCATAGCTGAGGTTGAGGCTCCCTGGCTAGCAGTGACATCAGAGGCAAAGGGACTGGCACCATTTTCAGGAGCATGGCCTTGAAACTCAAACTCCCTTAGTCGTAACTCATGTTCCCTTTGTAATCTCTTCTCCTCCTTTTCTGCTTCCCTCTCTGCAGCTAATCGCTTGTCTTCCCTTTCTGCAGCTAATTTCTTCTCTTCTCTTTCTGCAGCCAATCTTTTGTCTTCTCTTTCTGCTTCCAATTTCTTAGCCTCAGCCTCAATCTGCAACCTCTTAATCTCTTTTTCAGCCTCTATTCTCTTATCTTCGGCCAATCTTTCAGATTCTAATTTTCTTTCGGCCTCTTTTTCTAATCTTCTTTCTTCCCGTTCAATATATTTGTCACATTCAGCAGTGACATAAGCAATCATAATTTGCCCGTCCATGCCTAACTCTTTCGCAGTCTGTACAGCAGCAGATCGAAATTTTGCCAGGTCGGCCATTGTCTAACAGATAAATGTCTAAAATATTTAACTAAACAATTTTATCTATGACTAATTAACTCAGGACAAAACAGGCACTGTGAGCTCAACCTTATTTATTTTCACCCAAGGATACCTTTTAATTCTTATTATTCCCTGAAGTGAATTACCCCCAATATTTGTAATAGGGAAAGATTCAAAATCCCAAGAGCGAGACCCCAATATATGTGGTGAAGTGGGATGTTATAAATATTTATAGGGGACTTAGTGTACTGACTGAGATCAGCTGTGAAGGTATCTATATCTAATAAGAGTAGTGTATTATAGATAACCTTACTTGCTGCCACATATGTATACCTCAGTCAGAATTATTCTGGAATAGTGTGATGACTACGTTATATGTCTAGGGTATGTGTTTGATGAAGTGTAAGGCATAACAACAACAGACAGATCAACAATTTAATTTATTCCACCACACTTGACAACACTGTGACACTCACATACATAAAACACTCTACGAGGATATCTTAAAGGAGTCACTGATAACTTTTCAAATAACAATATGTATTCAGTGCTGTCATGAACGTATATGTGTCCTGATTCAAATACAAAGGGAACCAGGAATCACAATCAATTTTAATTACAAGTTATATGTACAGAATTTATTAATATGAATCTTGTAGTGACATATATTATTAATAGTATCCTATGTGTGTCAGTTGTGTAGTAGTAATATGAGGTAATACTGGTTTTGTTTTGTTCAAGTTCTGTTGGTATTTGTCATCATGACTTCAATAGTTTGTCTTTGTTGGAACTAGTATTGGAGATGTTCTCAGTTCCTGGCATTAAAACAATTAAATTCCCCTCTTAATTTTAGTTTACGATGTCATTTTAAGATGGGGGGTACATAATGTTGAGCTCCATGGCCACACTCTCTTATCTTTCGTGATGACTGCAGTAAAAGACTCCTCTGCTCGATTACTTTAATGAGTTCTGGAGCCACCCCACTGGTTGCTATATGGACCAAGGAGTATGCTGTCCACCTCTGGCTTCAGCAAAGCTCTGACCAGGTGCTGCTCAATAACTTTAAGACCACGGTCCCTGAAACAAGAAGGTTGTACCTTCTACGTCAGAACTAATTTACACTCTATTTCTACACTGAGCACAATACATCACAAACATTGAGTTCAGAGCGTTAGGCCAACTGTCAGCTTCATCTGAAATACTTTATACCAGTATTTCCCTCCCTAATGGTTACCACGCCTCTGCAATTCCAGCATTATTTCTGTCTAGTCAATAATCTAGGTGTCAGTGTACTGTTTGGCCATTCCATGCAGTTTTACTTTCCTCCGACTCCTTCTGTTCAGGCTGGAGCTCTATAGGCTTTACATCATGTTCGCTACTGAACTACACATATATACAGACATAAATTATCAATTTACATTCAATTTTCATTAAAAGATATTGAATATTTCAAGCTTACCACAATTCATAGAAATAATAAACAGTTTCGTTGAATGGCAATGAACAGGCACAAATTCCGATCTGCCGATGCTCCAGGCTTTATTTTACAAAAAATATACACTGATGCTCAACGCACTGCTTCTTAGTAGGTTTATTACAAGATGTGGCAAGGAACAGACGCTCTGAATTGTGTATATTCGCAGCTCTAACCAATGAAACCATGTCTACACATCTTTTCAAAAAAAAATACTCCTTTTCACGTTTCCCCTGACAACACAAGATAGTATTTATAGCCTGACTAATCGTGTTTAGTCTTACATTTGTGGCGCTCCAATCCAATAGGAGTTAACATGGTAGGCTATTTCTGTAACGTAATGTTTTTTCAAACACGTTATAAAAAAATTTTATGAGCAGAAATGATTTCATGCTGTCAGGCACCCCCACTATTTTATTTTGGCCATAACTTAGTAATTCCTAGACTATTTGCGTAACGTTTTACATATTCTTTGTCAGCAAACCCTAAGGAACCCAAATATATGAATTTAATGGAGCCAATATGCATTTTCTTCTAGGATAGTCGTGCGGTCTGTCATGTTTTCAAACGTAAACCAGTATATTGTCATAATTCCCAATAAGCGTTTTTTCAGGATTTTAAAACCTAACTCTGGTATGGGTAGGGTTTTTATCACTGTCGATTTGAAATAAAGTTAGTGCATGTGGCCTTACACGCGTGATGGCAGCAATTGTATATCGCGCGACGCGTGTTTAGTATTGCATGCTTCCTGCCTTCATTCGCCCCTCTCTCTCTCCTGCTTTATCTGTCTTTTAGTTACGCCGTGTATAAAATGGAATGAATGAAATATTAAATTTAGGTCATTGATCAGCTTGCGTATCTCAAGGTTTTTCCAAGAAATACAGTACACGTTTCATTGAAGAAAGCGTGCAGCGACACAGTAAGCTTTTACTATCAACGTGCAAGCGTTACAATTTGCCGACGAAGTAGAAAACAAGGGGGATTTCGAGTACAGTCATTGTGACAGCACGGTTCTTTACCATTCTTCTTTCCTTTTATTAAATTTATTTGTTAGGCTTTGCATTTACGTTTTAATTTATATATGGGGATTAGAATAATTCACGACATATAGGTTACTACCCCGTGTGCCTTTTAATTTAATTTTGTGACGGAGAGGTTAAGAGATCATGCATTACGCTTGATAGCCTAGGATTTGACATGTTAGAAATATTTGTTTCTTCCTAGTACAGTGCTTGATCAAAACCCATCGGCTAGCGTTTTCCTATTTGTGGTCGTTTCCTCAGTTACTGAAGTAATAATAGTGTCGTTTTTCTCTTGGCGTTCGCCGTACCAGTGTGAACAGAAACGACCAGGGCGACACAATAACATTCTTTGAACTGTAATTGATTAAGGGAACTTACAAAATACCCAGGTACTTGTGTCTTTATTCACCGGCAGATGAAAATTGTTGAAATTTTCAAGCTAAATGGAGCACCGTACTTTGTCTTAAATTTTTTTTCTTCAATTAGAGCGAAAAATCTAACACCGTCTCCGCGCGGCAAATCTCTCTCTCAGTTCGGCAAGATCGTTAGAAAGTCGTCTTGGCTACTACCACGATAACTGTGTGCGCTCTCTCTTTCACTACGGCAATGTACTTGTGCGCTATCTCTTTCTCTACGGCAATGTACTTGTGCGCTCTCTCTTTCTCTATGGCAATGTACTTGTGCGCTCTCTCTTTCACTACGGCAATGTACTTGTGCGCTATCGCTTTCTCCACGGCAATGTACTTGTGCGCTCTCTCTTTCACTACGGCAATGTTCTTGTGCGCTCTCTCTTTCGCTACGGCAATTTATCCATCCGGTTGTGTGGCAGGACATCAAAGGGATTATTTGTCTGGTTGGGTGATGGTGGTGGTAAGAGTCTCTCTTCTGTGGATTGAAGTGACGTCTATTTGTAGCAATGTAATTTATATGGTCCTGTGTAGGGAATGAAACCGCTCGATCGTTCTGTGATAATAAATATGTACATAATTTTTTGGTCATCTTCTAATACGAGCGTTAAACCAATGATCTTGTGATTTATGCCATCTTTAGCGTTTTTTCATTTGGTGTCACGAAATTGTGAGAGAAAGAGCATAAGAGTGTGACTCTTCATTATTTTTATATTAACTGTTTGCGGACGGAAGCAGTCATTTTCTTTGGATTTGTTGAAAGTCTGTACACCTTCTTTTCTGCTTCTACCTACCGGTGGGGTCTCATTTCTACTGCATTATGTGCTGGTGGTACTCATAATAAGTCCCATTTGCCCTTTGTGAAAAGACTGTCAGATAGCAGGTGGTCCGCTCGGTCAGATGCAACAAAAGCACTTTTACACAGCTTTTCTGCAATAAAACAAGTCTTGGGTGATATTTCAGATAACAATGATCAGACGGCAGAGTGTCGTCAACAGGCTCGTGGTCTACTTTCAACCATGATGAAGTTAGAAACAGGAATAATGATCATGCTGTGGGATCAAGTATTACAGCGTGTTCAAATGACCAGTGCTTCTTTGCAATCTTCTGACCAAGATTTGAATACATCTTGTGCACTCTTTGAATCCCTGCGGGGGTATATTCAAGCTATGCGGTCTAGTTTTGCAGACATAGAGCAAAAGGCCAAGGATCTGACTGAGTGTGAACATTATCAAGAACAAACTCGAAGAAAACACAAACGAAATCGAGAGTATGATGATTTCAGTGGTTCCAGCACACTTGATCCACTTGTTGAATCTCAAACACCTTCTCAGTAGTTTAAAAGCCGAAAATGTATTGTCTTTATTGATAGCTTGCTTTCTGCCTTTTCAAAACGCCAGAAAGTTTATCAAAAGTTGAATGATGTATTTGGATTCCTTCGTCAGTTACAGTCGTTTACACCTGAAGAGGTGGTAACGTGATCATCGAATCTTATTAAATCATATCCGGAAGATGTGGAAGAAAGTCTTTGTGAAGAACTTGTGCAGTTTACAGAACTGTTGAAAACTGATCTGGCTTCTCATATTGGCACTTATCTAGACCTTGTAGAGTTACAGTTTTACCGTTGGATAATTGTCAATTCTTTGGAGTCTTGTTTTCCAAATGTAGAAATCGCCTTGCACATCTATTTGTCACGAATGGTAACCAACTGCAGTGGAAACGATCATTTTCAAAACTGAAACTTATTAAAAATGAACTAAGGAGCACCATGGGTCAAAAGAGATTGAACAATCTCACACTAATGAGCATTGAACATAAACTTCTGCGTGAAATTGATACATCCTATATCATCAACAAATTTGCTCATGCTAAATGTAGAAACATTAATATTTAAACAATAATGTTGACTGTGTTGTTACTTTTGATAATGATAATTACTATGCAAATTAAAAATGTATGTGTTCAAATATATTTGTGTTGTTTTATTGTTTTTTTTTAAATATAGGGCCCCTTTCTTGACATATGCTACAAACCACGTACTAGCTTAATCCGGCCCAGCTTGCAAACGGTTTCTGTCTTTTGTTTTTATAGCACTAAAAACGTAGGGAGGATCAGAGCAAAATCAAAGCACTTAATACAAAATCGATAATGCAGCTGCGAACCACCGTAAGTTGTCCGCTGACCACAGTTTGGGAACCACGGCTCTAGTCACCCGTTCAACATTTTGAAATTTGTCATACATCGCTTTTTTTTTTTAATGTGTTGACTATCTCTCTTGTCTCGTTTTACTTTTCTTTGAGTTTTGTTTTTTATTAGTTTCATTCTTTCTCCATTTTACTAAATTTAAATTATCCATGTTAAATAAAGTTTGCCTAGCTTTGAAAAGGCGCTCACTATTAAACTTTGACAAAAGTTTCCCTGTCTGCATTCAGACTCGCTAATATTAGGATGCATGTCAATATATACAAGACGTTGTAGCCTGGTAATACCCTCGAAAATCATCAAGTGCTACATATATTCTTCATCATTGTGTAGTTTAGAAACAGGGAGAATGAACAAGCAGTTAGAGGAAAGAATTGAGGCATTTGAGATGGGGATATATAGAAGAGTGGGGTGCGTCTCATGGATAGAGAGGAAAACAAATAAAGAGGTCACAGACAACCTAGGAATGAAAAGATAATTAATGACGGAGGTTAACATTAGACAGTAAAAAATATGTTGGCCTTGTAAAAAGACACAGCACCTTACTAAAGACCATAATAGAAGGCGGAGTTAAAGGCAAACGTGCAAGAGGAAGACAGCGCTATTAGTGGAAATGTAACATCAAGAGATGGACAAGAAAGAGTCCATCACAATACCAAGAGTAAAGGCAAAAGACGCCTGAGATCCATTCCAGACGATCTAAGATATTGATATGTCTGATGATGATGATGATGAATAGTCTTGTTGTCCCCCCCCCCCCCAAAAAAAAAAAAAAAAAATAAATTTAATTGACAATCATCTTAACAAGACAATTTCGAGAACTACACGTTAAATCGTTGAAAGTATTCAAAAAGAGACATAGGTCGTATATCTTTATCATCACTGCCCTACAGATCGCAAAGGAGCATAGACCTTCAAATACGCATGCAAAAGTCCACCTGTACCGCTCTTTACATTTCTTTCTATGCTTAATACATTCATGAGCCATATGCTGCCACGCCTACCTGCGAAAATGCATAATAGACTAAACCGCGACACCTACCTGCGAAATAGACTAACCCCGCGCAGGCAATAGGCAAAAAAAAAATGTAAGAAAAAAAAATTACGAAAAAGTACGGTGCTCCATTTAGCTTGAAAATTTCAACAATTTTAATCAGCCGGTGAATAAAGACACAAGAACCAATACCCATATTTTTTCCATTCAATTTTATCAGCCCGTTGTGGCCATATACATAACAATTTTTCCCGACTTCTGACAGTCGTTTACCCATGTGGAATTTACCCAGGATATACCCAGGATAAGACGCTGTTCATAATCGGTACTCACCCAGAGCAAACCGATAGGAGTATCATCACCATCAGAATTGACAGTAATTTTTTGCAATCAAATGTTTCCCTGCTGTTTACTGGGAATGACATATCTCAGAGAGTTCCGGCATTAACCAACCTAGTGGACAAACTTGTGTATCCAGAAACCTATCATCAATTAGGCGTTCCCCGTGTAAAGTTTAATTAATATCGGAGGAACTGGGACCCTATTCGGATGACATCAATTACTGGACTTTATACGCACATTCCTGGACTGTTTGTCAAAACCAATGTTTTTCACCAGAGTAGGTAAGGAGCGAATGAGTGGCCAAGTATAACAGAGAAAGAGAGAACGAGTGAAATATTTTTCATTTGTTACAGGAAACATTGTACCTGCAAACTTCTGTTCCTTTTTTTAACTATTGTGTAATATTTTTGTACTGGATAGCATTGTAGTGGGACTTGGTCTTTCTGTACTGTCTATTCAATACCCTAGTGCTGATATTGACCTTTTGGGTTATTAACTCCCTTTGGGATCGTTCTTTTCTTTCAACAAGAGGGGAGGGCACTTATGGGGTTATTTTCATAAATCTGTAAACTTGATTTATATTGATATATATATATATATATAAATGTTTGATGTTGTGAAGTTTAAGTGATAATAAACTTAACAAAACCTAACCAAACATGTCGGTCAGACCTCTACTCATTTATCCATAGTTTTCAATGTTTGTGCGTATTGTTTGTCGCATGATTGTGAGTGTGTGAGTGGTTAAACGAATAGATTACCTGTATGGAGAGTAGTATTGTCTAATAAGAAATTACAGTCGTAAAGATAGGCTGGGTTAGAGTATCTTCTCAATCCAGATACAGATTCTGCCCTTAAACTATTTGCTCGTGGAAGCTATTTCTTACACCTTTATTCTCATCTATTTACCATTAGCACCTCTGCTCAGACTGGGCCTAATAACTCCCTATACCTATCTTTAAACCATCCACGACAGGGAACAAGAGAAAGAGGGCACCTTGATGGACAGAGGAAGTTAAAGAGAAAATAAGAGAGTCGAAAAAGACATGGAAACAATACTTAGGATTGGGAAATTGCCATCATAACACAGAAATTTCAAAAAGGGTGACAACCGACAATGCGGAAACCATAGAGGCATATCCCTTCTCAGTGTCCCCGGTAAAATCTACTCTTGAATCCTGGAGCAGAGACTCGGACGTCTAGCTGAGCCACAAATGGATGAAGTCCAAAGTGGCTTCCGAGCAAACCGAAGTACTCAAGACCTAATCTTCACCCCCATACAGCTGAGTGAAAAGGCCCTTCAGTATAAGAGTGAGATCCATCTTTGCTTCGTAGATCTGGAAAAGGCGTTTAACAAGGTCTCCTGGAGCAAACTTTGGTACTGTTTGGCAAGGAAGAACACTCCAGCACCTCTGATTCATGCTATACAGATCTTCTACAAGCAGAAATTATGTGAGGACGGCAAACCATAAGTCAGAAAAGTTCAGGACTACCACTGGTGTAAGACAAGGTGATATCCTGTTACCTTCTCTTTTCATACTCCTCGTGGACGATGTTATCAAGGGACGTAAGGAGAGGACATGAAAGTATTCAATCGGGTACTGGAAGATGAGACAGATCTGTATTTCAGAGCTAGTAATTGCTGATGATGATGCCCTGATTGCTAAATCAGAGGCACATCTTCAATCCAACCTTCAAGTCTGTAAGGAAGAGCTGGAAAAGAGAGGGATAGTCATAAGAAGCTCTAAAACAACAACCATGGTGATATCACGAGAGGAAAGAAGGCATCAGATTAAGCTGGGAGAACAAGTCCTGGAGCAGGTCAACCACTTTAAGTACCTCTGAGCTGTGATAGACCCTATGGGAGGCATCAAAGAAGATTTGGCTACCCGAAGAGCAGCGGCTGGGAGACTTTTTCAGGCCATAAATCGAGGATTTCTCAGTAAAAGAAAAGTTGGTAAGAAGAGGAAAATGGCTGTATACCGCTCAACCTATGTCCCAGTCTTGACGTATGGATGCGAGTCATGGGTAATGACTACAACCCAAAAAAAGCCAGATCAAACCTCAGAAGTGAGGTATCTGAGGAAGGTGGTTGAAGTAACAAGAAGAGAAATGGTCTGCAACCAGACGATACGTCAAGGCCTAAAAACCGAACCCCTGCAGACCCAAGTAGAACAGTCCCTACTACGATGTTTTGGCCATGTCTGCAGAATGGAAGAAGATCGGCTACCACGACAAGCATGGGAAACTAAGAAATATAAGTTTATAAACTAATAAAACGGTATTGAATCAGTTTTACAAATAACAGTTCACATGAGACAAGGGACGTTTCGGGTTTTACCCTTCGTCAGCCACAAACATGTGACAAAAACAAAAATTACATATAGGTACTACAAAACTATACGATGATGAGAAATATACAACAAAAGGGTGATACAAGCAGATAGAAAAAGTAAACAACAACAGTGATGAGAGAAAAAAAGAACAATAACAATACAAGAAAACCGTAAAACCTAAAAGAAATACTGAAACAAGAAAGTAAATAATCAACGAAACGAAAAAAAAGAAGAATAAACAAAACTGTGGAACTAGTAAAATAAAGCTTAGCTCGATCCAATGAATCTGTGGAAGAAAGCGGTAGTCTCTTGTCACAGAAATCACAATCATATATTTATGGGAAACTAAGAGCCAGGGATCCAGACCTCCAGGACGCCCCAGAGTCCGCTGGGAGGACATTCATTAGACAATCTTTAAAGACCGAGGACTAGAATGGAACCAGGCCAGAAGGAAGACAGCCGATAGGATAGTCTGGCGCTCTCTCTTCCTCTTCCATACTAAGTAAGTAAATTTTTAATTGGCTGTAATTCATTATTGTCAATACTTTTCAGGAAATATCTAAAAATATAATTATTAGCAAATAACTGCCTGTAAGATTTTGATCACTTGGATCAATTACTTAATCTTCATAAGAAATTGCTACATTATATACTTTATTTGTCCTTTTTTTAGGTTTAATAAATATGATGATATAAGAAGTGTATGGTATTTTTTGCGACACGATGTATTTTGACGGAATGATGTTCTAAACTTCTTATTCACAGTTTATTTAAAACACAATTATGCTAATAATTCTCAATTTTCGTTCACTGCCCCGTGTAATCAGTCCAACTGATCTTCCCAAATTATTTAGTTTTCTACCACAAGAGACATATATTAGTAAAATCAATAATCCATTAGGATACCGTCGATCGGTAACGATTTCAATTACTTTATAATTGTAACAGAAGAAAAAAGTGTAAATTTATTACTATCATTATTAATGTGGAAAAACTATTTCTTTTGTTACTACTCAGAGTGTGTTAAGGTAAGAGGGGAAAAAACGTATTCTACCTACAGATTGTCCATAAAGTCACTATGTTATAACCAAAAACAAAAATATATTTGTAAGAAAGATCGCATCAGTTTTTCCAAAATGCGTCTTACAGATATCAATAGAATTCGCCTAAACGGAAAATAAAACTGAATGGCGTTCGACATGTCTATATTTGTGAAGGTGAAGTACGATTTGAATTCGTTGAGATACGACGAATAATCAGATATTTGTGCCGAATGAACTCATGGTTTTAAATACGCATAAACAGTGAAAAAAGCAGCATTCATGGATGATGATTGTTGTATCCGATGTAAATTAAGAGAATAATCGTTTAATAACAGAGACGTATTTGAAACAAAACAAAACAAAATAAATTAAATAGTTATCCTACCCCCTTGAGTTCTCGCGAGGAGACAAAGAAAGAGCTTTAATATTGCTTCCGCCGGCAATTCGTATAAGGCAACCATTGTAATGTTATGCATATTTTTGGTAACTTCATTATGTAAAACAAATCGCTATACTAACCACAGCGGCAGGAGCATGTACTCGGATGCAGGCATCTTACAATAAGGAGACCAGCAACACTGGTTTTTCTCAACTCCGAACGGTGCAAAAGGGGAATTGAGTGACAATAATTTTTCTATGGTGCAGTATTTTGTTGTCATAACGTTGTTAATAACCTCATGTTTTAATCAACGACTGTTTTATCTCTCAAATATCCACCTCATTCACTCCAACTATCTTCATTTTCTTTCGTGCTCCTTGCGGAGAATAGAACCATCACTGCTGCAGATGTCCTTGCAGAAATCCTGAACTACGCATGCCCATGCTCCTGTATCAGCGGTTGCTACGGCAATTTGTTTTACATGATGACGTAACCAGCTCCATGGACCACCTCATTTTAGTCGCCTTCAGTGTTTGAGGGTACAGTAGTCCTGTTCTTTCTTTGTCTCTACAGGGAGCCCCGGAGACTACACGGGGTAGTACAAAGATCTTATCCAATTGTTATTAAATCGAATGGCAGATTAGTTCACAACCTTTGATACTAGATTACCTCTCTACCTTATCCAACATCCTGCCCCTATTCTCTACCTCTACATTTCTCATACATGGAACACTTACATTCGTAGTTCAAGATTTCCCTTTCTTAAATAGAGGTCTTTCTTCCTTATTGTACATTGTTTGAGTTATTATGTAAAAACGACTGGGTCAATACCTTCGGAGATTGCAATGTACCACAAAAAGGAGCTGCATGACCTTCGGAGATTGCAATGTACGGTACCACAAAAAGGAGATGCATGCAACGTTTCAGCTATCTACAATGAGTGGGATAAAGAGATTGTGATTTTGAAAAGCGGCAAACTTGCAAAACGATTTTGATCTTACATAAAAGTGGTTAATAAGGTTTGGAAATGAAATGTACTCATGACAACAGCAACATCATGAAAGTGAGATATCGAGGAACACCGTGTTAATGTGTTTGTGTGTCTGTGAGAGACAGCTTGTAAAGACACAAGGACACTGCTCTTGATTAAGCCAAACGAGAGAGAGCAAGATATATATATATATATATATATATATATATATATATATATATATATATATATATATATATATATATATATAGAGAGAGAGAGAGAGAGAGAGAGAGAGAGAGAACGAACGAACGAACGAACAAACTTTATTTTCAAAGGGTTTAGAATTGGGCACGCAGGCCCGTCTAACATTCTGCCCTTCCTTTCTCTCTTCTTCCATAGTTAATCCATTTATTCTCACACGTATCCTAAATGTTACTTAAATAATAAAATAACAAAAAAGTACAATAAAATAAAATCCCAACATTGTAACAGTACAATAACAGTTACACAGATTTACAGATGCGTATCATAATTTATACTAAACAGGACAAAATTAACTTTAAAACCTACATATGATGTTATGTAATTATTTAAGAACATAACGAAATTAGGGTGGCATATAATCTGCACTCATGATGTATTTGAAAAGTCTGTGAGAGAGAGAGAGAGAGAGAGAGAGAGAGAGAGAGAGAGAAGGGGAAAGAGAGGGAGAGATGAAGCCGAATATTTTCACTCTATAATGTCTCTAAGCATCAGGTAATTACATCTATCGTCTCAGCAAGAGTTCAGGCATCACAAATTCACTTATGTCCCTTGTTTACGCCTTCTCAGTGAGATTTCCATAGTTGTCATGGAATCTCTGGTGTCCGAAATTAACTGCTTTTACAAACACAGCATGGGATTCTGGACATGTAATGGGTGCCTAAACAAAATTCAAGTAAACGTCTAAGAGATAATCAAGTAATTTTGTCATCATCCATATTTTTCAGCTACCCATGAAGTCCAGGTCCAACAACAAACATGTCAATCCTCCTTGTCCTGTGCCGTCCGCTAAAGGTCTTTTCGTGTTTTCATTATCCCTTTCTTGTTGTCTTCAGATATCTTCTGAATGTTTTTTTTGTGCGAAGGTAATCTCGTATTCAAGCATAATGTTTGTTTGTTTTGGTTGGATAGTGATATTGAAAAACAAACCAACAGAACGCGGCTTGATGACATGGAGTGACAAAGACAAAAAAAGACATGCACAGGCCTTGAAAGAATAGAACAGGACAAAATGACTTGTATTTGTTGAAGGCCCTGTGCTCTACGCTTTAGGCATGTCGTACAATGTGACTGCTATGGAAAGTTGTACCTGGCGCCGGTAACCCAGTCATGTAACAATAAATTGCCCCATAAACCACCGCTTCCTGGAAGGAGACCAGCTTCAGTTGTGGTTCCATGCTTCATAAGGAGCACAAAGGAAAATTGTTGGTGATGATGTGCTTGACGGCGAGCTGAAAAGTAATGAATTAATGCATGCATAGGTGTATTTAGTGGTAGATTATACGCCATGATATAGATAATCGTCAAAGAGAGGTAACCGGTTTAAATAGAGTATAATAATAATTGAATAGTCGGACATGAAGAAAAAAGAGATTGGAATAATTAAGTGAGGCGCCATGAGCAATCATGGTATAAGTTCTAGATGACTCCATGAGCCGTCTATAAATGGGGGCAAACCACATGCCTCTTTCTCTTTTGCGCCATGTATCTCATTGAGGTAGTAGCACAGAGGTGTTCCTATACGTTATTGACTTATGACAGAAGTCGTGTCTGTGGCTTGCATGACATACTAGTCACTGAGGGAACAAGTTTGTGATGCAACCAAACATCGTTGTGTGATCAGAGTTTGATCAACAAATTCTGATAAGGATTTGGGTATGTAAAGCGTTGGAGCAAATATGTGTAGCCACGTAGAGAAGTGTAGTTAAGTCGTGAGCAGACGAGAGCACGTGCTGTGGGCCAGAGATATTAAATAACGAGAACAGTTATACGTATTTAATAGATGGGTATGAAAAAAAATCGAAAAAAGGTGATTCGTCTTACGAGGACAAAAGACAAAGAAAATAGCCAACGTTGCGGCCACAAGGCCTTCGTCAGAGAAAGGAAAGAAAGTGAAGGCTAGATAGGAGACATACGAATCTAAATAAATATAAAAAATAAACCCTGGGTACTTCCCTAAAGGCAGCTAAGTCGTAACACGCTTGCCGCCGAACAGACGTGCGTCCCCGGAAAAGGAAATGACTGCCAATTCCGGATATAAACAGTACATACTAAGAAACTAAAAAACGAAACTGAAACAAGAAACTACCCAAACTCAATATTAATGAGGACTGGAGATAGAAGAGGACAGAATGAGTTGAAGTTAAATAAATATTAAATAAAAAATCAAGACATATTTAAAACATTTTATATATATTTTATTATTAGAGGGCGACGGAGACATAGAAAAATTGAATAAAAGTGGAAATGGTCAAAATAGAATAAGTGGAAAAGGTGACATCAGACAAAGGTGTTTAGGGTGTTAAGACTAACTGGTTTTAGATACCCCATGCGATGGATAAGACGGTTCGCAAGCTGTTCTCGGCTAGCAGTGTCAGAGGAGCAGGATCTGATCGCCGTGACCTGGATGGCGATGAGACCATGGTGGTCAGGACCATCAAAGTGTATGGCAACTGGTGTGGAGTTTTGCTGAGAGATGTCATCGAGATGCTGGCTGAATCTGTCCCCAAGTCGGTGGCCTGTTTGGCCAAAATAGGTTTTGCTGCAACGTTTACATATGATTGTATAAATAACATTGCGCGACTCACACGTGAAGCTACTGGTGATGGTGAACGTGGCCTTAGGAAAAGACACCCTTAGCTGCATAGTAAAAAAACTAGAGATGTTTAGAATAAACTAACAGACTGAAGAACTAGCAGATATAATGAAGAAGCTTTCATGACCAACCAGAACATTTGTGATGTATGAGAATATTGCAGGAGGAGTTATGCCCTTCAGAAGTCTTTGTTAACATTTCTTCATTTGAACCACATGTATGTATGTTCAATAAACGTTCGTAAACGGCATACACCTTGGGGTAGGTACATCAAAACTAGCTAACTCGTTCATACATGTGTTGTCACGTGAAATAATCATTATCATCATCATCAATGCCATCATCACATCAAGGGCAAGAACCTGGCACTATAGATCACGTAAGCAGGTAAGCTTAATATGTAGCCAGCCTCCCAAAGCGTGCAGCAAGACCCTGCCACAATTTCTAGCAAGAATTCCAACAGTAGGACATTACAAATTGTCGTGTAACGACTTCTCACCGACGTTTTCTTCTGTCTATTATTTTATTCCTCTACAAATTTCTCCTATCACTAGACCAGAAACCAAAAGTCTCTCTCGCTAGATCAGGATTCTCACGGTCAAGGGCAATACATTATTCCCTGAGCCAGCGAAATTCATTCCACTTGAAAGGTGAAAAATAGTGCTACGACAGTCCGGAAGTCAACCCTTTGTTTGTGTCACGAACTGGACACGCGTACACAGTGAATGCTAGGGCCAGTTAAAATGAAGATAACTTGATACCCCTGGGACCAAAATAGAATTTGCAACAATGTCACCCAAGAGGTCGACCAAAAATACAGCTAGAATTGTGGAGGGAATTTTAAGCCATTAGACCGCTAACCAGCATTCGAAGCAGACGGAATCTATGGGCCCCGGAGTGGGTATTACTTGTTGCGAATATCCGTAGTGAATTCGTGAGCGAAGTAAATAGATCTAATACTGCTGATTGTATAACATGAATAATCATGTGTTTATCCACAGCTTATTATTACAGTACCTTTTGTTAAGCAAAGTTTTAAAATGTATTTCCATTTTCAGTGACAATAATTGTTATTTGCATATTTACAGATCACTCAAACTAATGTATGAGATTACTGAGGTCATAGACCTAATTAACCACTGATCTTTATCTCACATCCTCGCATATTATTGTATATTATTGTTGTTACTTTGGGATTTGCATATTGACCCAAGCAAAACAAGTGTATTAGTGGTCCTTCTATTTTCTATTTCTTATAAGGCTTCAGTGTTCTCTGTCAAGACTACAAACTTGATAAAAGTGTTCTCAATCACTTCCCCCTTTGTCTCATATTGGATTACATGTATTTAATGCAATCCTATGCATATACCATGTTGTATGATTGAAGAATTATTTTATTATCAGTTATGTGAATGTCATTTTCAACAGGAACCAGGACTTTAAGAATGTTTACAAGTATTTAGCTATTTAATGAATTTACCTCTTGACTGACAAAATGTAAGTCAGCAGTTCTCAAGCCTGGAGACCATGACTACCCTCAAAATGATCACTGCTCGAGTAGCAAGAATGTAATTCAGTGGTTCTCAAGCCTTAGCAGCAAGGACACCCCACCATGTTAAAACAGCAAAGGAAACTATTACCTGGAGGTTCTCAAACCATTGTTGACAGTGACCCCAGAATTAAAATACTGCTCTATGGGCACTAGGGGAACCAGTGGTTCTCAACCATTTGATGACCCCAGCCCATACCTCACAGTTTATGAAGCTCCTTGCCCACATGGGGAAAACCACTGCTGTAAATAAGCAGAAAGCCAGATAGAGACTGAGAACTTAAGATACGCTATAATGTTAGTTAAGAAGGAGTAGTTCATAGATAATAGATCACACACTGTTACTGAATGGTAGTTAGCATTGTGTTAATTTAATTTCTGATGGACGCTTACCGGCCATCAGACTTAGGAGATGATTGCTCTTGAAACCACTAATGGGATTTCAATTGTTTCCAGTCCACCCAGGTTGCGGTTACAAGGTACCTAAACCAGGTTACGGGTCCAGGGTACAAACCAGGGTACGAGTCCACGGTACCAAAGATTACCCCTACCCACCATACCCTATTAGCCAGGCTACCTTACCATACCAAACCATATCCTATCACCCAGTAACCATACCACACATCCCATAAGCAGTAGAGGTATTCAACAGAGGTGACTTACCCCATCCTTATCTGTGATGTGCACTGAGTCCAGGGAAGCAAACTCTGACACCCTCTGAACCCATTGAACTGTTATGAGACCTAAGTGCTGGGGCAGACAAAACCAAGAGAGTCCGAAACAAATCATCTCCGCAGCTACTACAGGCCTTCGGAGAGATGAGTATTAACACCTACCAGCAAAACTACCATAATAGTTGCCCATCGCAAGCGAAGATGGCGATAGCTTCAGACTTGAGTTGTGACACATCAGTTCCGTGATCTCATGTGACTAATTAATCCTATTTTGGCCCCACAGGCCCAGCCACATACGGAGCACACATGGTTAGAGTCGATAGTAGTGTTGCTGTGCATTCTGGCCTTTCTTGCAGCACGCTTGCCTTCTGCCTTATCAGCTAAATTCTGTTCTGCAATGCGAGCACCTTGAGTAATGTTTGTCCGCCAGGCACAGCGATCCTGTGCGATAGTCTCCCAGGAGGAGACATCAATTTTGAAGCTGCTCAACGATGCTTTCAGTGTGTCTTTGAAGCGTTTCTTTTGTCCCCCTCATGTTCGCTTCCCCAGGGAGTGTTCGCTGTATATCAACGCCTTCGGGAGGCGTGTTTCGGGCATGTCAACAACGTGTCCGGCCCATCTAGTTTGGGCCCTCTGCAGCAATATGTAGATGCTTGAGAGATGTGCTCGGTTGAGGACCTCAGAATTAGATTCTCTATCATGCCCCACTTGATCCTCTGAGGATCCTGCGAAGACAGCTCATTGTGGAAATGATTCAGCTTCTTGGCATGTCTGCTATACACTGTCCATGTTTCACAGGCATACAGGAGGGTAGTGAGTATATTGCATGATATACTTTTATATCTTGGTGGCGGCACTAATTCCTTGTCGATCCCAGACATTTTTACCTCTTAGTCTTCCGAAAGCTGCACCTTGCCTTTGCAATTCTGTTGTTGACCTCGGAGTCCGATATTCGCATCTTTGGTAAGGGTACTGCCTAGATAAGTGAAAGCTGTCCACCCCCACTTGAGACGTTTGGTTCTTTTACTGTGATATTTGGTTCACAGTAAGGTTTCCCAGGAGCAGGTTGCAACATTACTTCAGATTTCTTCGTATTGATGGTAAGGCCAAAGTCATCACACGCTACATAAAGCCTCCTCATATTGTTCTGCATGTCCAGTTCTGTGCAGGTGTTGAGGGCACAGTCGTCCGCAAAGACGAGGTCAGAGATCATTGTTTCATTCACCTTCGTAAAGGACTGTAATCGTCTCAAATTGAACAGATTCCCATCTGTCCTGTATCTGATGTGTATGCCGTCGCTACTGTCATGCGTAACGTTAGACAGCATGGCAGCAAATATCATACTGAATAGTGTCGGGGCGAGCACACAACCCTGTTTGACACCATTTGTGACGGGAAAGGATTCAGAAGGTACCATTAAAACTACCATAGAAAAGAGCTACTGTCCATAGGATGACATACTAGTTGTTTTTTTCTAAACAGCTGAGGTAAACTTTTTTTCATATTTATATGTATATTCAAATATGTGAGAATCTATACCCTTTTATTCAATTCAACTTAACAAAGTCTGTTGTTATTTTTCTTGTAATATTTAATTGGGTTCCTAGTTTTTAGTAATATAAATCTACACCCTGGGGGCTGAGCCATTATTCAGTTAACTTCTATTGGGTCGGGATATTTTAAATGTGGCTGGACACCAAATCTCTTTCTCAACCTTATGTGCTTTACACAGTCCTTTTGTAGGATTCCTGAGAAAGAATTTGTCGTCCAGAAAATATCCTGTTTATTTGCCAGAATTCTCTTGTACTTGTAAGTAAAATTCTAGTACACTATTTCCCGAGGAGAGACAGTGCATTCAACCTGCAGTCTGGAAGATTTTTCTCTAGGTATTATCTTTTATTTTTCCACTCCATCCAAGCTGTCCTTCTCCTTCAAAAACCACATCACGACACAAATGATGTCTTTAAAAATTGTTATCAATTCCATTACAAGTCATTCTTTCATATTTTCGCACTTTCCAGCTCAGTTTCTAAGAAGACAACATAACAGACTGCTACAAGAAAATATAGTTCAACCCGAAACCAGAGTTTAATGTTCTTTCTATTCATCAAGTACCATGCCTAGTGGCGTAGGAGATCATGTCTCTCCACAACTTCATGACTCCAATACAATTTATCAGTTCTGTTGTTGACTGACTTCTTTCTATGCCACGATGTCAAACTGTCCAGTATTTGCTTTATTTGTCTTCCTCTATCTCTTTTATCTTCAATTTTACTTGTTGTTACGATATATTACAGCTTTCCTCCTCTCATAACATGCCCAAAAAAGAGGATTGCTTCTTTCTAACTTGTAAAAGAAGTTTTTTTTGCGCATTGGCCTCTTTCAGGACATCCTCATTACTCTTTTTTTGGGTATCTATGGTATTTTTAACATTCTTCTTCAAACCAAATCTCTGCCAGCATGAGCTCTAAGACAATTTTGTTCTCGAAAAGTGTATTCAGCTTGTCCCTTTTTTTTTTTCCTGTTGTACTAATTTTGTCCATGGTATGTATCTCACTCCCATAAAAAAGGATTTGGTTCTATATAACAGAAGTTTTTTTTGCCCAAGAACCTTCTTCAAAAACCCTCTCTCTGCTCTCTGTTTTACTCTCCCTCTCTCTTATGTAAGGATTTGGTTTCTATCGTTAAACACCCAAGAACTCTCTCTCTCTCTCTCTCTCTCTCTCTCTCTCTCTCTCTCTCTCTCTCTCTCTCTCTCTCTCTCTTACGTCCATTCCCAAAGAATTGTTGCATAAAATACTCTTCATTTTATAGAATGCTGAAGAGTTAAATGTTACAGATGCCATAAAATGTCACAGTTACTCATCCATCTTCCCTCGCTCCCCCACCTCCAAAATAAAAAAAAAATCCCACACACCTGCGTGCTTTCTAGAAATATACGTGCAGCCACGTTCATAGAACGGTCAAATGAATCTGATTTTTCAACCGGGACTGCAGAACATGCACCCATTATCTTTTAATATACAATGGTAGACTGAGCTAAGTGCCAATAAAATAAATTAGATGCCAAACAGATAATGTCTATACCGCTGTACATCACAGAAATGGCTAGCTCTTGTCAGTAATATTGTTGCTATATCTGGAACCCGTCATATATCTGCTTTTATGATGTCCTGGTTGTAATAAAACATAACATAATAATGCGCGCAAATGCCTGTTTCATAAACTAACTTCGAGTTGGCATGTGCAACTTCCGCCTGGTGTAGTTACTGGGAAGGGGGGGGGGGGGGGGGGGGGGGGACCCCCTGTGCAGGCAAAGGAGGAAAAGGACTACTTCTTCCACAGGCACGGCGTGAGAGGCGACAAATTTGAGGGTTGTGCCTGGTGCTTGCAAAATCATTGAGTAAAACAGATTGCTACAGAAACCACTTCTGTAAGAGCATATTCATGTTTACATGCAGGTTCTGCAGGAAGACCAGCTGCATTGGTGGCTCTATGCTCCTTAGGGAGCCAAAAGGGAAAGGATGACGATGTACCAAGTCTGGTAAATTGTCTTCCCCCCACCCGCCACCCCCCCCCCCCCCCACCCCCCAACCCCCCAAAAAAAAAAATCAGGCTTTTTTAAAGGAACTACTAAAATATTAGTCATCAGACCTCATCATCATCATCAGTTGCCATCTCCACAACGAAGGTTGGCTGTAATGGATCTCCAACGTCTTCTGTCTCTTGTCTTGGTGGTACACTCTGATAGACTCTTTCCCGTCCATCTCTTGATGTTATCTTCCCACTTATAGCGCTGTCTTCCCCTTGCACGTTTGCCTTCAACTCTCCCTTCTGTTATGGTCTTCTGCAAGGTGTTATGCCTTTTTATGTGGCCAAAGTATTTTAGCTGCCGAACTTTGACCTCTCTCATTAGTTCTCTTTTCATACCTAGATTTTCTAGGACCTCCTTATTTGTTTTCATCTCTTTCCATGAGATACGCCCCATTCTTCTATATATCCACATTTCAAGAGCCTCAATTCTTTCTTCCAAATGCTTATTCATCGTCCATGTTTCTGCACCATACAGAAATGCAGAATATATATAACACTTTATGATTCTCAGTTTTAATTTATGAGATAACTGTTTGGATGTCAGTATATGTTTCATGTTGTTGAATGTAGCTTTGGCCATTCCTATTCTCTTCTTGATTTCGGTTTCACATCTGCCATCTTCTGTTATTATATGACCAAGATATACGTAGCTCTTGACTTGTTCCAGGATTTTCCCATTTACGCTTATCTTTAATGTGGGTTTATCGTCTGTTTTGCTAATTATCATAGTTTTAGTTTTCTCAATATTAATGTCGAGTCCATATTCATGACTTATACCGTTCACTTGCTTCACTAGTTCTTGTAACTCCTGTTCGCTTTCAGCTAACAACACGGTATCATCTGCATATCTAAGGTTGTTTATTGATCTTCCACTGATGTTCAGTCCTGGTATTTCCTGTATCTGTTTGAAAATTTTTTCGGTGTATAAATTAAATAGGCAGGGGGACAGCACACAACCTTGTCTGATACCTCTTTTTATGTCTATTCTTCTTCTTCTTCTTCTTCTTCCATCCTTAGCCACTGACCGACAAAGCAGTCCGTAGCCAATACGCCTATAGGCGTCTTAGGGCAACAAGAAACTAATTGTTGTTCCGTTACGCCTAATGGCGTTTATTGGTACAACAAAAAATTAATTGTTGTTTCCGTAATCAGTATGGCTGGCAAGCGGGTGATCAGCCCGCTGATTTTATGTCTATGTATGGTGAATAATTCCTTCCAGATCTTACTGTGGCAGTTTGCTCCCAATAAAGGTTACTGAGTATTCTTATATCATTTCCATCAATACCTATGTCTTTGAGGCATTCAATTATTTTCTCATGATGGATTCTGTCAAAAGCCTTCTTATAGTCAATGAAGCACGTATACATACTAAAGGTCTTTTATATTTGGACGCGCCTTTATATAACCGACTAGGTTGAACGGGACGGGCCTCGCCATAACGAGGCAAAATTTTATTTTGTTTAAATAAAACTAATATATTATTCATGTTTACTGTTCGATCTATAGAAGATAATATTAATTTCCATTTCTTCAGATAATAAACTACAGAATTAATCATTATTAGTATTCAGTACCGATGTGTTATTTATGTGTTGCTGCAGTCATCTAGGCGGAGTCAACAGATAATTTTAAAAAATAATAGCAACAACATGTGTATTAGTCTAAAACCCCGAGAAGTGAAGAACATTAAAGTCTGTTCAATTCGTTCAAACTATGAGACACGACAGGAACAATGCCTGTTGTACTTGTTCAAACCATGAAAAACTTTTAAGATTATTGTCTGCTGAACTTTTCCAAATTAATTTTTTTTTTTAAACGAATCATATTTATGTGTGTTGGATTTGTTCAAACTATGAGAAAACAATAATATTCAAGTCTGTTGGATTTGTTTAAGCCGTGAAAAACCAATAAGATTAATTTCTGCTGGACTTGTTCAAACATTGTCAATTCTAAAATCTTGAACTCAGTGGAGAAGTACATACTTATTGAGACTGTTATATATCCTAACGAGACCTCACTTGTTCCCATGGTGGGTTAGCATTCCTTCTTAGTAATAGCCAGTTTCAGAACTTCATCATCATCATCTTAATCATCATCAGCTTAATCACCATTATCATCTTAATCATCATCTTAATAATAATCTTAATCATCATCATCTTAATCATCATCTTAATCATCATCAGCTTAATCACAATTATCATCATCTTAATAACAATCTTTAATCATCATCATCATCTTAATCATCATCTTAACCATCATCATCTTAATCATCATCAGCTTAATCGTCATTATCATCATCTTAATCATCATCTTAATAATAATCTTAATCATCATTATCTTAATAATCATCATCATCTTAACCATCATCATCATCATCCCCTTCATCATCATCATCATCATCATCATCATCATTTCCTTTTCCGCTCATTACAAAGCATGGAGCCACCACTGAAGCGTGTCCCCTTGCAGGAAACATTCAATCAAGCATGCCCATGTTCTTACAGTGGTGGTGTCTGTGGCAGTTCAGCTTCATCATGCTTGATGATGTCATAATCCTTCTCCGTTTATGAACGCTGCACTAGAGTTTGACATAGTGTTCTACATTTTTTGATAAATGAATTAAATAACACAACCGATAAATTTCAGTACAGGTTGAAGGCAGCGTGCCTCCTACAAGAAGACAAGCATATCAAGAAATTGGATTTTTTTTTAAACAAGAAAAGGGCATGTTTGTCGATGGAAACGGGGGTGAAAAAAAGGGTTGCTGTGAAGGATGAGTTAGTTATAGCACGATACTTAAATTGTTTTCTGGTAAGTGGTAATCCATGGACTGTTCTTAGTATTTCATGTTTTTTAAATCTACGTCTGTCACGTCTTCTCCACATCTCATCAGGATTCACATCGGAATCCACATCTGGTTATCTCAATAAGATTGACAACTATACCCCCCTATGATTGTTTGAGCCAGATTAACATTAATATCCACTTCTGACTATTTAAACAACATTCACGTCAATAGCCACTTCTGGTTATTAAAACATGATTGCCATCAATAACCAATTTTGACTATCTAGTCAAGATCCCCATCAATATCCATTTCTAACTATTTAAACATGATTCGCACCAATAGCCACTTCTTACTGCCCAAACAAGATTCACGTTATATCCACTTCTTATCTGCCTCTGTATCTACTTCTGAATATATCCTGAAGATTCTCATCAATAGCCACATCTCACTATCAAAGCAAGATTCACTCTACATCTAGTTCTGACTACCTATTTTCTGATTCACAACTATACAATATCTACTTTTGACTGTCTCATGGTGATTCACATCTATATCCACATGTTGACTAAATAAAACTCACGCACGTCTAATTTTTTATTACCTTTTAAACATACACAAAAACTCACCTTCACAGAATTCAATGGTGGGGACAATAAACTAAACATCGGCATGCACCACCTGTCTCACAATTATTAGCTAGCTTACACATACACATGCACACACACACACACACACACATATTACTAGAGCCTCACAATTTTTGCAACAAAATTTACTTGAGAAAAGAACGTGTGCGATTAGAAAATTTGTAAATGTGCAATCTTTCAGGTAAAAAGACATTAAAGACTCGCTGTGCTTCGGCGTTATTTAGTGCAATTGTTTCAAGGAAATAATCGCTTGTTATCTATATCTAAACGACATCCTGCGTGCAATTGCACAACACGGAAGCATTAGATACAGACGAATAAGAACTTTATAAGACTGTTATCATAGATGGGATGTTCATGAAATTATTTGGCAGAGAACATGAAAATACAAGAAATGTATAAAACACAGAAAATAAATTCACAGAAAATGAATTCACAGATATTTGAAAGGACACCGTCTAAATCCAATGTTCTTTGTTTGATTTGTTTGTATGTTTGTATTGTTTGTTTTTGTTTGTTTGTTTGGTTGTTTTTTTTTTTTAATAAATAGACTTTCACAGATGTGTGCTTGAGCAAAATAGAACGATTGAAACGATATGACAGGAGGACCAATAAAGAACTAATGGAAAGAACTAGACAAATGGCAATGGAACGAACGAACGAACGAACTTTATTTTCGAAATGTTAAGAATTGGGCGCGCAGGCCCGTCTAAAATTCTGCCCTTTCACACTCATTTATCTTGCATACTATATCCTTTCATTCCCACATGTTACTTTAAGCATTAATTTAAAGGCATGCAACATTATAAAGGTAATATAACAGCATACAGTATTTACAATCATAATCAAAATTAAGTTATTTTTTTTAACGAACAAGAAAGTTAAAAAAAAGACAAGCAAAAAAAAAAAAGTAAAAAAAAATTAATAAATAAAACAAAACAAACAAAAATTAAAAAAAAAACAAATCCATAATACTCGTACAGTAAATCAATAATTTGAACATAATCAGATTAGGGTGGCATGGAATCAGAACTCCTGAAGTATTTGAACAGTCTGCAGTTGAATGAGGTAAGACTTGGTGTGTGTTTCTTTGCCCTCCTTAACTCAAGAGCAGAATCAGTAAGAGAGACAGATAGATAGATGGAACTTCATTTTAAAAGGGCTGAGAACTGGGCACGCAGGTTCGTCTGACCATTCAGCCCTTTGTCTTTCATTCTGTTCCCGACATTTACTCACTCATGCGGTCAAACCGTCGACAGTTAATCTGCATTTTTGAATGTGTCATCAATCATCAATATAAAAATTACATAAACACATTCTCACTTATTTCCGTACATTTTTGAGGGGAAATGAAATAATAATAATAATACTTTCTTCAAGATATAAAGGATCCCGTTACATGCCTATTGAGGCATATTGGGAATACGGTGTTAGGCCCATATTTTCTCGACCATCTGGCACACTAGGGGTGATGTGGTCAGCATCACGCCGGCCGCCTTAACCTTCCCAGAGTTGCTCTGGTACCCAATTGGGCTGGGTCGACTTAGGAGCCGTTTGCGGCCTAAAAAATCCCAACTCATCTGGGGATCGAACCCTGAGCTAGGAAGCCAGTGCACTAACCACTGTGCATCCGCGGCTCCATTATAAAATATCTAAGAGCAAGATAATATCGTTGTATATGACAGTGGTTCTCAACGTGGACCATATAGCCCCCCAGGGAGCCATGCTATATTTCTAGGGGGCCACAGTAAGATGGTTAAGTACCTTTTTTCAGCTAACAGCGACTATGAGGGGGCCACAGAGGCAAATGCAGCTTAGAAGGGGGCCATGAGGAAAAACAGTTTGAGAACCCCTGGTATAGGACACACACTGAGAAAACCTGTCGTTAAGCATTACAAGGCAGCCAGTGTTCTGGATGCCCCAGGGCAAGAGAAACGCAAGAAAACGAAAAAAAGTCACATACATGGAGAAAGGATTAGTATTCGTGTATTCATTGTCGACTGTGGCAATAACTTGCGGAACATACATCTATGATATCAGACTCAGAATGTTCTTATCCTTCTGTTGCTATTGTCCGAAATGTGCAACTTGCAATTGCATGTTGGTTTTTTTTCCTTTGCGGGTTTTGCCTTCTTGCAGCGTGGCACGTACCTTTCAATCTAGACTTAAGTGCGTTGTTTGTATCAGGACGCAATGTGCAATTCACAGGTGAACTCTGTTAACATAAGTACAGTATTAGATACTAAGTCTTGAAAAGGATTAATAGTACCTATTTGCTAGCACGATGGAGCCCTGACAAGGACTGCCAGCTATAGACATGAAGGGATAAAGGAGATACCTTGATGGGACTGCACACAGCAGGAAGGCTTAGACAGTATTTGTTGAAGGCATGTGCTCTAATTGGATTTGGAATGTAATGTAATGAATAAAAAAAACACATCTTCTTTTTCTTTGGATCCATAGCCGTTGGCTTTGAAAGCAGTTAGTGGCCGTCATGCCTTGGGGGCGTCTTGTAGGGCAACAACAAACTGCTTCCACTTTGCTCAGTCGGCTGCTATTCTTCGTGCAGTGCCCCAGCTCTGGCTCATTCTTTGTATCTCAGCCTCCACAGTTCTCCGTCAAGTTGTTTTTGGCCGGCCTCTCATTCGCTTCTTGTGTAACTGTGTAAATCTGTGTAACTATTATTGTACTGTTACAATGTTTGGATTTTATTTTATTTTATTGTATGTTATTTTCTTATTTTCTTATTTTAAGTAATATTTAAGATACATGTGAGAATTAATGGATTCAGTATGGAAGACGAGAGAAAGGAAGGGCAGAATGTTAGACGGGCCTGCGTGCCCAATTCTAAACCCTTTGAAAATAAAGTTCGTTCGTTCGTTCGTTCCTTCAGGGGTTCATAGCATAAATGTTCTTGTGATGCCATCGGGGGCTCTTCTGAGGACGAGGCCAACCCAACTCCAGCGTCTGCCCCTTATGATGGTGTACATGTCTTCTTGGTTGCTCCGAGAACGCAGTTTTGGGTTGGTGATGGTATTCGGCCAAAAGATTCGGAGAATTTTCATTAGGCACATTGTGTGGAAAGAGGACAGTTACGACATTTCCTTCTCTGTTACTCTCCAGCATTCCGCATCATAGAGAAGCACGGAAAGTACATAACTCTCAAATAACCTTAATTTTGTGTTTCAAAAAAAAAAAAAGAATGATTTGCTGGCGGCCTGTGCTCCACGCGAAGTTAAGGTGATAAACTGAATAAAAGAACCAATAGATTAATAATATTTAGGGCTCCAAGGAAGACAAAATGTAGTAAATATATGAGAAGCGGAACATGAAATGTAAACTCTAATTTAACACAAAATGTAGTAAACATCCGAGAAGATGGACATGCAAAATTAACTCTAATTTTACACAAAATGTAGTAAACATCTGAGAAGTAGGTAATTAAACTCTAATTTAACGCAAAATGTAGGAAACATAGGAGAAGTAGGTATCTAATATAAACTCTAATTTTATACAAAATGTTGTAAATTTTCGAGAAGATAGACATGAAAAAAAAACTCTAATTTTACACAAAATGTAGTAAACATCTGAGAAGTAGGTATCTAATATAAACTCTAATTTAAACAAAATGTAGTAAATTTTCGAGAAGATAGACACGAAAAATAAACTATAATTTTACACACAATGTAGTAAATATCTGAGAAGTAGGCATTAAATATAAACTCTAATTTAACACAAAATGTAGGAAACATATGAGAAGATAAACATGAAATATAAACTCTAATTTAACACAAAATGTAGTAAACATCGGAGAAGATAAACGTGAAATATAAACTATAATTTAACACAAAATGTAGTAAACATCTGAGAAGATAAACATGAAATATAAACTCTAATTTAACACAAAATGTAGTAAAGGTATGAGAACATAGACATGAAATACAAACTCTAATTTTCCCTATCTCCTTAACAACAACGGAAGATCGAATAGAAAGAGAAATCGAAGGCAGACGATACAAACAACATATCAGATTAGAGCAGGAGCACTATCTAAATGGGACCATTAACGCGATCGAGGAACCGTTCTGCGCGGGAAGGATGAATCCATAACTATAGAATCTGACAAATAACCTCCAGAAACACGTTACGATGAACTGTTAATACAGATCTCAGCAGACACTAATCTCGAATGTGAGCTTGTAAAAACGTATTGCATTGCAACCCAGCTGCTTATTCCGTTGATCTATAAGGAAAAACATAGCCAATGTTCATCTTCCTCTACGAACTACGATACAAGTGTTTCGGCCTGTATGTGTTATTCGGCTTATATTTGCTAATGGGAAAGGTGATAGATGCTATTAAAAACGTCTAAGTCTTTCTGGGATGTTTATTCTATAGTTGTGAATACTGCTTAGTTGGCTGTGTGTTCTTTCACGATTCACTCTTGCAGTGAGGCAATGGAGCCGTTCGGATGATCTCTGGTTCGATAGCTCGGTCAGGCTATCACTTTGGTTACTTCTCTGTTGCCTTGTGTCACCTTCTTTCTTGCCTTTCTTTCTTTCTTTTCTTCGTACGAGTGCCCGTTATTTATATTTGAAAAATATTATTTACCTTTTCGCTCCATATGGAGTATGGAGTCACTTTATCAGCTGGATCCCTTACTGGAAGCCTGCACCAAGGCATTCACTGCTACTGTAATTGTGGTTTCTGTAGCGATTAGTTTTACATAATGAGGCTGCCTACTTATATAGTGGCCTCTTACGATATCCTTGAGGCAGGCAGAAGTCATAACCTTTCTTTGTCTACTCAGAGACCGCAGGAAACAAGACGGAGAAGTGTAGATAAATGGATTAGCTACATGGCGGTTTGCTAGCGCTAAGTAATAGGCGGTAACACCAAAAGTATTGATTCCTGCCTGGACAAGCGCAGGACAGTATTGAGCCTCATCATGGCTTCAACATATTAGCGCTTTGAGATACTATTAGTCCTTTTCAGGGCATTGTATCTATCAACGCGGTAAGTGCTAGCAGTCCTTTTCAGGAACTGTCCTTTTCAAGGCTTCGTATGAATTAACCCTTGCAAGTGTTTGCAATACTTGTCAAGGTCAGTCCTTTTCAGAGCTTCATCAGCCTTTATTCTTTTTCGTTCACTTTCAGACGTCAACATATTCTAGCTGATGGACACATGTCGTCCTTTTCAGGGATTAGTATTTATCAAAACTGCACTTGAGTTCATTTTCTTTTTGAATGGCTATTGCGCTCTGATATAACCGACGGACTTCAGTCTAGTTCGAAAGAGACGTGCCTGGTCACATAGAGGTAAAAACCTCAAGGTACCACCCAAAAAAAGTTGACAAGAGTGTACAGCTGTTTCGTTCTTCTCAACAAGGCAAGGTGGCTACGTCCCTCAAGTGTCAGGATAATACAGTACGGCCTTCTATGTGAGATGGTCCGAAATCAAGCTGAAGATAATAACAGCAATCTGTAAATACAGTATACACTGTCACCTCTAGGCATGTTATTCCCGTTACGAACAGATCCGTACTCTTCGCATAAGCAAAGTTGATATATATATATATAATAATAGCCCCTTCAGTCATAACTAACTATGGGAATGCGCCCCTGAGCTGACAGCCCTCAGCTGCTTACACTGACAAACAACATTTTTCTTTCTTATTTAAGAATAAATGTTCTTAGGTCAGTTTTTTGCGCTGATTTCAAATTTGAAATCCGTTTATCTCTATCACGTCGGGTTCTTAAGATATTTGTGAATACATATATTTTTGGGAAACCGTTATTTGCTCCGTTTCATTTTTACTATATAACTTTTAAAAAATTAATAAAATGCAAAATAATTCTACTTCTTATACTGCTAAAAGATGCATGACATATGTTACGTTATATTTCAAATAGTTACTGTATTTTGAAATAATTCTGAGTGAAATATGGCTTCTTGAAGTTGTAGAAATTCGGATTCTGACTTGTTCTGTTACGTTGTGCGGATATTTTACCGATCGTGTTCACCAGAAAAACTTTACACCATTGCTAAAGAAAAAGCATATAAAACTTTATTTCGATTCGAAAGTTGATGATGCAAATAAATCTTGGAAGCCAAATGCAGTTTGTTCGACTTGTGCAAATACATTGGCAGGTTGGTTACGAAAATCGCCGAAGCATAAGTCGATGCCTTTTGGCGGAGTGCCAGTAATATGGCGTGATGAACACGACAAATCAACGCTACTGTTTGTTACTTTGCTTGGACAAATATCCATGGTTTCACTTTTAAAACTAGAAAGTCTGTGGTTTATCCAAATATTGAATCGGTTTTGATACCAGTGCCTCCTGATCGCATCACGTGTCCGATCCCAGTTCCACCAGAACAATATCCGTTGGATGGACGTGAATGACCATCAGAAAGTGGACAGGTTTACCTGCTTTAGAAAACTAATTCTGAACTCGGGGATTATGTACCGGTGAATGGATGGTGTTCACTTAATTAAACCATTCATAACTTTCTAGATCTAAATACGTGGATCTCGCTCTCACCAATAGGACAAGCGGAATTACTCGGTTCGCCGACTCAAAGAATGGAATCTTTTAGCCGCCCAATACTCCGATATCTAAATTTCGTCATAGACACAGAGAACTTGTTCATTACTTTGAGAAGGATGGATGACATTTGCTATTGCAAAGAAGTAATAGGTCTAATGGTGCACCTCGGTCATGAGCACATAGTCAACGAATGGCGACTTTTCATCGACTCTTCCAAGACTAGTCTAAAAGCCGTGTTATTGCATAATGGAAAATTTATTTATTCATCAATTCAAGTCGCCTACTCTGTTCATATGAAAGAAAACTTATGACAATATGGCTATACTTTTGGCAAAAATAAAGTACAATGACTACCAATGGCGGATTTGTGGAGACCTAAAGGTCATTGCAATTCTCACGGGCATGCAGACTGGGTATACTAAATTTTGTTGCTTCCTATGTGAATGGGACAGCCGCAACAGACAGGCACATTATGCAAGAAAGGTGTGGCCTATCAGGGATCGTATGCAGCTCGGGCATAAAAATGTAATACACGAGCCATTAGTTAACAAAGAGAGCATCATTTTACCACCGTTACATATAAAGTTGGGGCTCATGAAGAATTTCGTAAAAGCGTTAGATAAAACGAGCAAAGCTTTTCACTTATTTCGAGAAAAGTTTCCGCAAAAATAGCGATGCAAAGATAAAGGAAGGTATCTTTGTAGGACCTCAGATTAGGAAAGTTATTGCAGACAAACAATTCGAGAACTTGTTACATGGTAGTGAACTTCGCGCATGGATGGCATTCAAAGCGATCGGCGATAACTTTCTGGGAAATCACAAATCTGTCGACTATGTGCATATTGTTAAGCAGTGCATAGATGCATACAGAATTATGGGCTGTAACATGTCCCTCAAAATCCATTTGCTCTATTCGCATCTTGACTTTTTTCCATGACACACCTTGGCGAAGTCAGCGATGAACATGGAGAACGATTCCATCAAGATATCGCCGTAATGGAGTCACGTTATCAAGGACGGTGGAGTGTGACCATGCTTGCCGATTATTGTTGGATGCTTCATCGCGATGTACCACATGCCATTCACCGACGAAAGTCGACTGCAAAGAAATTCAAGCCTACATAACTGTTATACTTCTTGTACAAATGATGTAATACTGTATGCCGTTGTTAAAAAACTTCAATTGCGTATTTCTAGAGATCCCGACCTGATAGAGAAAAACGGTTTGCAGATTTAAAAAACAGCGCATTAAAATTGACCAGAAAAACATAGAAATGTTAGAGAAAGAAAAAAAAATTTTTTTTTTGTTAGTCAGTGTTATTTTCGACGTTTTCCCCCCTCCTCTGCTTGCTGTTTTATATATATATATATATATATATATAATATATATATATATATTATATAATATATATATATATATATATATATTATATATATATATCTATATTATATACTAATATATATATAAATATATATATAATAAACCAATACAACCATTAATGAAAAAATTCTAGGATACCTCGGCTGAAGAAAACTTAAGAATATGTCATACAGTATAGAAAGCAAAGCAAAGGCTAAGATGCTGAGATAAGATGCATAAAAACATAAGACCTAGATGATAAACTAGAAGACATCTAGAGACGATATCTTGGATACAAAAGCATTAACAAGAATCTATACAAAAATAAACAACACCCAGAGCTGAATAATACTAAAAATATAAACTCTAAGATTTCAAAAGATATAAGAAGCAGAGAAATATTATCGTGGATTATTTCAGACATGTCCTGGAAAATTCAGGAACACGGGTGAGAAAGTTGAAAATTCGGCGGCACATGGAATTAGCTATAAACCTTTGAAGTAGATAACCGAAGAGGCTTTAGGTAAACCCAGTATGTAAGGGAATGAGAAAACAATAGCGGGGATTGTCAAGGATTGTCAGAGAGACAGAACTAGAGTTTAGATGACAAATAAAGGTCTAGGAACAAACACGGTAGGAGTACTTGTCATTGTAAGTAGAACAGCTTAACAATACCTAGGCCTGGGGTTCTTAACCATTCATTCTTCAAAAAAAGCGAAATTCCTGCGTATGCTGTATGAAAGAACACAGGGTATTTTTGAAACATGCACATAGATTTAAACACGTAGGCACTAAAGACATCACGTGGTAATAAGATTCAGAAATAAAGAACACAACACTAAACAAAAAAGGTAAAGGTAGTCCCATAGTAGATACTGCAAGTAGGGAGGGATAAATGTGTAGGTTCAAGAACACGAGAGTGGATTTCTCAGTTCCCTTATCGCCCAGTAGATTTTCACTTCCCTAACATCACAGAGTAAGGTCAGATTACCTATTTACAGCTGAGCAGAACTGGAGCGTGAGTCACCGTGTTTCGAAAACAGGTACATTTAATACACGTTGGCAGAAAGACGTTCTAAATTCATTCTACAAACCGAAACCACGAACAGAAAGTAATTTCAGAAAATGCATCATAGGAACAAATAACGATAGGCACTACCAGGTGTTCAACAAATAAGATTCAGAAATAACTGATGAGTGTTTTTTGAACTGTCGCACATAGATTTGACTACAACAAGTAGGCACTCAAGAACATCGGCCACGTATGAGTAATAAGATTCAGAAATAAAGAACACAGAGTATTTTTGAAACATGCACATAGATTTATACACGTAGGCACTAAAGACATCACGTGGTAATAAGATTCAGAAATAAAGAACACAACACTAAACAAAAAAGGTAAAGGTAGTCCCATAGTAGATACTGCCGTAGGGGAGGGAAGTGTTAGGTTCAGCTTCGAGAAGTGGAGTCTCCAATTCCCTTACTCGCCGCATTTTCCTTCCCTAACTCAAGAGTAGAGTCAGGTACCTATTTACAGCTGAGCAGACTGGAGCGTGACGTCACCATGTTTCGAAACAGGTACATTTGCCGTTGGATACCAGCGTTCTAATCATTCTACCAACCGAAACCACGGGAAAACGTAATTCCAGAAAATGCATCATATGGAACAAATAAGATTGGGATACCAGGTGTTCAACAAACTAAAGATTAGAACAACTGATGAGTGTAACTGTCGCACCAATAAATTGACTGCTGAACAGCTGCTTCAAAGGTGCCCAACATATGAGGAGCAGAGAAAGCACATATGGACATCACCAGTAGCACATATTTTTGTTCGCTTTCTTTTCCTCTCCGGCAGTATTGATCTACATTTATTGTGCGTACCAATTGTGTGCGCCATTCGATTGTTGGCACATTCTATCTTCCTACCTCCGACAGTATTTGGTATTTTCGTGTCAAGTGTTTACACTTCTTCCATTCATACGTGTCAAGTTTACCTGCCCATCATCGCGAAGATGAGTTACAGGTAAACCCAGACTGGCGGCCAGTCATTTTCGAGTAATGATGCCCGGTGTTTGTTTGCATAGGGAATGCCCGTCACTTATCTATCTGGTGGTATATTACAGACACACCTAAGACGTCGGAAATGGGGTAATAAACTTCCGGACAGGCTTGTTATAAGCAAGATAAATGTAAGAAGGTGTAGTGGTAATCATTACCGAGAATTGACGGAAATGCCAATTCCGTATGCGGAGAGTGACCATTTAAATTTTACAGACGCATGAGTCATGATGAAAAATCCATTAGGAAAGTTATCATAACATGCACTTTCGAATGCTATTGGCGTAGCAGTTTATAGGCTAATATACATTCACGTTGATTGGAAGTTTTGTCGGAAATGCAAGGTGTGAGCGTGGGCAGGAAAACTGCAATATAACGTAGAGCATTTTAGACATACAACACTGCATTCCAGAATCGTCAGAGTGGACAGCTCAGACTGAAGTCAGGAAAGAATAGAAGGAAGGATTCTGACCTTATAGGACCGGACGTATTGGAGCACTACAACAAGGAAACTCTACAATTTAATATGGATACCGGACTCTTACAGGACCTACTCACAAAGTCACAATGGGGTTATGTAGTAGAAATAATACTCCAGACGCGTGTTCGAGGCATCTGCATCAAGTTGATGAGACTATTCAACTGAGCAAGGATTCTATGATCCCGATATTGGGATAAGTTGTAACATATTTTTATACTTTGAATTTGACATGTTTGAACTTGAAGTGGTTATACAGGTCCTAAAGAGGCTGGAAACCTCAGTACATGAAAATGATATATTCATGACCACCACAGCAAAGCGCTGGTGATTGCTTCATGCTGGTTCTCACAGGGAACCAAAAGCAGAGGTAACCCCAGACTCCAAGTGGAGCAGGCAGTGGAAGATGATGCCATCATATGTATATATTTACTATTGTTTGTTTTTAATAAGTGTATGTATATTTAAACATGTCCAACCAGGCGCAAGCCCCTTGCCGCTGTCCAGTAGAACATTTCCCAGTAAGTTAACTAAAAGAATCGTGATTTTCATCATATCTCCTGAGTTATATGATATAAGCTCAGGGAGAGTAAAAATTCACAGAAACGAATCGGTTAATGGACAGCAGAAACGTCGCCTGATTAATATCAGGAAAACAAAGACTTAGCAGCGGAATTTGTTCTTTTATTCCCTCTAAAGTTTGTGGTACGAGTTTACGAGACCATTTGAGGTAGGATTCTACGATACCAGCTGTACTACTAATCTGTGGTTCAAAGCGTGCGATCGACACTTGAAACCTACATTTAACGGGTTGTGAAGATACCTGCCATGACCAGGAGACGTGCCTTCGCCACAGAGACGAATTGGCGAAAACAGTAGCATCAACACTCCAACAGTTTGGGAGCTAAGTGGCATTTTTAGCAGGCCAAAACAACTGAACTTATTGATGTATATTCCACAACTAAGCTTCCTAAATCCGATATCAATTTGAATGACGAAACATATTTTTTAGTAATCACCAGTTCATATTTATTTACATTTGTTCCAAAGTAATTTATCATTAAACTTGTTATATGTTGTTTTTAAAAAATTGTTAGTTGATTTAGTTATTACAGAGAGAAGTGCACACGGATTAATTAGCATCTTTAATATATCTATATGTACGAGGGAAGGTCAAAAAGTAATGCCTCCTATTTTTTATGTATGTAAATACTGCATCGGTGTGCAATTTGTAAATTTAGCAGGATTCCTCAAACACTCTTCTGCACTGTATGGCATTACCAACCTGTTTCAGTAACAGGTGGCACCACTGTAACAGTTTAAAAATGGCTGCCAAAGACGTTCGGTTAATACAACGTTATGTCATAGAATTCCTCAGTGCTGAAGACGAGACCCCAATTCGCATCAACGAACGTTTGAAGAATGTTTATGGAGATTCAACAGTGGATGTTAGCACTGTCTGACGTTGGGTACATCGTTGTGACGAAGCTGAAGTAGGTCAATCCTCAATGGCTGACGCAAAGCGGACTGGCCGTCCGTCTACCGCAGTGACTCCACACAACATTCATCGAGTTGATGGCATAATTCGTGGTGACCGTCGGGTAACACTGGATGAACTTTTTTCCATGTTGTCCATTAGTAAAGGCAGTGTCCAGAACATCATTAAAGACCTTTGAAGAAGCTTAGAGGTCGTCTTCGGCGACTTTACCCATTAAAAGATCAGAGAACTGCACTACTGTTGCACGATAATGCCACGCCACACACCGCTAAACGCACCATTGATGCGATTGCAGAATTTGGCTGGACATTATTACCACATCCCACTTACAGTCCCGATCTTGCACCTTCTGACTTCCATCTGTTTGGACCACTGAAAGAAGATCTTCGCGGACATCACTTTGAGGAGACCGAGACCCTTAAACGCGCCGTATGCCAGTGGTTTAGGAAAAAGGAAACAAATTTTTACCGTGCGGGGATACATGCCCTTGTGAGAAGATGGACAAAAATTGTAACAAATAACGGAGACTACATTGAGAAATACATTTTTGAAGTTCAGACTTGGGGCTACATTTCAATGTGAATTTTATCTGTTTTCTTGCCTATTGAATGAAATTAAAAATTACGAGGCATTACTTTTTGACTTTCCCTCGTACATCTATAGATCCAATTAATAATAAGAATTTCACTGTTAATTCAGTTGGGGGCTTGTACGAGCTAAATTAAATTATATTATATCTCTTCACAAAAGGCGGCGGGAAAGATAAAGAGTTAACACTGCTAAGACTCATTCAGCATTGTCCTCGATGTCTTAAATATCTTGTGAATACTCCCCCGAGTTAGAAGCATCATCATCCTTCTATCTGCATCTCTGCCATGAGTAATCTTGTGTGAAGGTAGACATCTTTGAAAACCCACATTAGATACTCTAGGTTTTGGCCCTTGTTGGACCATCACTGCAGATCAAAGGGAGGCAGTACGTGACAACCAGTACCATTCCTGGGAAAAAAACTCCACTAAAATACCAACAACGTCAGACTGACCGCCGCTTTCTTGGAACTTATTCAAGCTAACGTCTGAAATTAAATGAAGAAGATTAATAAATCTTGTTAATGGAAGTAAGAAATCAATTTCATCAGAAAGATGCAGTCCGCTGTTACTTGACATTTTATAAGAACACACTGTAACGACAGGCACAATTGATGGAAACAAGAGATCAAGGCTGACAACACTGGCTAACCAAAAAAAAAAAAATTTTCTTTCTCTAACATTTCTATGTTTTTCTGGTCAATTTTAATGCGCTGTTTTTAAATCTGCAAACCGTTTTTCTCTATCAGGTCGGGATCTCTAGAAATACGCAATTTAAGTTTTTTAACAACGCTTACAGTATTACAACATCATTCGTACAAGAAGTATAACAGTTATGTAGGCTTGAATTTCTTTGCAGTCGACTTTTGTCGGTGAATGGCATGTGGTACATCGCAATGAAGCATCCAACAATAATCGGCTAGCATGGTCACACTCCACCGTCCTTGATAACGTGACTCCATTACGGCGATATCTTGATGGAATCGTTCTTTATGTTCATCGCTGACTTCGCCAAGGTTGTCAGGGAAAAAGTCAAGATGCGAATCGAACAAATGGATTTTGAGGGACATGTTACTGCCCATAATTCTGTATGCATCTATGCACTGCTTAACAATATGCACATAGTCGACAGATTTGTGATTTCCCAGAAAGTTATCGACGATCGATTTGAATGCCATCCATGCGCGAAGTTCACTACCATGTAACAAGTTCTCAAATTGTTTGTCTGCAATAACTTTCCTAATCTGAGGTCCTACAAAGATACCTTCGTTTATCTTTGCATCGCTAACTTGCAGAAACTTTTCTAGAAGATAAGTGAAAGCTTTGCTCGTTTTATCTAACGCTTGTACGAAATTCTTCATGAGCCCCAACTTTATATGTAAAGGTGGTAAAATGATGCTGTCTTTGTTAACTAATGGCTCATGTATTACATTTTTATGCCCGAGCTGCATACGATCCCTGATAGGCCACACCTTTCTTGCATAATGTTCCTGTCTGTTGCGGCTGTCCCATTGACATAGTGTCGTGAATTATTCTAATCCCCATATATAAATTAAAACGTAAATGCAAAGCCTAACAAATAAATTTAATAAAAGGAAAGAAGAGTGGTAAAGAACAGTGCTGTCACAATGACTGTACTCGAAATTCCCCTTGTTTTCTACTTCGTCTGCAAATTGTAACGCTTTCACGTTGATAGTAAAAGCCTACTGTATTATTACCCGCTTTCTTCAATGAAGCGTGTACTGTATTTCTTGGGAAAACCTTGAGATACGCAAGCTGATCAATGACCTAAATTTAATATTTCATTCATTCCATTTTATACACGGCGTAACTAAAAGACAGATGGACTAAAGGATAGAGAGAAGGGAGAGGCAGAAAGCAAGGACACGTGCAACACTAAACACGCGTCGCGCGATACACAATTGCTGCCATCACGCGTGTAAGGCCACATGCACTAACTTTATTTCAGTTCGACAGTGATAAAATTCACTACCCTTCCCAGAGTTAGGTTTTAAAATCCTGAAAAACGCTTATTGGGAAAGATGACATTAGATGGGTTTACGTTTGAAAACATGACAGTACCCAGACACCACATGGGGATTGAAGTGAACAGGAGGTGGTAGAAAATGCACATTTTGAACGCAGCCACCTAGCTCCCTTAAATTCGTATATTTGGATTCCTTAGGGCTTGCTGACAAAGAATATGTAAAACGTTACGCAAATAGTCTAGGAATTACCAAGTTATGGCCAAAATAAAATAGTGGGGGTGCCTGACAGCATGAAATCATTTCTGCTCATAAAATTTTTTTATAACGTGTTTGAAGAAACATTACGTTACGGAAATAGCCTACCATGTTAACTCCTATGTGATTGGAGCGCAACAAATGAAAGACTAAACACGATTGGTCGGACTATAAATACTATCTTGTGTTGTCAGGGGAAACGTGCGAAAGGGGTACTTTTTTGAAAAGATGTGTAGACGTGGTGTGATTGGGTAGAGCTGCGAATATACACAATTCAGAGCGTCTGTTCATTGCCACATCTTGTAATAAACCTACTAAGAAGCAGTGCGTTGAGCACCAGTGTATATTTTTTATAAAATAAAGCCTGGGACATCGGCAGATCGGAGTTGTGCTATATTCATTGCCAGTCAACGAAACTGTTTATTATTATTTCCATGAATTGTGGTAAGCTTGAAATATTCAATATCTTTTAATGAAAATTGAATGTAAATTGATAATTTATGTCTGTATATATGTGTGGTTCAGTAGCGAACATGATGTAAAGCCTATAGTGCTCCAGCCTGAACAGAAGGTGTCGGAGGAAAGTAAAACTGCATGGAATGGCCAAACAGTACACTGACACCTAGATTATTAACTAGAAAGAAATAATGCTGGAATTGCAGAGGCGTAGTAACCATTAGGGAGGGAAATACTGGTATAAAGTATTTCAGATGAAGCTGACAGTTGGCCTAACGCTCTGAACTCAATGTTTGTGATGTATTGTGCTCAGAGTAGAAATGGAGTATAAATTAGTTCTGACGTAGAAGGTACAACCTTCTTGTTTCAGGGACCGTGGTCTTAAAGTTATTGAGCAGCACCTGGTCAGAGCTTTGCTGAAGCCAGAAGTGGACAGCATACTCCTTGGTCCATATAGAACCAGTGGGGTGGCTCCAGAACTCATTACAGTTATCGAGCAGAGGAGTCTTTTACTGCAGTCATCACGCAAGATAAGAGAGTGTGGCCATGGAGCTCAACATTATGTACCCCATCTTAAAATGACATTATAAACTAAAATTAAGAGGGGAATTTAATTGTTTTAATACCAGGAACTGAGAACATCTCCAATACTGGTTCAAATAGAAACAAACTATTGAAGTCATGATGACAATACCAACAGAGCTTGAACAAAACAAAACCAGTATTACCTCATATTACCACTACACAACTGACACACATAGGATACCATTAATAATATATGTCACTATAAGAATCATATTAATAAATTATGTACATATAACTTGTAATTAAAATTGATTGTGATTCCTGGTTCCCTTTGTATTTGAATCAGGACACATATACATTCATGACAGCACTGAATACATATTGTTATTTGAAAAGTTATCAGTGACTCCTTTAAGATATCCTCTTAGAGTGTTATATGTATGTGAGTGTCACAGTGTTGTCAAATGTGGTGGAATAAATTAAATTGTTTATCTGTCTGTTGTTGTTATGACTTACACTTCATCATACACATACCCTAGACATATAACGTAGTCATCACACTATTCCAGAATAATTCTGACTGAGGTATACATATGTGGCAGTAAGTAAGGTTATCTATAATACACTACTCTTATTAGATATAGATACCTTCACAGCTGATCTCAGTCAGTACACTAAGTCCCCTATAAATATTTATAACATCCCACTTTACCACACATAGGAAGCAACACAATTTAGTATACCCAGTCTGCATGCCCGTGAGAATTGCAATGACCTTTAGGTCTCCACAAAACCGCCACTGGTAGTCATTGTACTTTATTTTTGCCAAAAGTATAGCCATATTGTCATAAGTTTCTTTCATATGAACAGAGTAGGTGACTGGAATTGATGAAAATAAATTTCCGTTATGCAATAACACAGATTTTAGACTAGTCTTGGAAGAGTCGATGAAAAGTCGCCAGTCGTTGACTATGTGCTCATGACCGAGGTGCACCATTAGACCGTTTACATCTTTGCAATAGCAAATGTCATCATCCATCTCAAAGTATTGAACAAGTTCTCTGTGTCTATGACGAAATTTAGATATCGGAGTATTGGGCGCTAAAAGATTCCATTCTTTGAGTCGCGATCCGAGTAATTCCGCTTGTCCTTTGGTAAGAGCGAGATCGCGTATTAGATCTGAAAGTTCTGAATGCTTAATTAAGTGAACACCATCATTCACCGGTATATAATCCGAGTCAGAAATAGTTTCTTAAGCAGGCAAACTATCACTTTCTGATGGTTCATTCACGTCCAACGGATATTGTTCTGGTGGAACTGGGATCGGACATGTGACTGGATCACGAGACACTGGTTTCGAAACCGATTCAATATTTGGATAAACCACAGACTTTCTAGTTTTAAAAGTGAAACCATGGATATTTTTCAAGCAGAAGTAACAATCAGTAGCGTGATGTGTCGGTTCACGCCATATTACTGGTACTCCAAAAGGCATCGACTTATGCTTCGGCGATTTTCGTAACCAACCTGCCAAAGTATTTGCACAAGTCGAACAAACTGCATTTGGCTTCCAAGATTTATTTGCATCATCAACTTTCGAATCGAAATAAAGTTCATATGCTTTCTTTAGTAATGGTGTAAAGTTTTTCTGGTAAACAGGAATGGTAAAATATCCGCACACGAAACAGAACAGATCAGCCGAATTTCTACAACTTCTAGAAGCCATATTTCGCTCAGAATTATTTCAAAATACAGTAACTATTTGAAAAATAGCGTAACATATGTCATGCATCTTTTAGCTGTATAAAAAGTAGAATTATTTTGCATTTTATTAATTTTTAATAAGTTATATTGTAAAAATGAAACGGAGCAAATAACGGTTTCCCAAAAATATATTTATTCACAAATATCTTAAGAACCCGATGTGATAGAGATAAACGGATTTCAAATTTGAAATCAGCGCAAGAAACTGACCTAAGAACACTTATTCTTATATAAGAAAGAAAAATGTTGTTTGTCAGTGCAATTAGAGAAGATATTGGACAGTTTAAGAACAATGGACACAGGCGAAATAAGAACTGATAAACGTTACCAGCAGTAACGACCCAAAGTTGCGTAGATACACGATGGCCCACGCCTGGCACTCTTAAAAAGAAGAAGCCTTTTAAGTGCATCTTTGAACACAGACACTTTCGATCGATCTCAACCAAGTAAGAACATATGAAGTGAGATTGGACACATTACACATTTGTTCTTCAACTAACACACTTTCGTTGGGGACAGTTTTAAAAAAACCGGTAGTCCCACTACAGAAATTGCAGTAGGGGAGTTAAGTGTTAGAGATACTAGGTCCAGCCTTTTATGAAGTGAGGTCACCCATTCCCTTACTCGCTACCTTTGACTTCCCTTCTTCTTCTGCGTTCAGTTTTTAGTCATGCTAAATCTGCAGGCCTATCGCCAGGATGAAGTCCACAGTCTTTTCCAGGTCATTGTGGAAGACCCAGAGCTTCTGCTTGAGCTCAGCACCCCTTGCCCAGGTCAGGCGTTGTGGGCCATCATGTGTTGGGCAGTTTTGGAGAATGCGTTCAGTGATCTTGATTCCAGGTCCACATGGACATTCATTCGTATGAGATATCCTGAGGCGATAAAGATGGCCCAGGAGCAGTCATGAACTCATTAACCGCTCGGTACACTGTCGCTATCAGGCTTCAATCAAGGAAACCGATACATTGCCGCGAGAGGAAAGCGCTCTATCCGCTTAGCCAGTTGAACGCTCTAAGTTTCAAGTTTTATATATATATATATATATATATATATATATATATATATATATATATATATATATATATATATATATATATATATATATATATATATATATATATATATATATATATATATATATATATATATATATATACTGAAGCACATTAAAAACGCACCACCTGTATAATCCAAGAACAGAGTGTGAAATGTAAATATAAGTGTTTACAAGTTTACATATTTGGAATCTTTATTCATTTTCCTATGAATCCATGCTGGTCATTAATTTCTACATTTGATTGTTATGAAATTCATTGCATTCTGTGCAGGCAAGGGAAAAAACCAAAAATGCAACCAATTAAAAAATTCATTAACACTATCCTCAGTATCTGGTATGTCCACCGTGTGCTTGCAAACAAGCTTGGCAGCGGCTCCGCATGGAACGCACAAGTCTCTGTAGGAAATTCCGGGGAATCAAGTCCCATTCACATGTAAGAGCAGCTTCGAGCTGTTGCAGATTAGCTGGAGAACCTTGCCTGTAGACTCTGCGTCCAAGCTCGTCCCACAGATGTTCTATAGGGGACATGTCTGGTGATAAGGCAGGCCAATCAATCGCCACAATGTTCTGCTGCTGTAGATATTGCTGCGTAATGAATGCGGTGTGCGCACGTGCGTTATCCTGCTGGAGAAGCTGCAAGTCTGGATAATTTGTGAACACAGGAGCAACCAATGCATCCAGAACCACATCTCGATATGTCACAGCATTAACATTTCCACGGAAGACGTGAAGAGGCAAGCGATGGTGAAAACTGAATCCTCCCCAAATGTGAATACTGCCACATCCAAATCGGTTGTGCTGACGAACACAGCAATCTGCAAAGCGCTCTCCACACCGTCGCCAAATCCGCATACGTCCATCAGCAAAGGATATCTTGAATCTGCTCTCGTCTGTGAATAGGACAGCATTCCACTGCAGTCTAGTCCATCTGATATGTTGCTCTGCCATTGCAGGCGCTGCTGACGATGTCTGTGAGTCACGTTTGGCCCAACATAAGATCGTCTTGCAGTAAGGCCTGTATCTTTGAGTCGTCGTATGACTGTCATTCGAGAGACTTGCCCACGTCTACCTACTATTGCTCTTGCTGTTTGACTTGCCGGGAGAGAACGATTCCTTAGGTGACTCAGCACAATATGACGATCTTGCGCAGGAGTAGTAACTCGTGGTTGCCCACTCCGAAGTCTTTCCCGGGCACTGCCAGTCATTCCGTAACGTTAATTGAGACGTGCAATAGTGCTGTGGTGGCAATTCATCCTTCTGGCAATGGCCCGTGAGCTCATTCCGGTCTCCGACATACCAATGGCTCGTTGGCGGTCGTTTTCAGATAGTCCTGGCATTTCAAGCACATGTACTGGGTGTTTTGTCTCAACGGCCTTTTTAAACCGAGTATACTGCCACAACGCGTACACATTTTCAGGGTCATAGCTGTTGGGAATCGTGTTGCACGTGTAACTTTCATTGTTTTCATGTAGTCTGTACACAAACCCGTGGGTTGAATCATGCACTTTCCATTCCAGCAGCCATTCGCTCTCTATCTCATGACAAACACGGGGAAATTTGTTTTTGTAATGTATAGCTAGATTCTGTTACAAGACACGTTAACACTCATCGTCAAAAGCACAGTAGCGTAAACATCAATAAAAGATGAAATAACATTCCATGATAAGTAAAGTGAGACAAAATCGTGCTTCTCAAGATACCAACAATCTCACAAATTTGTTTTCTGTGAGCTTATAATATGCGTATTTATTTATTTTTTCTTTTTCAAAGACAATGAATACCCCAACACGTAAAGAAAATAGCAATACGGTTGTCAGCCAAGATTGCTGTTACTAAAAAAAAAAAAAAAAGCATTTGATTTAAACAGAACAATGTTTGAAAATTTTTCGTTTATGTAACAGAAAGCGAGGTTGATTTCTAACACTATATTTTTTGTGAGAAAAAAAAAAGTTGAATGGCTGAAAACGTAAGAGAGTCTCGCGCAAGTAAACTCTTCAGTTCTTACAATAAGAACTTACCGATGAGTGTAACTACGGCACCGATACGATGACTTCTGAACATCTGCTTCAAAGACGCCCAACATATTGAAAAAAACTGTGACAAGTCATATATTCGATCCTTACATTTTCCGGTGACATTCTTCAACCGTCTACTGCACCCTTCTTCTTTCTCATCCGTTCTTCGTCGCAATTTTTCTGCTCTCTTTGACCAAGGTTATCTTAACTTCTTAACACACAATATGGTGCATTTTACCATATGACATATTACTCTTTGTTTGCGGGGCACACATTGTAAACCAAACATATTACAATTCTACCTATAGCGACTTTTTTTATCAATCGCCAACACCAGACGCACTATTGGGAGATACCAGTGCAGTCTTCTTTACCCAAAATGGCATCTGGAGACAAACCCATACTTGCGTCGGAGAATGTAACTAACAATGGTGCCTTGGATTCTCCAACATGGACACCAGATATTTTAAGATAGTGTTAACTTCGCCATATTGCAAAGCCAGGTTGGTGGTAAACAACGCTGTCGAAAGATAACAGTCATGATATTTGAGCACGAGGAGCAGCGTAATCGCTTCCGCCCAGACATTGTGGTGGTACACAACTACGAGAATGTAGCATCTTGAAGCAGATTAACAGTGATAGACCTGTGATGTAGTGAATTTGGTAAACACGACAGGTGACAAGGAAGTTGAAAGACCTTATATGGTCATGGAGTATGTATAGATGATGTTGAAAATAACATGTAAGGGGCAATATCTTTTATATCATCTAATAATGTTCTACACGAGGGTGGGGGAAACCCCTACCACAATCAGTATAGTACTTTAATATTCACAATTTGGACCATAGTATGGACAATGCTCTAACAGTACTTAGTCGTGAGTCATACATTTAACATACATATTTGGTTTTTTTTTTTTTTTTGTCCTTAATTCAATCTACCACACAGAGCAAACAAAACTGTAACGAGAGAGATACGCGTATGCAATACCTGGTCAAGTTACAATTATCTCACATGCTCTGATAGTATCACGGACTTTTGTTAATATTACGTAGTATATCCTAAAGCAAGGTTTCCCAACTTGAGAGCGCGTACCCTCAGGAAGCACAACACGCTTGACAAATTCAGTACCGGGAATATTTGCTAACTAACTATACTCTCCTACTGAAATATTTCAAAAGTAGTTGTATTAGTGAAAAGAAAAATTTTGATGGGGGAGAGAAAGGCTGTCTAAAGGGATATTCTCAATTAAATCAAAAAGAAGAAACGAAATGGAGGCATAACATGATTTGTTGGTAACTCTTTCAAGAACTATACCAATAATTAAAATATTAGTTGACAAGAAACATAATTACGTGTCTCACTAATTTATTTGACGATGTTCTGATAAACATTTAACAACTTTATGATACTAAAACACGTTGTTATTAACTGAAAAAAGTTTCCTTTATGAAAAATGAATAAATCTGTTAATTTACCTTCTTATCAGCATATGTTGGGTAAACTTTAGAGTTTATATCTTTTCATACTCAATAAGGGGTACAGGAAAGTTTACCAAAACCCAAGAGGGTACGTGGACTGACAGAGGTCGGTAACCGCTGACACAAATACAGAATAGTTGCAATGAAAGAAGCAGAGAATGGAGTAATAAGAATGTATTAAGGGGAGGGGGTACAGGGACGTGATATTTTCATAAATAATTGCAGTATATTGTCACGGTTGCCTCCCCTTTGCTCTGCAGTAGTGGTCCAACAGTGGCCAAAACCTAGAGTATCTAATGTGGGTCTTCAAAGGTGTCTATCTTCACACAAGATTACTCTTGGCAGAGTTGTAGATAGAAGGATAATGATGCTTCTACCTCGAGGAAGAACTCACAACATATTCAGAACGCAAGAACAATGCTGAATGAGCCCCAGCATTGTTAACTTTAGTATCTGCCGTCAACTTTTGTGAAGGACTGTCTTATAATTAGCTCGTTCATCCTCCAACTGAATTACTCAGGGAAATTCTTATTATTATTGTATAGCTCTGTTTAAGTGAATTTAAGAAATTGACTGAGACATACAGGTGCAGTACATTCAAAATGATTAAATCAACGTTAAATTTGTATATACGCAAATAACTAATTTAATAATGAATTATGGTTAACAGTTTAAAAATGAATATTACTTTTAAAACAGTAATCATCACAGGGTGATGTTATGGTTTTCGAAAAATGGACAGTTCACTTGGCAGCTTTTAAGTTTGTACTTAGCTGCCAAAAGTTTGATGGTTTATGCTCCCGCTGATGCTTGGTTCTTTGCAGGTAGATGACTGGTTCACTCTCGTCACTGGTCAAGTCTGAAAGTTGTGACACGTTCCAAGAAGTATCAGGGAGTAATCACAAAGCTGGTCCAGCGTCTCTAAGACCCGTCTGATGATGATGTCTAGCGTCAACTTCAGGCCACTTATACTCTCACTTGTTATAGAGATAGTACCCTCAATTGGTACCACCGACTAGTGTCACAAAAGAAGAGAACAAATACCCTCTTGAGTTTTTAGTGTTTCTGACACACACTCATGTGGCCCCCTCTTTTCATTCCACCATCCCATATACCTCAGAACTTTACCCTTTCTGAGAATTATTCTTAATCCCAGTGAGCGGAAAACGTTCATTACATTTTAGATTGAATAGGTTTACATTTACCTCTACATTGGTTGAAAAGGTTACCAATATAATAAGTACATACACCATTTCTCTCATCGTTCACTCCCTGCTCCATATGGAACTTGGGACTACCTCTGCTTTTGGTTCTCTACAAGAAACTCGCATAAAGCAGCCACCAGCCCTTGCAGTGGTGGTTCATGAAATCATCATTCTATACGCTGAGGTTGCTAACTTCGTATGTCTTGGACATCCACTAGCAATTTTCGCATACTAATAATCACATGTCAATATATACATATTATTTTGCGTGTTAATAATGCAAAATATAGAATTATAAATTTTCAACTTACCCCACAATCTCTTTTGGGAATACAGACTGGCTTCTGGCTCAGAGAAATAGTTAAGGCAACTTGTTTAAGATGCCTCTTCTACGTGTTCTGGGGTATTACTTTACAATAAGTTCCCACTCTGACTTCGTGTTCAGATTCCTAGGATTCCGGTTTTCCGTGTTAATAAAGGTAGAGTTTTCCTGGAATATAAGTCCTCAAGATGCTCAAACAAGGTCCGGTCATAAAAAATTCTGGCAGTCTTATTCTGCTGTCAGGCTGGTCATACGAGCTGAAATTTCAATTTTAAGCGATATGCATGTTCTGCCCCAAATTTGTACTCCACAAGTGAGCAAACACTACCAAAAATAAAAAAAAATTAGCGTAGAGTAACGTCCCTTGATAATAGAGCAGACGACAATTTCTAATGCTAGTGGCAGAAAATGGATACAAAGTCAAAGTGTATGTTAATTTCACAGCTTTGGAATGAAGGAAATCAAACATGTTCCAACATTTCTAAAACCTTGGAACATTCATGAGCGGACTGTCTACAGAGTTGTCAGTAAATTAAAAGCTGGTAATGGAATCGAGCAGAAATAAAAGGGTAGTGGGAGGCCAAGAATTTTGGACACAATGGACCATCGGTGTCTCGCCCAAATCGTTCGGGCTGGGCCAATGAAGAGTGTAGAACACATACGGCAGCGCATGATCGAGTTGGGAAGCCCAGAGGTATCTAATGCTACTGTCAACCGAGAGCTACACAGGATGAATTACACAAAAAAGCGGGTAATTTCGTCACCATTGCTCACAGAGACTCACAAACAGATGCGCTTGAACTGGTGCCACGAACACCAAAATTTGTCATGGGACAATGTGATTTTTTCAGATGAAAAACAGTTCAAATTTTGGCACCTTATCCTGCGTCAAATAAAAATTGGACCAAAGACTCTGTAACAGCCTGTGTACCAGCGACCGAAACATACCCAGAAATTCCATCTTTGTGTCAGCAAGAGGTGAGAACACTTCTTGTAAAAATAACAGTTTTTTAGAGACACAGAGAAATCTCCCGAAAAAAGGTACATATTGACATACTTTTAGAGGGACACTTCTAACCATTTATGCAGGTCAGAAGGACCCCGTGAGTTGCACATTTCCACATGTTTGGCCACAAAGCATGACAGCTTTACCACCAAAGCATGGCTGCAAGAGAAGAATGTGATAGTGCTGAAGTGGCCCAGCAACAGTCCCGACCTAAACACAATTGAAAACGTTTGGGCACTACTCAAGAATCATTTAAAAGAGAGTGGACTCAGAAACGTTGAACAATTGAAGAAGGAAACTGAAAAATACTGGGACAGTCTGACTCACAATTACCTACAAACAATTGTGGGAAGTATGCCTCGCCGCATCCAGGCTTGCCTTGCTGGAGAAGGCAACTTAATATTGTACTGAAACCACTGTTAATAGATAGGGGAGATACCAATCTTCCTCTGGACATACAGTTTTTATTATTATTTGCTTCTATGAGTGTGCTGCGTTGCGAAAATATGACTGCCATTTTTTTTGCAAAGTACTGTAAGTCCTCAAGATGCTCAAACAAGGTCCGGTCCGATAAATGGAATTCTGAGCCTATTCTTTACTCTGGCTGTCTGGCTGGTTTCTTGACGAGTTGAATTTCACAGTACTTTACCCCAGCGAAAGTGTCAGGTTATATTACAACTTTCGTCCCACGCACGTTGTTGTTTACTATTAGAACAGGCTCCAATCAGAAATATAGTTATGTTTACATCTCGAACGCCAGCCAGTAGTTTCAATCATGCGTGGTTTAATGGGGTCTATTCAAAAAATTTCCTCATAGGAAAATTCTGCGTGTTATTTAAAAGGTCACTTTCCAAATCTGGAATTGTTATATCCGTCGATTCGTGGTAATGATTGCAACTACAACTCCTTACATTATCACAAATGTCGTCGTAACAATTATGTCCGGAAGCATTTACAACATTCCGTCTTTCAGGTGCATGCCTGTAATATGTCACCACCTGGAAAATTTACTGCCCTGTATCTTTGCAAACAAACATTCATTGTGTGACCAGCTGGGTTGTGTTCTCTCCACGAGAGAAATTAGAGAATCGCAATAGCCATATTATCAGCGCTAAAAAAACTTTCTGGGTCGTCCGCCGTGTTAATGCGGCGTGCCCAATGTTTGGTACAAGAGAATTTTACCAACATGACTGTCGGTCAAGATTGCATCATCCGTCTACTCTTTCAGCAGGGATGAACAGGTAAACAGACAAGACGAATTATTACAGGAAAAAGTGTAAATAATGACTTGAAAATACCAATAATACCGGAGCGGAAAAGAGAGCGAACCCAATTATATGACAGATATAAATTAAAATTCACAGCTTTAGCTTACAGCAATAATCGTTATATATGAAAGAAAGCATTAGATGGTATAATGCTATTGGTTACCATGCTATATCGGACTTTAATGCCATATTTCAATTCGCGAAGGCTTTAATTTTTATTCAATTTTATTTCTTTAATTAGGAGCACCACATTAGAACCGGAAAGAGAGGCCGACCAAAAACAACCTTGCGGAGAACCTAGGAGGCCGAGTTGCAATCATGAACCAGAGTTAGGGCACTGCACGAATGATGGCCACCGACCGAGCAAAGTGGAGACAGTTTGTTGTTACCCTACAAGACGCCACTAGGCGTGATGGCTACTGATTGCTTTGTCAGTCAGGGGGCGAAGGATCCAAGAAGACGAAGAAGAACTAGGAGGTTACACACTGAGGAAATATGTTGCTAGTATTACAAGGCAGTCCCCAGGGTAAGAGAGGCAGAGAGAAGACCAAAGGACAATGGAGAAGAGAATTATAGACATATGGAAACAATGTGGAAGACGTGGAAAGACTTTGAGCAAATGGCACGCGGCAGGAAGTCTTGGCATTGGTGAAGGTCTATGCTCCTTGGCGTGCTAAAGGGTGATGAACGAATAAGTGAATGAGTCAGGAGGTTATACATCACTAATCAACATTTTCATACGTATGTCTATTTATCGTAGATATGTAACAAAGCATTTGGTGGTATAATGCTATTGGTTACCATGCTATATCAGACTGTAATGTCATATTTCAATTCTCGAAGGCATTTTTAATCTTTATTTAATTTTATTTCTTTTGTTATGAGCACCACATTTGAATCAGAAGCTCAGTATTGTATTTTTGTATTTTGTATTTTAATGCAGTGCCACTCTTCCCATTAATGCATAAAAACAACGTGGAAGGTGGATTTAAAACACACTTTAAATGAAGATAAATGCTACAGACAGAAAGCGACTGAAACAACAGCGAGAGAGGGACGTAAGAAGAGACAGAGGAGAGAGTAATTACTAAATAAATAAATAAAAACCTGGAGTTTGAAGGTTCAAATTTAATGACTAGAGGACAAAATTAGCTCCTTTCCAATACCGTAGAAAACATCTAAGATCAGAAGCATTTCTTGTGCTTTAGCACGATGGGATTTCCCCCCAAAATCTGACGGCAATCCGATAAAAATTTTCCAGCTACGGACACATCGTTAACGCTAAAAATATCCACCAACACGAAGATCCATGGAAATACATTTTTCCCCCGAAGAATTTACTGTTGAAAACTTAAACAGGAAAATGGTTCAGAATTAGGCTTTCCATTAAGCAACTTTATCAGAAATACCGCGTGTCGCAGATCATTATCTGAAGTTATTATACTCGGTCTATCTACAAGCCAGAAACGCTGTGCTGGATAAATAGAATTAACAGCAAGGGAAAATAGAATCCTAAAACCTATAAACAGAACTTGGATTTAAAGTAATGACCAGGCCGAGGTTATAAACTGTACTTCCAGACATTCATCATCATCATTTATCTGTGCACCCCTTACGGAGCAGAGTACCACTACTATAGCTGGTCGGGGCAGGAAGCAGTAACACGCTCTTGTAGTGGTGGTTTCTGTTTCAATAGGTTTTACATGATAAGGACGAGTCGCAAGTTTTACAAGCACTTATTTAAAAAAAAACTAATATAGTATCCAATACTTGTAAACCCATAATGTCTTTGATAAGCGTGGAAACTGAACAACGAGGAATGTACAGCAACGTCAAGAGCAATATTTTATACCCCAATATAGTTTATGCTGGTTTTCTCAAAGCGGGCAAACAAATCTGCGTTGCCTTTTGGACGGGTGCATCACTTAACTACATAAAACGGTTATGGCATTAAATGCACATAAATGAAATACTAATTATGTCTTGAAAGAGAGAGAGAGAGAGAGAGAGAGAGAGAGAAAGGGTGCGGTTAAACTTTGATATATATATATATATATATATATACAAAATATATATCTGTACATATATTATATATATATATATATATATATATATATATATATACGATTATTCCATTTTCCAATCATTTCTTTATTCCACACATACGAAAGTGGATATGGATATATGGATTAGTCACACCGTAAAAAAATCAACTATGTAGCCCTATGGCGGGGAGTGGGGGGGAATAACGCAGCACCAACAGGCGTAACAAGTAAAAGGAAATGTAATACCGGCCCAAAACGTGGCATGCTGGATAACATATGCCGATTACCCGATATTCGAATTGAACGTGGAAAGGTTAAGACAAAAACTGAGACACAGAGACATATACATATTTGTCGCAGTACTTTACTTTCAGTGGAAAAACAATTTGGTAATCAGATCCCTCTAATACAGTACTTACAGTAAGTTCGACTAACTGATCCCAGAGAAAGGTCGCACGGAGCGAGTTTGCACCTTTCAAGTCATGTATAACACATAAACTGGACGCCGATGAAGATATTTCTAATTATTGTTCTACTTTGCTGATAAGAGTTTTGCTCTTGGACGCAAAAATGCACAACAGCTAGAGACTAAAGCAATCAGCCAGATACTGTGAAGCACAAAAACCTGGTCATAATGTTAAAAACTACATAAGTAGTTTAGCGCAATTAGTTTTCATCAAAGCATGTGTTGGTTAAGCCACCATACTAGAATAAGTCCTCAACACTTGTGACATTAACCGAACTTGAGAGACCACTGGGTAGGGTGAAAGTGTTTCATCGGTTTGTTCCCGTGGCTGAATGACAGGGTGTCAAGTTTTAGATCTATTGTGGAATGCCTCCAATGCTGGCCCTTTCTTCTGCTCGTTTTTATTTTTTTAAAGTAAATTTGCTGCATGGACCTATAACTGTTTTTCATTGTCTTTACTTAGGTTTTCAACATCTATGATTTCGATGGTTTCTTCCAGTTACTGGAACTTGATTGACTTTTCTGATGAGCCATCTTCTCTTCTTCTTGCATCCTTAGTCTCTGACTGACAAAGCAGTCAGTGGCCATCACGCCTAGTGGCGTCTTGTAGGGCAGCAACAAACTGTTCCCATTTTGCTCGGTCGGTGGCCATCCTTCATGCCATACCCCAACTCTGGTTCATGCTTTGCATCTCAGCTTTCACTGTTCTCTGCAAGGTTGTCTTTGGAGTGCCTCTCTTTCGCCGTCTTTCTAGGATCCATAGCATAGTAGTTCTGATGATATGGTCAACCTAGTTCCAGCGTCTGCCTGCAATGATGGTGTGCATGCCTTTATGACTGTACCGTGTAAGCAGTTCTTGATTGGAGATGGCATTCGGTCAAAAAATTCGAAGAAGTGAAGCCATAAAGTGCAACTGAAAATAACAACTTTATTACACAATACAGCGAGTTTCCTTCATAGTCCACGAGACGTTCAAATGGCCTTCTAGATGGCTTGAATGTACATAAGGAAGCAAACATGTATGCCATCAATGTAAACACAAATCGCATTACTGAAGTCATCGCAACAAAAATTAGAATTGGTCGAATGTTTAAAAAACAATGCATACTGTTCACCAAGTCTCACTTCTTGGAAAATGCAGTGTATTCTTCTTCTGAGAAGGGAGGAGATTATTTGTTTAAAAATATAAACAATACTTAAATGAAGCTCATTTCTCCGGTTAGAAAGAATCATCCACTATCTTTGGGCATGTTACGAAAAGGAAAAAAAGAATGTACACGGTCCCCTAGAATCAAGTTACTGGGGCCCGTTCATTATGCTTCAGAGACCCTCAAAAACGTTCATGAAATTTTGGAACCTCGTTCAGTTAACAATAATAGCGCATAAAGACGTTTTACAATAATTACCTTTTATCAGAATGTCACAAATTCCAACTAACTTTTTTTTTAAATATCCCAGATGCTTTTATAACACGTAGACCTAAACTGTTCAGCCAGAATTAAACATGGTTTAAATATACCATCTTATCGAGCACGTCTGACGTGCCTGTTAAGTCAACGTCTCAAGAGGTCATGGCTGCGACGCTAACTGCGAGGATGGGAAAGGTGAAAGAGAGCAGACGTGAGTCTGAGTTTTGCTGTATGTTTCCATCTGTCCTAAGATATCTAGGACTTATAATAATGTAAAAGCGTTTACCCAATATTGTGATATTCTAATCTGAAACTGTCTTCAACTTTAACTAATATAAATACATAATGCAATACGGACTTTTATAAATGGGTGCTTGCGTAGAATAGAAGTATAGAAACAGTTGGGGGGAAACAATCAAAATGTTGAACTAACTACAAGAAAAGTGCCAGTGAAACATGAGATGAGAAGAAGACAGTAACTACGGATAGGACACATGCTGTAGAAAGCTGATGATAGAATTTACAAGGCACCCCTTGTTCTGGAATCTCCAAGATAAGAGAGGTAGATTAAGAAAAAACAACACAAGGAGAAGGGAACTTGAGACAGACATGAAAGAGATTAGGAAGACATCAAAAGATCTTGAGCTGATGGCACGAGACAAGAAGACTTGTCATGAGTTTGCTAATCGCTACTTGGGAGAGTTGAAGGGTAAAGGTGATGATAATAATTTGTAATAAGTCTTGGTATTTCACCTACAATTTATAGTATGGTGTGGCAGTACGCGTTTGCTCATTCTGTTTTCTTATGTTACTTTTCTCCTTCTCCTCTTCATCAACACGTTCGTTATTTTTCATCTCTTTATCGAATGTTATGCTTCGAGTATTATCTACCCCCCTACCTTTATCTTTGGGCAGAGTTTCTTTCCCTATCTTTTGAGCCACTTCTACTCTGTTTGTGAGCCAGATCCGTCAATGACTAAACGTACTTAATTTTACACGCGATCAGAACCCTTTTCTGGAAAAAAGGTGGGGGGGGGGGGGTGGTTTTGCAAACCTGTTATTATGAAAATAGATTACTTAGTTCTATGCTAAATACTCATAAAAGCAGACTTTTCGACCACGTTTTCACCTCCAGATTAGCAGATTTCTCTCATTTAAAGATGAGACAAATCCTCCTCCAGATTGTTATTTTTCACTCAAGAAATAACAGTAGATTTTATGACCTGAGGAATAAATCCGACTCGCCTTCTCCAGTTTGCAGCAAATAATGAGCAGTAGCCGTGATAAGATGAATGTCGTAAGCCAACTATGTAATTCGTCTATTAGCTCGGCCTCCTAAATTCTCGGAAAGCAGCCCCGGCCACCTACTATTACCAGTTCTTGCAGCTTTTTCAGCTTCTACGGCCAGTTCATTGATGAAATGTCTTTTATCTCTTCGAGTTTTTGTCTTCACTTCTTTATTTAACAAGTTATAAGTTAGTTTGCAAGATTCAACTGCATTATGTGTACTTGCCGCTAGTAGTTTAAGTTTTGCTGTTTTCCTTTCTTGTATTTTATCCCAAGTATCTTCTCTCATCCATTTTTTCTTTTTATGTACTAGGTATCCGGTGGTCGCTACAGCTGCTTCTGTCATTGCTGTTCTCAGTTGTTCCCATTTAGTATCGATTGTCTTGGTGGTGATATCGTTGTCAATTTTGCCTAAAGCATCGAAATAGTTGTTCATTTTGACATTATATTCCTCCTTTATACGAGGGGCGTTCAGAAAGTAATGCACCACATGGTTTTTCTCAGGTAATAATGAAGGTAGAAGCATGAAATTTTGCACACTTCAAATATGGCATGCGCCAATTGTGTGCACCAAATTGCACCGCAACGGGCCAAATAATACGGCTGCCCTAAACCGTTGAAATGGAGCGTGTTGGCAACTTGCGTTATAAACAGCGAATTGTGATAGAATTTCTCGTTACAGAGAAGGAAACTGTTGTGAACATTAACAAGCGTCTATGTGATGTGTATGGAAGTTTTGCAGTCGACAGGAGTACAGTCAGTCGCTGGATTCAGAGAATCAAAGAATCAGGAAGTGGAGATATGGAGCAGCTTGATCTGCCGCGCTGTGGACGTCCTGCCACAGCCACCAACGCAGAAATGTTGAAATGCGCTGACGGCATTATTCTTACTGATAGGCGAATCACTACTCAACAATTGGCCTTACAGCTGTCAGTCAGCATTGGTAGTGCAAATGCAGTTATAAAAACTCTCGGATTTTCTAAGGTTTGCGCAAGATGGTTTCCTCGAAGTCTCACAAATGACCACCATTGCAAAGGAAAGCAATTTCTTCTGAATTGTTGGAGCGTTTCAATGCTGATGGAGAGAACTTTTTGGCTAAGATCGTTACAGGTGACGAAACCTGGGCACATCATTTTGAACCTGAGACAAAAAGACAGTTAATGGAGAGGCATCAATCCGCAATCACCACCGAAGAAAGAAATTTCAAGACAATTCCTTCAGCTGGAAAGGTCATGATCACTGTCTTTTGGGACATTGAAGGTGTGATTCTTGTGGACGTTATGCCAAGAGGAGAGACAATCAATTCGCAAGCTTACATTAAGTTAAGACATTGAAAAAACTCAATCAACGTTTTCGCAGAGTTCGGCCGCACAAGAATCCAGCAGACCTGCTTCTCCTTCACGACAATGCGCGACCTCACACAAGTCTGGCAACACGGGAAGCAATCACCAAATTGGGTTGGACTGCACCACCCCATCCACCCTATAGTCCCGATTTGGCACCATCCGATTTTCATCTATTTGGTCCACTTAAAGATGCACTTTGTGCGACAAGGTTTGAAGATGAAGGAGTGATTCATGCAGCGAAGAAATGGCTACATGATCAAGACAAAATCTGGTACGGGCTAGGAATACATGCACTTGTTTCGCGCTGGCATAAAGCCGTACAAGTTGATGGGGATTACGTTGAATAATACCGATGTTTACATGACATATCCATGTACATTGTGTAGAAATTTCATGCTTTTTGAATAAACAGCTCCTGAGAAAAACGATGTGGTGCATTACTTTCTGAACGCCCCTCGTATCATTTGATTGCAGTCTGTGTACATCTATTCTTCTATTTTTATTCGGTTGGTATAACTTCTTCAGTTTAATTCTCAGTTTAGCTATGCAGAGGTTATGATCGCTTCCGATCTCTGCACCTCTGTATGCTCTGACGTCTTGAACTGATGAGCGAAATTTTGCGCTTATGCAGAAGTGATCTATCTGGTTCTTACTTCTGCCATCAGGTGAATTCCATGTTATCTTGTGGATATTCTTATGTGGAAAGATGGTGTCTGCCACAACGAGGTTTGATATTTCACAAAGTTCTAGAAGTCTTTCGCCATTTTGATTCATACAGCCTATGCCATGAGTACCGAGATATCTTTGTACTCCATCGTTGTTATCACCTACTTTGGCGTTAAAATCGCCCATGACTGCTATTATGTCATGCTTGGGTATTGTGTTGATGGTACTTAGAAGTGCTTCATAGAAGTCATCTTTTGTGGTATCAAGAGCGTCGTTAGTTGGTGCATAACATTGTACAATTGAGAGCTTGAGCCTATGTCTCCGACTATATAAGGAAAAGACGAAGGTCATATATCGGTCATGTCCTACGAATGCAAAACAACAGAATACCACTACAGGCGCTCACTTGGGTTCCTGAGGGTAAGAGGAAAAAAGGAAGACCAAAAGAAACACTTAGAAGAACAATAATAAGAGAAGGAAGAACGTTGGGCCTAAATAATGTGCAAGAGTTAAGAGGAGTGACGTCACAACGAACAACCTGGAGAGCACTGGTTTCTGCCTTATGCGCCGTGTTTGGTGCTTAAAGAATTTATTATTATTAATATGTGGTATTATTTATTATTTATGTTGTGTATGTTGACAAGTTGTTCTAGGGGTATTAAATATGGTCTAACTCTCAATCTAAAATAAATATCAATCAAACTTGAAACTTTAATGCAAATAATTTCAGCAAGTCGTATGATATGTATTTACAATTTATTTAACCTAAACCGGTTCTCTTTTCGGTTAGGTAACTTAGGAAAACTCAAAGGTATGTACATCATGAAATAAATAAACATAGAAACTTAATTTATGAAAACATAATATAGTACTGAAGTTTCTATTGTCTTCTATACTGATGAATATTTTACTTTACTAAAATGTCACTGAATTTGACTGTGAAGTTAGGGTGGATTCATATTGTCCTTAAACTCATCCTCCACTGTAATGTTAGAAATATATTTATCTTTTATTATGGTGCTTTCTTATATTGAATATGCTGACCAGTGGCTATGTAATGCCACTTAACTGTCAAATCGAGGAAATCCTACACTCTCCTGCCGTGGTCGAACACCTATGTGACTTGCCAGGCAGTGGAACAATGGTGGCTAGCTACAATGACATCACGAGCATTCGCACCTCAGAGTCCAATCGAGTTATAGAAATCAGATACTTCGGGTAATTTGCAGGATACAATGTTTGCAGGATAAAACCTGAAATGCAAATAATCACAACCTCTGTATGCTCCAGCACTACTCTGCCTTTACACACAAAGGACATAACATACAGGGTCAGACATTGTGCTAACATATGCACAGGACAATTTACCTCACCACCCATCACAGCCAGTTCACTGTGACTACAATTTCCTTATAATTCCTAAGTTTGATTCCCTTGTCCATGATTTGCGTCCATACAATGATTTGGAATAGTATAAATTTCCTAAGTAATATATTGATCGATTCGTCACATCAATTCCTGCAGGCAAAACACACAGGCTTTTAATGTCTTCTATGGTCTGCGCAACAGATGCGGTTGGCAAACGTACAATACGATTACAGTTTACCGCTTCTTTCTGGGCAGCGTGTGGTTTGAATTTGTTAGTGGCGTCAAATAGCCAAGAGCAAGGTCTTTTATAGTCCCGCCTCCGGCGTATCGGATGACATGGGTGGGAAAAGGAGTAAAGGATCCCAAAATGAGGCATAATTTTGCCTTCTGTACAATGTATAAAATCTAGTGTTTCAATTATTTTCCTTATTTATGGGGCGATTTTGGTCAATTAAAGATGGACTTACACTGTGAATTATTTTGTATCGATCTATCTATAAATTATTTAGTTTGCACAATGCATTTAAATGTATGCATGCTTTAACTAGCTAAGTTGGATTAATCCTGATGTAACACTGCTCGTTTACTCGATATATCTATCTTACTAGACTATTATTCTATAAAGTGTTTACACCTACCTCTAAAGTAACATTCCCGTTTGTGAATTAAATAATACTCCCCAGTGATACTTCTTTAATCTTTCCACAATTAAATATTATCGTACTATCACTTACACAAAATTGGCTTCTAGGTTTTTGCACAGTACGTTTCCTACCACAATAATAATAAAGGTACGTTTTGATTGGTTATAGTATCAGAGAGTTCCCTACCTATGGCGTGCGGTATGGTCAGATTAGAAAACCGTGTTGTGAGACAGATCCAAATCACGACAATATTCACAAGATTAGGATACCCTTATCAGATATTAACTTACAATGGTTCACAGTTCAGAGGGAAATTGATGGAGGAAGTTTTTAGTATTTTTAAAAATATACTAGTCCACACATTTTATCATCCACAATCCAATGAACGTGGAAAGAAATAACGGAACTCTACTTACAATTTTACGAAGCTTGCACAGGAGAAACCAGAATCCTGGGATTCGTTCTTACATGCAGCTTTATTTGCATATAAGGAGGTACCCCACCACTCTACTGGAATACCTCCAGCCACGTTATTATTTGGACGACCCATCAAAGAACCCCATGGTTAATAAAAATTAGCCAGTCAAAATTATTTTTACACATGAAACGATGTTTAAAAAACTTTAATTCTGTTTGCTTCAGGGAAATGAATACCGAAAAAATAAATTAAAATCCATGCATTATAAGCGAAGATATACCAATTTGTATATCTGTTACAGAGAGTTTTATGATCAATAAATTTTCTATTTTCCTTTCTTTCTCTACCCGTGTCCTCTACCTTATTATCACTCTTTTATCCTTTTTGTATTATTTTCGCATTCGTTCGTTTGCGACTTAAACATTACTATTTTCCAATTCAAACTTTCGCCGAGTGTCTGTTCTCATTTAGAAACGCACTAGTGATGTTATTACGTAGATGCCAGGCTCGGGAGGTTATTGCGTTGTAGACGTAAACTGTGAATATTCGCTTTCGCCAGACTTATAGACGACATATCGTCTGCATTTTCACCTGCCACAACGAGTTGCATCGGTTGAGCGCTCAGGTGAGGCGCGATAACCGACATCTCCAAGACGCAGTTTGAGACATTTGTCTGGAAATCCCATCTGACACGGCACTCACTGTTGGCCCTGGTCAGCGTGAGGTGTGAAGACGAGAAGTGTCAGTTATGGCAAACGTCTAGTAATGGGAAGTGTTAAATGTAAGGTGTTTAAGACGGAAAGGGGAGATTATTTCGTTTTGCGAAATAAGTTGGGACCCTTTGTCGGGTTTAAGATATTAACCAGAGTTTGAAACTAGATTTTCATTCTTACTCCTAAATCTGCAGTAGACAGATCGCCAGGCTAGGAAAATATCTTGCGTATTGAAAAGTCTTTAGTTTCTGGGCAACATTTTGCCGAGTTCTAGACTACCATAATATTGAATGATTCTAGTTCGTGGTATTAATCTGTAGTTCTGTGCGGAGGTAAATATTATATATTAGATATCTAGTAATTTTGTGAAGTGTTTAAAGTGTTAAATCGCTTATTTCCCTAGTTAGATTTTTGTGCAGATTAATTAAAATATAGTCTGTATTATTTTCTAGTGACGTGTTTCAGTGGAAAGCAGAATAAAGTATAATTTCTAGCTTAAAACCAGGTAGCTACCAGGAATTAAATTTAACTGCTAAATAATCAGACGAGAATATATTTTAAAATTAACTTAGAACTGAAATGCTACATCAGTGAGTATTGACGGGATACGTAAGTATTCCTAATTCATGATGATTGATTTTATGTATATAACTTATTTTACGGGAAGTTTTAAATGATAATGTTCGTGCCTGGACTATTTTAATGTGACCTAAACAGACATCCGAAAAATAAGCACACCCAAGGAATCGTTCCCTGAAGCAGAGAATTCAACCCGTCTTTTTGGAACTAGGGATTTCTTGGTCAAAGACTGCCATTGACGATTCTGTATGTGAATGTCCTAAAAATTGTGTTTCCAGAAGTGGCTATCAAAGCTGTGAGTATGAACAAATGCACGCGATCATGGCTGAATGAATAGAGTGAATGCAGGACTGAGTGAGTTCTTTATTGTTGTCATTTGGCACTCATTTTGCGGTCTTCACTTTCTTTATGCAAGTATTGCTAACCTTATTTCCCTTAGAATAGACCAGAGATATCAAGTCTGTCCATACCTTCAAAAAGGGAAAATATTAGACCAAATCATATTGATGCCTCCTTTTTGTATCCTTAACACTCACGGGTAGTCATCAGGTTCTATTGAGTACGCACCAACTTATGTTGATGTTAGTTTTTATAAATGTCATCTGTCACGCACGTATATGCACAATTTGGTGTATGTGAATTCGTGCGCGCTTATATCCAAACAAGCCAGATGACGTCGTATGGTAAATGAAGCAAGCCGCATCTCATATCCAGACATGGAGTCTGTTGATTTGTTATTGTGTACCCATCATTTGGGGCAGGTATATTTCGGGGACATGACTTCTGAATAGAAGCCATTGTCGGCTTACTCCCTACGTAAGTCAGAGCCCGTCATTGTTGTAATTGAATATAATTGTTATGATTTCCAGTGACTGTATCCGGCGTTGGCATCTAGCTAGTCCCTTCTCGTCAAGGGGTTATAATGGATCAACCTTGACACGGCACTGACAGTATTCTAATATTTTCAAGTATTGTAATGCTCCGCCAGTTCGGCTAATTGATATTGAATTATTTGGAAAAGCCGTCGGACTCGACACGGCGACATATAGAGGTGAACCAAGTATCGTGCTCTACCTCTTGTTTCAATGTTCATACATAGCGTATGCAGGAATCAGTTATGTTTAAAGGTACCAGGCTAGATATGTACCAGGACAATGTTATAGGACAGGATCGAGATATGCGTCCTGAGATTCATTGTACGGTTGACCTTAGAGGTTGTAACGCTTTGCGCAAGGTCAAACCATTAGATCATTGAATGAACTTTGATACTGCAAGTAATGTATCTCTACATATAAACCATGTACTATTGAACTGTGAAACCATTGATGCACGTACTGTTTTTTGCCTGTCTTTACTCGTCAACGTATTTTCGTCCAAATAAAAATGTTATTACAAGTAGACATGAGGAGTTCGTCCATGTCAGTATTGGCACTAGTTTATGTGCCCGATTATCGTTGCAGTCCAAGATTCACGTTCCAGTAAAGAGACATTCGCGTTTTATTATCAAAATCTAAGTAGGATCGCCCATTGTTGGACCGTTGACATTTCGACACCAGCGACATCCTCTGGTCAGCGGGTCCATCCAAGAAAAAACGACTCTACACATATGTATCTTAGACTCTTTGGGCTATCATCTTTCTCCTAACGGGACTGTGGGCTAAACATCGAGGGAAGATCATAACTGTGGGTCTATCATTTCTTGTAGCAATTCCTTGATTTTTATGACTATTTGTATATGCTTTGATGTAATTTTTATGTGTTGTGATGAAATTTTAGATGATAATTAAATTTTCTCGAGAACTTAATCAGCGCGTTGGTCAGCTCGTTCCAAATTATCTGTATAATCATTGTTATAGTTTTCCCACGTCTGTACGTCTGTCATCTTGTATGTGCGTGCACGTGAGTGGATAGAAATATATATGTGTTTAGACTGTCTGACTCCTCTAAATCGGTCGTAGAAGATAGGTGAAAGAGAGAATATTTCTCGATTTCAGAGACAGCCTCTATCACAGTCTACCATCTCACTCGTGGAAATCTATTGCTATTACTATCTATCACTGTGACTATCACTTATTCAAATCTAATCAGAAGGGACCAATCCAAGTCTTAATTCTCCTATCAAAAATCTACGACAATATTTTGCATATATAATTAGGTACAAATACACTTACCTGACATACTTTAAAAATTTATGCAACATCATCCACAAAGGTTTTAGTGAAAATAAGCATACAGAAATGTGAGCAAATGAATGTACTTTCCAGTGCAATATATATCTAAAATTTGATATTTTCAATGAAATTCTTCATTTTTGTTGGTTAAACCTCCCCTTAATAATGACACTTGACTGATTTTTGGCGTAATTTCTGGAATTTTCCCCACTGTTAATTCCGATGCGTGTAAATAAAGCATGGAGTGCGTACATTTGAAGTATCTCGGCCGAATTAGCCGCTCAAGTTGATACTCTCTTAAATAATATTATCCTGAGACGGAGTAATAGGAAGTTTACTTTAAATAATTTTTTTTTTTTTTTTTAATATGGGCAAAGGCAAGATTTAAAAGAAGATTACTGTACATTTACAAAACCTGTTGTGATAAAGCAGCTCTGTATTAGTTAGTAAAATTTCAATCCATCTGTTTTTTGTTCTTATACTTCTCCCCATGCCATTTTTTGACGCGTTACTCCAAAGCTTCATAAGCTATGCATCCAGATAAATGACCGCAGGAGAACTAGTGCCATCATCCGGGTATGCAGCAGGAAGAGCAAAACATATTTATTTCCCGCCATATTTTGGTGGGTATGCTGCTAATTTTCCAAAGTGTCCCTCCGGAATTTCTCAACTGGATTTTACCTGAATGTCAATAAGAATTCCTATTTACGGCTCGCATCATTTAAAAAAAAAAAGTCCATTCAAATTACTTCTTAACATTAAGATTAGTTCTCCCTTTCTTGTCTCTGTTCTGTTCGTAAACTTGTCACTCACGAGTTCGATCATAGTCCTAAAGCAGGCCATTTTTTACCCTTTGCTCTATTAAGATATCATCATCAGTTACCATGTCAGGTTATTGTTATTGTTAATCAGAATCGACGTAATTGCACTCTGGGCAAACCCATAGGTGCTCAGTCTCCCGCAGCAAATGTCGAAGGGTATGAACGCTAATTGTTCCTGTTGCACACTGGTTGTATACACGGCGGATACGTCCTCTCATACGTCCATCCCTGCTGGTCTTACCATGCCAGGTGGTGTAGGTGACGATGTCTCTCCACAACTTCATGTCTACAGTATTATTGATCAGTTCTTTCCATGCCATGATGTTAAACTATCCAGTATCTTCTCTCTTTGTCGTCCTCGTTATTTTTTTCATTCAGTCTTTCCTGTTATCACAATGTTGCGGGATGGAAGTTAGATAGAAAAAATATATAGTTCCCATTAGTGGAGAATAGAACTGGTGAAATAGTGGTAGGGATGACACAGGGCAAGTCAGGAAGTTAACTGCACGATTTCCAGAGTGATTTGTCCGTGGCGCTACACACAGTATACTTCAGTTTCCTTCTTCCCGTAACATGCCCCACAGAAATAGGATTGCTTCATTCTAACCTGAGGCCAAAGGCCTCTTCCAGGACATCGTCGCTACTCATTTGAGCTGTCAGTGGTAGATTAACATTCTTCTGTAAAACCACATCTCTGTGGCCTCTAATGTCTTTCCTACTTGTTTACTAATTGCCCATGACTCACTTCTATTCAGACATACTTTCTTCTTCTTCTTCGTCCATTCTCAGACGTGCACTTGAATGTTCTCAAAGAAAGCAGTAGTCAGTTTGAGGCTATTTGAATCCCCGTAAAGCTTTTCCACGAAAGGAGCTGGCGTCGGCCATATGCACTTTCTCTGTACCACATATAAGGGGCAACTTTGAAGCTGATGTTCAGCAGTCATTTTATCAGTGCCACAGTTACACTGATCGGTAGTTCCTATCTTTAGCTTGTTGAATAGATGGTATCTCAATCTGTTGTGGCCAGTGCGGAGTCTGAAGATTACCACTTGTTCTCTTCTGTGGAGCTGGTAGTAAGCATCATTCTGTGTGTGCCCTGGATGTTCTACATTCCATTTGTTTCTGTAACTGATTCTGATAAAACTCTTTGCCTCCTCAAAAGTTATGCTTGCATCAGGCTGAGGTAGATGTGAACCTTCTTTTGCCATTCTGTCAGCTTCTTCATTGCCGGCGATGTTACAATGAGATGGGATCCACTGGATCACAACACTTTTGAATCGTTGACAAAGTTTGTGGAGAACTACTCTGAGATCATCCAGGTCTGTATTATTTTGTCTTTTCAACGTTGCAATTACTGACTGTGCATCAGTAAAGAAAGCAACTTGTCTCTCTGCCGTTGGGCTTCTGTCAATATTAACCCTCTGCTGCAGTTTTTCTAAGGTCATCTCTCTGCCTCTGCTCTGAAGTTGCTGGAGAATCGTCCTGTCACCACTGTCAGCCTTTTTTCTGCACCAATGCTTAAGGTCACCTCCATTTTCTGTTGCATTTGTTGCTGATCTATCTGTGTATGCATGGGTCCAGGTGTTGCGTGGATAATGTTTCTCTATGTATTTTGTCGTTATGGATTTTCTATCAGTTGCATTTTGGCTCTTTTTACTTCCAATTCCAGGAATGTTTTCTATCATTTTAGGGAAACGATTTTGTTTCCAAACTGGAAGCTTGTGTGCAGTGTAGATGGGTTTAACAGTGGATATTTCATCTATGGATACTGCTCTCATTTGTGGTTTGGTTGATTCTACAAAATTACTTCGTTTGAGTCTTTGCCTTCTAAGAGCATTTATTCTATGGCACATTGGGTGGTCTGTTAGTCTTTTGAATTTTTCGGCCTGTTGTTGAGCCCTGCAGTCTCTTCTATCTGTCATTGGCTGGAGGCATGTAATCTTTTCGAGTTCTTTTATTGGTGTTGACTTCATGCCTCCCGTTATAATTCTCATTGCTTGATTTTGGAGTCTGCTAATTTTATCGAAGTTTGTCTTAGCTGCTGTTGCCCATGCTGCCATGCCATATTCAAGAACTGGCCTCACTCGCCCTGTGTACAACGTCTTAAGCACTTTCTCATCTGCACCCCAAGTTGTTCCAGCAAGTTTTTTCATAATTGCCATTCTTTGTCTTGCTCTCATTCGATTTCTGTCAACCTGTTTTTTCCAAGTCAGACGGCGATCAAAAATAATGCCTAGGTAGTTCGGATTTTCTATCCTGTCACCTTATCTTTTCATACTCCTCATGGACGATGTCATCAAGGCATGTAAGGAGAGAACAAGAAAGTATTCAGTGGGGTACTGGAAGATGAGACAGGTCTGTATTTCAGAGCTAGCATTTGCTGATGATGTTGTCCTGATTGCTAAATCAGAGACACATCTCCAATCCAACCTGCAAGTCTGGAAGGAAGAGCTGGAAAAGAGAGGGATGGTCATAAGCAGCTCTAAAACAAAATCCATGGGGATATCACGAGAAGAAAGAAAACATCAGATTAAGTTGGGAGAACAGGTCCTGGAGCAGGTCGACCACTTTAAATATCTCGGAGCTATTATAGACCGAAAGGGGGGCATCAAAGAAGAGTTGGCCACTCGAAAAGCAGCGGCTGGGAGACTTTATCAGGCCATAAATCGAGGATTCCTCAGCAAGAAAGAGGTTGGTAAGAAAACGAAGATGGCTGTATACCGCCCCACCTATGTCCCAGTCTTGACATATGGATGCGAGTCATGGGCAATGACTACAACCCACAAAAGCCAGATTCAAACCTCAGAAATGAGGTATCTGAGGAAGGTGGTTGAAGTAACAAGAAGAGACATGGTCCGCAACCAGACGATACGTCAAGGCCTAAAATCCCACCCGCTGCAGACCCAAATAGAACAGTCCCAACTAAGATGGTTTGGCCATGTCTGCAGAATGGGAGAAGATCGGCTACCATGACAAGCATGGGAAACAAAGAGCCAGGGATCCAGACCTCCAGGACGACCCAGAGTCCGCTGGGAGGACAACATTAGACAATCTTTGAGGGACCGAGGACTAGAATGGAACCAGGCCAGGAAGAAGACAGCCGATAGAATAGTCTGGCGCTCTCTCTTCCAAACCTCTACACCTCACGGTAGAAGAGGAACGGCTAAGTAAGTAAGTAGTTCGGATTTTCATTTAAATGAAGATTTACTCCATTTAGTACTAGGTTGAAGCTCTGAGGTCTAGTTGAGAGGGAAAATACAGTGTACGTTGTTTTCTCTTCATTAATCTTCATGAGCCATGTTTTGGCCCACTCTTCCAGTGATGTTAGTGCTTGCTGCATCAGAATGTTTGCAGTAGTGATACGTTCTTCAGAGATCCACAACGCTAAGTCATCTGCAAAGGAAGCATTGTGTGCTATTTGTTGAATATTGTCAGTTATGTCATTTATGTATGCAAGGAACAGTGTAGGTGACAGGACTCCCCCTTGTGGGACACCCTGCTCTAATATAAACTTTTTACTAGTCTGTCCTTGAAGCTGTACTCTGGCGGTTCTATTTTCCAGGTAGTGACCAATTCATTTGTACATTCGCCCACATACACCACTCCTCTGCAGTTTGACTTTCAATCCCTCTTTCCATACTGTATCGAAAGCTTTTTCTAAATCAACCCAAACCACTAGCGTGTGTTTTTTTTCGTGGAAGGCATCTTCGATTTCCTGAGCTATATATGTGATTTGATCCTCAGTGGATCTGTGTTCTCTGAATCCTGATTGTTGATGGTTTAATAGGTGTTTGATTTCCAGGTGCCACATCAGTCTGGTATTTATCATGCGCTCCATCAGTTTTCCTACACAGCTTAGTAGGCTGATCGGTCTGTAACCATTTGGTTCTTTCGGGTCCTTGTCTTTCTTTGGTATAGGTATCAGTATAGTTTCTTTCCATGCCTCCGGGACAATTCCTCTTTTCCAACTGTAGTTAAGTACTGCAAGAAGCTTCTTTTTTGCCCTTGTGCCGAGACCTATTAACGTTTCATTGGTTATTCCATCTTTTCCAGGTGACTTCTTTTTCTTTAGTGACTTTATTGCCTCTTCCATTTCTGCCATTGTCAAATTTGTCATCATATGCTCTTCGGGTGCAGTCTGTGTGTTGTCATGAATCAACTGTTCATCTGTGACGATTTTCTTCCTGTCAGCGGGGACATCAATGTGATTTGCGCTAGCAAAGTATTCTATAAATGCATTTGCAGCTTTTTTTCCTATCAGCATATTGTCGCCGTGTTTCAGTGCGATTTGTTTGTAATGAGATCCTTCGTTGTTCAAGGCTCTAACTAGTTTCCATAGCTTATTTCCGTCTTTATCTAAGTTTAGATTTTCTGTTTTTTCTTTCCAGCAGTCTCTTGTTGTTTTATTTAATGTTTTTCGGTATTTTGCAATGGTGGCTTTGGGTAATATGTTTGCTACAGTTGTTTGTTCTTTCTGCTGTGTTTCTGACCTCTGTTACTTCATCTTCAAGCCTTTGAAGTTCTTCAGTCCAGTAAGGTTTGTAATTTTGTCTTGCCCCTCTGGGAATGGAATCAGTGGCTGCTTGTAGTATGGATCTGTTTAGGCTTTCGACCATCGTTTTCATATTGCCGTGCCGTGTATTAATGGTTTCACAAAACCTGTCTGACAACATTGAAAACTTGTCCCAGTCAGCTCGTTTGTAGTTCCATCGAGGAAGTAGTTTTTCTTCCTGCGGAACAAATTCCATATTTATGACCAGTTTTATTGGTTTATGGTCACTACCTGCTAGCTGATCAAGCACATGTCTGTCTATTTTATGTCTGATATCTCCTGTAGAAAAGGCTAGATCTGGAGTGGAAGTAGTGTGCCATCTTCTGGAGTAAAAACTGGGGTTGTCATCGGGACTGTTGATTAGGTGAAGATTTGTATCTATCTCCCAGTCCTCCACTTCGTCTCCTCTGTTGTCTGTATCTGGGTATCCCCATCTTTCAGAATGGCTATTGAAATCTCCTACAACTACGCAATTTGAGTCCTTTATTTCCATGCAGGAAAGTGACAGATCCTTGTTTGGTGGGCCATACAGATTGTAAATACGGATGCACGTTTCATTAATTGTTATGTCCACCCCAATTATTTCAGACTGATTTCTGAGGTTCACGGATACTTCGCTGCTTGGTAGAGAATTTCGCGTGAGTATCAGAACACCTCCTTTGTGTCCTTCTCGGTCGAGTCGGAAGGCCTGGTATCCTCTAACTGAAAATCTGTGGTTGTTGTTGAGGTGAGTCTCTTGAATGCATGCAACATCTATATTTTCTGCGTATAGTCGGTTTGTTAAAGGAACTTTTTTGTTACGAACTCCTTCCGCATTCCACTGCAGAATGCTGAGTGTTTTGTGAGCTTTGTCAGCAATTCTAGCCTTTTGCCTCTGTGTAGTCCAGCGGAACGCTACGGAGTTATTGACAATTTGCTTTCGGTGTAATGACGTCATCATGGAGCGGCGTACGTTGTACTGTTTCGTTAGGCCTGTGGCCCAGTACATCCGATTTCAACGGGCATTTATTTCGGGTTGCCTACCTTAGCCTTTGACTGTCCCCAGTCTACCTGCAAGGCAGCAGTGTGGTCTCACTGACTGACTGGATTCTAGAAAAACATGTAGAGAATCACCAACGTCAAAAAATAATGTCCGACATATCTTGATTCTCGTTTACCCCACCGTATACCGGAAATAGAAAATGATTGTATGGACAATTTTAGTCACCAAACAGACACTCTCGCACCCGACGAGAGATAATGTAATGCTAGATGAAGATAATATCTTCGCCTGAGACGGGTAAGTATCTGAGACTAGTCATCATATAATGGGTATGCAATTGTTGTAAGTTTGAGAAACACTGTCCCAAACGGAGGGCATGAAAAATAAACAGGTGCAAACTCATTATATTTTTATGTTGTCTTATGCTGCTGATCTAGGTGAGGAGCTTATATCAGGTAGGGGCGGCGCGAGAAAGGTGGGGGGGGGGGTCAATTTGAAAATAACGCCAACACTAATACATCAGCGTTCCACAAAATCGGGTTGTCGTATTTTAGACGTAATATGACGCTAGGGAGTGTTTTCGCTACGAATTCAGGACATTTATAAATTTTAGATTTTGGGAGTGTAATCTTGTTACGTTTATATTTTAATGAAAAAACAAAAACCCCACTATTAGATGTTTTACAGTGTCTGCCCTTTTCATATCTATAATGTTTATAGTGGTATTAATATAGAATACAGTACTGTTGTTTTGATTATAAGGTTCATCTTCATTCCACGCCAACAACGCAATTAGTGCTGCGATCTCCTCCCTCTTATCACACAAGGAACATCTCTGCACAGTGCTCGAACTCCCTAGCACGAACGAGGATCCCAGTTTATGCACTTAATACCACTGTTGTAATAAGAGGATCCCAATTTTTTTACACTTAAGCACTGTTGTAATATCATCATCATCGTTATCCGTTATCTATCGAAGGAACATAGGTCTTGAACAAATTTGTGTTAGGTTACCTAGCACTGTGCCATCCACTCAAGATTTGTCCATATCTTCTTTAAAACTGTCATGTCTGTCTCCATCTCTCCTCTCCGTGTGTTGTCCGAACTCCCTCTACGACACCTACCCTGGGAATTCCCGAACAAAAACGGCTTTGTAATGCTATCAACAAGTTTTAATATTGTTGATTACATACAAGACATTATTGATTAACCTGCTGCACTCTGGATGAGGTCAGATGTGATCAAACTAGAATATGACAGTAGTTACATTTCGGTTCAAACCTGCCTTTTTTTTTTTAAACGGAAATAACCGGGTTGTATAGTAGGCACAAAAATATCCCGACTCTGAATCCTGAAATTTTAAATGTTCGACTCCCGACTCCGACTATAGTTTTTTTTTTTTTACTAGTCAATAAATAAATATTACACACATCAGAAGTGATAGGCTGGCCGGAGAATCGAACCCAGGACCGTCTGAACGGTAACACCCCCTAGCTATGGAAGCGAATCACACTATTATTTATTGGTTTTTTACTAGTCATATGGCATAAAATTATGCACTTATATGGAGTTATATGTATAAGTATGGTACTTGTGTGAATAAATGAATGCTTCACTTTCGTAGATTACATTTTTAACTGTTCATTCATCCATACAATAATGGAAAACAAAAACTCAAAAAGTATTTTAAAATGTGATAATTTTTATTTAAATTGAATAGGTCCTTTTTTAAAAAAGGATACCTTCTAACAGGTGCGGCTTCATTATTGCTCTCAAATCGGATTTGATTATTTTGAGGGCAAAAAACAAACGTTCCACAGTGACCCGAGGGTCTGATAATGTTATGACAATCAAAGCAGCATCTTGGATTGTCTCAGGGAGCAGGGTATTGCATCTTGAGCATGGATCTGCCTTGGCTTAAGTCTCATAAAATTCGGAGTCGAGACAATTTTTACCGACTCCACAACCCTGGGAAATAACGGGATAACAATACTGCATTAGGGAGCCATGACCCAAGATGACCTGGCCATATTATTCCTTTAGCACCGTGCTTCTTAACCTTTAAGAGGTCCGGCCCTTCCCTTCCCCCTCCCCCCCCCCCTCCCATGCATGGAGGCATATCTGGAGTCATCTTTATATGACCACCAGCTGTGTACAATGCTACACTATACGTACGAGGAAGTGAACCTATGTCAGTGAGGCTAATTACATCCTCATTGACTCTTGAAACCATCCACATACTTCCAGGGATTCCCTCTGAAGTGAAACTTGTTGAGAACCTAGCATTGCACACTAAGCTTGAAGAAGTCACTTGAGCCCCAGGCATAATGTTTTTACTTGGTTGACTGCATGCTGAAGGATCTAACTGTGAACCCAGTGATAGGCAGGGGAAGCTGAGAAGCGACTCTGTGCAGGACGTGACAATTCCTTGGGAGAGCCCAGAACCAGAGTACAGTATTTTAGCTCTGCATAGTTGGAGAACCCCCTTGGATGGCGGGGAATGCACAGTATGCCACGCACTTCTTACTCCTAGCTTGGGACCAGATGTGACGATCCTTTAAATGCAAGCCAAGCTGGTTAATCTGGGAGCTCATGACTTCAACTCAACACATTTCGGAATAGCAGAAAAGCCACAAGAAAAGCCACAAGAAAAGCAAAGATCTACAGGGTAGATAATACCACCTTGGTATTGGCTGCAAAAGAGCGAGAAACTCTGCAGCCATAGTTATTAAAAAACAACAACACACCCCCCCCCCCCCCCCCCCCCCCCCCCCCGTAGCATTTTAAAAAGACTCCGCAGCCCATTATCGTCTAGCTTTCAAAATGTGCCAGGAATTCGAAAACATTTAAAGTACGTCGCTTTACATGAAATGAAACAGAAAAATATTATTTCCTTCACATATTTAGGGCATGTGGTGAGTATGAAAAAATTGTAAACTGGTCGTTGGAGGAACATGGATTAGGAGTACTAATATGTATAATTTCCAGAGGTTTTTTCATACATTTATTTTCTTCTTCTTTGATGGTTATCCGCCGACTATCAAAGCAGTCAGTGGCCATCACGCCTGGTGGCGTCTTGTATGGCAGCAACAAACAGCTATAGACAGTTAAAAAAAAAAATTTTTTTTTCATATAACCCGCCCCAATATTTAAGACTTTTTGAAGAATGTTAATATTTTAAGTACAATATATTCATAACTAAAGAGTGACAGAGAAATAATAAAAATTATGTTTCAAATGTTTTAATAAACTTTACAATGTATGAAAAGTCTTCATTATCCATTTGATAATACTTATGAGCTTACTAGATTAATGAGCCGACTACTGCTGATTCCTACAATTACCACAACAAAGGAGGAGACCGGAGCACTGATGTAATTGTCCGTGCGCCATGAAGATAGTCCTTAAAACCAAACCAAACCAAACGCTTGAAATTGTGTCCTTCAATTCACGTTATCAATGTTCTAGTTTGTACAAATACATTAAATTCGTGTATATTATATTGTGTTTATGATAATTCGCTTTCTAAACTAAATGGCATGTCTCGCACTCCCAGATGTCGGGTTGCGCCTCCCCAGGGAGTGCTTGCATCTCTGGTTCAGAAGAACTGTTTTAGGATTCCATGCAGCAAGAGACCTAAACATTAGCTCAAACAGTGGAAAACTTACGATGATCAGATTGTGACCCGGCGTGCATTCTTATGGATGAATTTCTTATCTGTGTGTAACACACAAAAAAATGTATGTTTAAAATCTTTTTGAAAAATCCGTTTATTTTAAAAATATTGTTTAATATGCATTATGGGTTATCTACAATCGCAACATTGACATAGTTCTTTGTCTCTTTCGTTAATTATAGAACATGGGTGTACGTCTGCAGCTAGTAACTTTGCATGTAGTAAATAATAAACGATAAACGAAAATTGGTAAATGGTAGGCATTCTTAAGAAAGAAAGAAGAAAGAAAGAAAGAAAGAAAGAAAGAGGACATTTGACAAGAGAAAAGTAACAGAAAACATTGGCTCACCAGGGATTCGAACCAGGGAACATCCTAAAAGCGCCATCGCCTCTATTCGAGAGTGAATATTTTCGGGTGATTTATTGGCCATGTAACGTGTCAAGGAATCCCTGTAAACTAAATATGACCTTTAAAATTGTGACAAAGTTACACCTGCATTGCGCTCATTTTAACATGTACTGTATCTACAACTAAGCACCGCCAAAATACGTTGTGGTCTGACAAGCGTTTTATATTATCTAGGCCTGGTATTAGATCAATAAAATATACTTTCGTGAAGTTTTTGTTTAACTCTTTCACTCCGGAACAACGCTCAGAGCGTTGGTCAGAATTGACATCTGTGCGAAAACAACTCTCTGAGCGTTGTTTTTAGTCTATCACGAATTAAAATTACTGCACAGAGTGCAAAATAATTGAGGAGTCAAAAAGTTAATTAATATTTTCCACAATGGAGTATGACTCGTCAGTATTCAGTTCATTTATTTCAAATCACGAAAAGACATGTTGACTAAACTGACATGGTCAAAATATGTGATATGCTCTTGCACTTTCTTCACTTCTTTTGTTCATATCTACCTGTGCTTTTAAAATTACAGGTACTCCCATGGTAGATGCTGACGTAGGGAGGGAAAGTGTTACAGATTCTAGTATACTACGTCCAGCTTTATGAGGGGATGTGACCAGTTCTGACGCTACTGGGTTTCTCTTCTTCTTCTTCTCGTTTGAAAAGGACGTTGGTTGCCTGTTTACAGCCTAACTGAACAGCAGAGTCGGTACTCATTCGGCTGGTGATAGTTTCAGGGAATCTGGAGTAGGGTCTTGGTCAGCTCTGGTTCGCTGACCCTGATGCAAGCAGTCAAGCTATGGGTCGGTGACTGCATTCTCTATTGCTGCATCTTTGGGTCCCACTGGGTTTCGAACACGGGCAAGTGTTGAGAGGTTACTTCACCTGGCCGGCTTTCTACCTTCCCAGAGTTGGCTCAGTACATTTCATGAGAGGTGGGGTGACCAGTTCCATTCCTCGCTGCTTTTTCCTTCCCTAACTCAAAGTCAGGTACCCATTTACAGCTGGGTAGTCTGCAGCGTGTCGGTATCATGATAAGAACCCGCACCTTTGCCGCGAGCCGCGAGAGACCAGCACTCTAACCACTCTGTCAATCGGACGCTTAACATCACTTTAAATTATTTTTAAAAATATATATATTTACTGTATTTCGATACGAATGTGACGTGTTCTTCAGAGTAACAATAAACATAAATCAATGCCATATATGTTATTTGTTCGACTTATAAACTTTACTGTAAATTATTTTTTTTAAATATATTCAGTGTATTTTGACACGACTGTGACGAGGTCTATTGAGTAACAATAAACAGATCACTGTGATATATACTATTTATTCTACTTATAAACAGCGCCCAGTAGATTATAAAAATATTTACAGTATTTCAACACTGCCGTTATGGAGTCTTCAAGGTAACAATAAACATGCATCTAGCGATCTGACGCTGAGCTGCGAATTATCGACAATCAACACACTGGAATCGAACTGCACGCCACGGAAGTGTTGTTTCGCAGAGGAATGAGATTACGCGGGGAGTTAAAGATTGTGTAAAGAAGATATCCTAAGTTATTCGGGAAAAATGAAAATCTCTGCAAAGATAAAATTCGGCATTTTGGCTTCGCTGGGTACGTTTCAAACGAAGGAAAGTTGATCGTAATGTTAACACATGCGCAATTGATAAACATTGTTATGAAGGATAACAAACAGGGATGATATTTAATATGGATTGAGCAACCTTGGCGCTTATAGTCATCACAAGTGGCGAGTCCGGCATGAAAGTGTGGCGAATCTGAGTGCCATATTTTGGATCAAATGCCAACATTTCTGCAACGTACAACGTATAGTTTTAGAGTGTCTCTGAAGAGACAACGTATAGTTGTAGAGTGTCTCTGAAGAGACAACGTATAGTTGTAGAGTGTCTCTGAAGAGACAAAGGAAGATTAGAACTAGTGCATCCCTCTGGCATGTCGTAAGAGGCGACTAATATGAGGCTATGCCTTTAGCTGGCAACCTTATCACGTACAACTAATTGCAACATAAATCACCGCTGAACAAGCATGTGAATGTTTGGTGCAGGCTACCTGGACGAGGACCCGGTTGTGGTGGTGGTACCATGCTCTGTAAGGAGCGCAAAGGAAAATGCTGACGACGATGATGATGATGATGATGATGAAGATGATCATGATGATGATGATGATGATGATGATGATGATGATGAATCCTGCAATTCTGGCAGAAAAAAATTACTTGTAAATTTCGTATTATATTTTCTAACATTTTAATTTGAACAATGTGTTTTATCCGTTGTGTTTCTGAGGCAGTTGTAACTGAGTACCGGAGTCAGAATGTACATGTTTTATCCGTTGTGTTTCTGAGGCAGTTGTAACTGAGTACCGGAGTCAGAATGTACATGCTTTAACCGTTATGTTTCTTGGTCAGTTATAACTGAGTACCTTGTCAGAATGTACATGTTTTATCCGTTATGTTTCTGAGGCAGTTGTAACTGAGTACATTGTCAGAATTTACGTGCTATATCCGTTATGTTTCTGAGGCAGTTGTAACTGAATACCTAGTCAGAATGTATGTGTTTTATCCGTTGTTTCTGAGGCAGTTGTAACTGAATACCTAGTTAGAATTTACGTGTTTTATCCGTTGTGTTTCTGAGGCAGTTGTAACTGAGTACCTAGTCAGAATGTACGTGTTTTATCCTTTGTGTTTCTGAGGCTATTGTACCTGTAACATAATTATTTTTGGGTCGATCTCTGTTTCACTACTGCCGTATCATGGACATTTGTTGTACTGACTATTTACGTGCTTTTCCATGGTCGGCACTTATTTCTTTCTCTGCTATGTAGCAGATATTTCGTATTTTCAAACATTCTTACACTCCTCTCCATGTTAAGTCGTCATGTCTGTTTGGTTACCCGATCCTCTCTTCTTTGCAAGGAACGGCTGAGATAATAATTAATCGACAACCATGTTGGTTAATCTCGGGTGTGGCCGACATCAGACTACAGATTAACACTAAAATCGCCCAGCGTATTGGCTTAATCGCTGATAAGACCAGGGTGCGCTTAAAGTTTGATAACACTACGGGGAGATAATTTATTAATCAGCGCACAGGAATGACATAATCGTTAACTGAACACCTTGTGGCAAAGCAGGAAAGTAAGATGTTACAACTGATACATATTGTTGAATGAGTTTACAGATGTGTTTGTGAGTTTGCATACAAGGCATCGGATATTTTATTTCCATATATGGGAGACGTGACCTTTTGCATCACGCACATTATTTCGGGTGGAAATAATTTTGAAATTGCCCCACTAAACACGCCTGTTTGAAACGATTGGAGCTTGCTTAGCATCGTAACAAAACAAATGCGGTGGATGAAGGGCCATATAACTTGACCTCTTCGCAGTCTAGTTCACTGTGAGAATCGCTTGCCAAAGACTACAACCAGACTGCCAGGGTTAGAATCATGTTTCATATATATCAGACAGGACTTTGTGGAACATCTTGAAGGACTTAAAGAGCCCAGGAAAACCATTTTAATAAGGAACCGAAATCTGAGGAAACTGAAACACGGAGTCATAGTGGGAATTTAGTGCTAACATAACGACCCCCAAGACACGTGAAAAAAAAGGCATCTGGCAGTGCCTTCAACCTACTTCTCTGCGCAAACAGTCTGTGAGCCAAGATTGGCGTACGTTGTGCATCTTTCATTCTATATTTTTCATTACTAATATGTATATATTGCTATAAAAATATTATTTGTGAAAATCGCTAGTGGATGTCCAAGTCATTTGAGGCTGGGAACCTCATCATATAGAATGATGAATTCATAAACCACCACTGCAAGGACTGGTGACTGCTTTATTGCTAGGTAGTCCCAAGTATCATATGGAGCAGGGAGGGAAAGATGAAAGAAATGATGTACATTCTAATTATAATATCTAGATTTTCAAACCAGTGTAAATGTCTGTGTAAACATATTCACTTTAAAATTAATGAAAGTTTCAAAGCTTTTCAATCAGTGTAGACGTAAATGAAAACATATTCAATCTGTATTGTGAAAACTTTTCCATCAGTGTAGATGTTAATGTAAACATATTATATCTATACTATTAACCTGTTCATTTGAATGTAAAGTTAATATAAAGCTATTTAATTTAAATGTAAAGAAAGTTTTCTCTCGGGTGATTCAGCTTAATTCTCGTCGAGGGTGAATTCTGAGGTAGATGGGATGGTGAAATAGGAGAAAAAGACCCATAACTATGTGTCGGAAAACGCAATACTCAGGAGAGCGTTTTGTTTCTATGATTAATGATGTCCACCAGTGTTAATATAAGCTCACTAGAACATCACCAGAGTTAAATACTGCGTTGTTGTGTTGCTCGTGGTTTGAGTATGGAATGTCAACTTGACCTACGCAGTGGTGTGTAGACATAGATTGAGAGTATAATATGCGAATGATAAGAAGAGTTCGTGGTGTTGACAAATGGTCTTTTTCTTACACTCATGTATGGCTGGAAGTCATCGACACCAACGACTGTGTACCTTTGCTACAGTTTAATTGGACGTACACACTCGACAGCACGGATAGAGACAAATCACAGGTTGGCATAATACATCATGGTACAGTGGATAAATGGTCTTGCAACGATGCATGGGCACTCACGTAGAATAATAGCATAATGGACTGTCAGTAGACAAGCACTCAGTATTGCCCATATATATATATCATCTGAATTTACTGACAAAGCACGTCAGATTATAAACAATATTCAAGATGGCTTCTAGACCTAACCTCGTCTAGCGAAGATTCCTTTAAATAATGATCAGCACATATTTGTTCATATAATCATATTGAACCGCTAGTAATGGGTTCTCATGTGTAGCAGTGATCTCTGGACTCATCAAGCGATAATACGGGGCATCCCTTTCTCTTCCTGATAGTCCTTAAATATGTGAATACAAGATGGCTTCTCTCGTGAGCTGTAACTCACGTTTGGATACAATTAGGAATCTGTATCAAAGTTAATCATACATTAAATGTTCTCATTACTTTGTAGATTCTATCATGAGACAATTGACTTCACTTTACAATATGGTGCTGCTATGAATGAATGTCATCTTCATATAGTTAAATCTTTCCTTATTGAAAAACGATGGCCTCGTAAGAGTTCATAAGAAGTGCGTTTGTTTTACCTTGGTATCAGAAATATGATTCTGCCATTCCTTGGCAATAAGAATAAACACTGGGGTAAAGCATACAGGATAGGTCTAAACGTCTATCACTTTCCCCAACAATCTTGAGATCACTTTTCCCGGCGACAAGCCGATACAGAAAAACACAGCCCCATCATCAGGGCGAAGCCAAATCACACCTCTCTAGCGACACATCCGCCGAACAGCCCTTTGACCTTTCCAGCCAAAAGACCATATAGTTCGACTTAGACATGCAAAGATATTCAGATATAAGACAGACTCGTCCTACCCAGACAAACAATACACATAAATTCAGGCCATAGATACACTGAAGCAAGAACAACCTATTTCTACCCAAACAAAGAATAAATCGCAGTAAAACTGGATTCATCCGCGGAGTTCGATCGAAAGTGACGACACTCCTTTCAAGGGAAGTAACTCAATAATGACTTTTCCTTAAGCACTAAAAAGTATCTATTTTGTTTACAAAATATTTGCGAACATAACAAGCATACAAATGTATTATATTGTAAGATATCAAAGACTGCACGTAACAGTGACCTCCTTTATAAACTTTCATTCCATTACAACAGTGATGATAACTTTCTGTTAAATCATTATTCAAATTATCTAAAACATTCTTAAACCTAAATGATTAATAAATCTGTTATTTGTAAATATACAAATTTAACGTCGATTTAATCATTTTGAATGCACTGCATGTTTGTCACAGTCAATTTACTAAATACACTCTAAACAGAGCTATACCTGTATAATACGAATTCCACTGAGTAACTCAGGGTGGGGGCTTGAACGAACTAAATGATTGCTTAATTCTTCATAAAAGGTGGCGGATCAGATATACAAGTTAACAATTGCCCTGCCAATGCAGCATTGTTCTTGACTTCTGAATTATCTTGTGAACACTCTCTTGGGATCGAAGCGTCATTACCCTTCTATCCACAACTCGGCCAAGAGTAATCTTGTGCGAATGTAGACATTTATTACACATAAAGGAGGGAAACCCGAGGCCTGTAAACAGTAAATTAATATGAAACAAATATAAAGGTATGTTATCAGGCACTCGCAGGAAATAAATCTGGTGTTCTACTTCTTTATTTCCTGCGAGTGCCTGATAACATACCTTTATATTTGTTTCATATTAATTTAGCGAATGTAGAGACACCTTTGACGACCCATTTTAGGTACTCTTGCGTTTTGGCCATTGGTGGACCACTACTGCAAAGCAGCGGAGGCAATCCGTGACATGCACTATATGCGTGCGAGACGTTTCACTTGTTTATTAGTCTGTTTAACGTTTTCATGTTTCTTTCTGAATACGATGGAAGTGTGCCGTTCACTTGATAGATCTGTCACCACCACAACTCATTAGCAGTGCTTTTCCACAAAGAGCAACCTTTCTCGTAATTACCATAGCAGCATTGTGTCACAAAGCCATGCTGTGCTTCGTCCACATCAGAAATCATCTGAAAGTAGGTAACCACCCCTCAAGATGTGGCCAGCACTCGAAATGAGCGACTCGGAGCCTAACGGGCAAGAACCAAAGATCTCAATATAATTAAACGAAGCTTAAATCCTTCTGTGTGTTAAATCCATTTATAAATGGATTTAACACACGTATATATAACAGGGGTTATCGCAAAGAGTAGGCCTACCAGGTCGCTGCTTTGGCAAAATTTAAAAATTTAAAACCTACCCACCACATAAATATTTATAGAATGTGTGATTCCTATATACACACATCGGGATTCTCGCCGGTGCTACGGAGCTCGTGCACTGTGCTGAGATCCTCCTTGTGTGATCTAAGGGAGGAAATCGGATCACTGATGGAGTTGTCCGTGTGCAATGAAGATAGTCCTTAAAACCAAACCCATTTATAACAGGAAGAAAATCTCGTACTTACAGCGATGCAGTCCATTTGTGTGTGATGACCACCCTCTTCTGTGCCCATATGAAACCACGCTGTCTATATATTATCCGAATAAGTTATCCTGACGAATAACTAAAACCAATTATCCTGGCGAAAAGCTAAGTACGAATTCTCCTGACAAATAACACTAAGCATTAACAATATTTTAGTCAGTGCGAAAAATATATAATGGCCTGCCTGGACATCTTCTAGCACTCACACTTAACTGCGACGCAATAGGTAACTGTTCTCTACAGTAAACTTTACCCGCCTGTTAGATCTTGGCCAGCCAATGGGAAGCAACAATCTGAAGCTTGATAGGCAAAGCATAAAACTGTTAGCAGCGATACATGGGACAACTAATGTAGATTAGTAGCGTTCAATCTCAGTGGTTCTCAAAAGTTTTGTCGCCTGCTCCATAATCGGTCGCGATAATCTACAAATGGGTCCCACAAAAAATGATTCTTTTATAATCTAAGCTGGCTCTTCGGTTCTAACGAAAGAATGACACCTCATCTGTAGGACATGTAACTGACAGGGAATAATTTGCGAAGCATAACTAATTTTCGTTAGAAAAAATCTACTTCATAGCAGTTATTTTCAACTTTGTTCACTCTCGAACCACTGTATGCGAACAGCAAATATAGTAGCCCCCTTGGGTCATAAATGACTATGGGAATGCGCCTCTGAAGTGATAGCTCTCAGCTTCTTTTTTGTTTTCCTTGTTTTCTATTCGGCGTGGTCTTTTCTCTTCTGCTTGTTGTGAGAGCCACTTGGTGCAAACGACAGCTTCATCCCCCAGGCTGCTGGATTTATGTCCAGTGCCTTCATGAATCTTTGAATCTCAGCTGCGGTCGCCCGACTGTTCTTTTGCCATCTGCCAGTAGTTCGTAGAAAATATCTTTGGTAATACAACCATCTTCCATGCGGCATGCATGACCAAGCCAGTGTAGTCTGCGCTTTCTAAATAGTGTGTACATGCTTTGAAGGCTAATGCGGCGACAGCACCTCGACCTTTTAAACTTTTCCCTTCTACGAAATACCAAGGATGGGGCGTAGACACCGTAGATGTAAGTTATTGAGCCTTCTTTCTTGCTTAGCATAGGTTGCCCATGTCGCACTGTCATATAGAAGCGTGCAGGTGACGCAGGCATAATATACTGCAGCTTTGCAACAGCATATATATCATTGGCATACTTATCCTTCAGCTCTATCCGCAGCCAAGCAAGACCTTTAACGAATGCATGTTGATTTTTCCTGTCCTGTCTTCTCCAAGTATCATGCCTTGTGGCGTATACGATCATGTTTCTCCATAACTTCCTGTCTCCAATACAATTGATCAATTCTGTTGTTGATTTCTTTCTATGCCACGATGTCAAACTGTCCAGTATTTGTTCTCTTTGTCTTCCTCTATCTTTTCCCTTCAATCTTCCTTGTTGTAACGATAGATTCCAACTTTTCTCTTCTTATAACATGTCCAAAGAAAAAAGTGGATTGCCTCTTTCTAACTTGTGACATATGTTTCCTTTGCGCATTGGCCTCTTTCAGGACATCCCATTTACTCTTTCTGGCTGTCCAGGGTATTTTTAAGTTTCTTCTGTAAAACCACATCTCTGTGGCCTCAAGTGTCCTGTGCCATCATTCAAAGGCCATTTCACGTTTTATTTACCCCTTTTCAAGATTGCCTCAAATTCCTTCCTTACTTGCTTTCTCTTTGTCGCGAGAGGGTTGAGATGTTATTACAATATAATATATCCTGGACACAAAGTTGTATCAGGTGATACCAGGATAGTGCCAGATAAGAGTCTGGTCTTAAAAGTAATACCCCCTTCTCTGAAAAGAGTAAAGGTGTATGGATATCAAAGGTAGGGTCAAGCTGTATAACTTTCCAGGTATGATGTTAGTGTATTATCCTGGATCCCTATGGTCTCCCTCTCAAGATCCTCCCTTGATTATTGTATTATTATTATTATTGTTGACTCTGCTAGGGGATATTAACAAAATTATTTTCAACAAGAACATGAACTCAACTTTAATAAGTAAGTAAGTCTGTTGGTAAATATTTACAATTTATTTAGCCTATACCGTTTCTCTTTTCGGTCTGGAAAGTTTGAAATGAAATCAAATTTATTTACAACAATAAATCAATAAACATTGAAAATAATTAACAATATCAAAAGTCATTCACTTGTTGAAGGTTATCAACTGGATTAATTATCTCCTTTTAAAGAACATTGATATGATACTAATGAGTTTTGTCACTATTTCTTGACTGTGAAGCTAGTAATGGGTAAATTTATGTCCACACTTTTCATCATTCACTGTATGTTTATTTGTATCTTGTCTTTTAGTATAGGGGTATAATCTGGATACGCTGATCAGTGGCTTTGTTTTGCCACTTATCTTGTGTTTAGAGATCTGTCACTCTCCTGCCATAGACGAACACATATTTTGAATTTCTCCAGGCGGTGGAAGCTGGGTATCTGGCCCTGTTAACCACAAGGGCACTTGCACCACAGAGTCCAGCAGAGGTGGATGACTATAAAGTTTTTGTTTTGTAGTTGTCAGGATAGAACCTGAAACAAAAATAAACGTAACCCCTATATGGTCCATCCCTATTCCATTATTACACAAGATGGGGACGATAGACAGTGTCAGATAATGTGCTAGCAAATGCACAGGGCAATATATACCAGCACTACCCACATCCAGTTCACCGTGACTACACTTTCCTTTAAAAACTTTAGTTAGATCCATCTGTCCATGATCCGCCTCCATACAATGATTTGGTCTAGTATAAAATATTAAGTAATACCTTGATCCATACATTAAAACAATTTCTGTCCTTCTTTCTTATATTCCAGGCATGTGTCCCATTTCCTCAAGAAATATTTTTTTAAAAGCTTTTCCAAACCTGCAGACACAATTCTGCTATCATTCTCAATTTAATTTGAATGTACACAGGCGTGTAAGTCCTTCAGAAGTTACACAATGGTTGCTGAAACACGTCTACACACTTACCAACACACTGTATTGAATCAATAGCAAATCATATATATATATATATATATATATATATATATATCTTTCTTACCCTCAGGCACACACAGACGAGCTGTTAATGGCAAACTTGATCTGCTCTCAGGTACAACTGGCAAAGGCAGTCTTCATTTACAAGTTACCGCTTCTTTCTGCTCGCTGTGTTTTTCAAATCTTATGGCCCCAATTTAGCAAGGGCAAGGTCTATTTATACTAGCACATCCGGCGTATCGAAAAGCAGGGGGCTAACGGGGTATTGCGAATCCCAAAATGAGGCATATTTTGTCTCTCTGTTCAATTATGAAAAATTAGTTTCCCCCTTATCTTTCTTATTTCTAGAGCGATTTTATTCATCTAAGGCTTAAATTATACTTTGAATTAATCTTTATCTTCCTAGCTAAAAATCTTTTAGTCTCCTAAGTGCATTTTATTCTATGCATATTTTAAATACCTAAATTAGGAACTAACCCGATGTGTCGAAGCCTTTCCACTCAATATATCTCTCGTAATAAACTACTTTTCTTGGAAGTCTTTACACCTACCTCTAAAGTAACATTCCTGTTGTAGGTTCCAGGTGGTACTTCTTTCCTCCTTATGTAATTAATTTGCATCCTTCACTCGGTTGCACAAATGAGGACTGGCCATTTTGCCTGTCCAAGGCTGTAGTAAACACACGAATACGGAAGTCTTTCCACTGGCTAGTGTATCATACAATTTCTACAAGGTATGGCGCGCGGTTTTCGTCAGAGTTACTCAGGATTATACAAAAGCTGTGTTGTGAAGCAGACTAACTCTCTCTCTCTCTTTCTCTCTCTCTCTCTCTCTCTCTCTCTCTCTCTCTCTCTCTCTCTGTCTGTTTCTCTTACCCTTGGGATTCCATAACAAAGACTGCCTTGAACTGGTATCAGCTGGTTTCCTCATTACATGCTCAAACTTACACCAGCTCGGTGTTTCCTCACCTTTTGCTGCAATGGCGGCTAACGTTTTCTTGTCATCAATTCATCTTCCTGTCATATCATTTAATGCTTTCTGGTTCGCTCAAGCATCGTTTTTTGAAAACCCGTAACTCGTTGATTGTCGTTTTTGTTGTTCTCCATGTTTCACAGCCATTCAATAAGACTACCTTGGCATTCTAAGAGTCTATTGTTCGTTCTGGAACTGATTTCGTTTTATTTCCATAAGTTTCCTAATGAGCATCCGACTGGCAAAGTCGTTAGATATCCTGTCTATCAAGGTAAAGTTACTGGGTTTTGGGTTCAAAACGTGGAAACGTAACGCCCCAGTTTGTCCAGCTGTAAATAGGTAATTTACTCTGCTCTCGAGTGCAGGAAGGCAAAAGCAGCAAGGAATAGAACTGGTCCCCCACCTCATAAAACTGGACGGCATAATGTGCTATAGGAACCACCTTTACCTTTCTGTTTTATTCCAAATGAAATGAAAAGTTCGTCGGTTCAGTTTTAAAAATCATCGTTTGTTCCTCTAATGCCCATTTACTGTCCGTTCAAAGACTGCTTAGGTCTTCCTTATCCCTTCATGTTTGTGTCTAATTCGCTTCTCCATGTGTGTGTATTTTTTATCTCATGTTTCTATCACCGTGCGGGCTCCAGAACTGTCTTGTAATGCTATCATAGAGTTTTCTCAACGTGTGTCCTATCCAATGTCAGCGTTTTCTCCTCATATCTTATTCCTCAGATCTGTCGTAGACCTTCTGCCGTACATGGCGACTAATGGAGTTTGGGCATTGGAGCTGGCAACTTCATCACGTAAAACAAAATGCCACAGAAACCACAGCTTCCAGAGCACGTGACTGATTGGGGCAGGCCTCCTGTAAGTGGACCAGCTGCTGTAGTGGTGGCTTCATGATCCATAAGGAGCGCAAAGGAAAATGGTGGTGATGATGTTTATGATGATGATGATGATGACGTTGATGATGATGATGTTGATTACGATGATGATGTTGTTGTTGATCATGATGATGATGTTGATAACGATGACGATGATGATGTTGATTACGATGATGATGTTGTTGATGATGTTGATTACGATGATGATGATGTTGATGATGATGATATTGATTACGATAATGATGATGATGTTGATGATGATGTTGAATACGACGATGATGATGATGTTGATGATGATGTTGATTACGATGATGATGATGATTAACTTGATGATGATGTTGATTACGATGATGATGATGACGTTGATGATGGTGATGAGGATGTTGATTACGATGATGATGATTAATAGTAGACTGTCAGCGAAGAGTAACTTCAGAAGATTTTCCACAATACTTGGCAACTAATTTGATGTTGTGCATGGGGCTGACAACTTCATCATCTAAAACAAAAGGCTACATAAACCACTGCTGCAGGAGCATGTACTTTTGTGCGGGCTTTTTGAAATAAGGAGGCCAGCTTCGGTGGTGGTTCTGTGTTTGAATGTAATGAGTTAATATACAGATACCTTCGTGACCATGAAACTATATTAAACACACTAGTGTAAAAGCCCGTCATAAGACGGAAATTAAATTCAAAAGCACCAATACCTAACGGCAATTTTACTTATTCAAAAGTATTTTTAAAAACCACTGTGCATCACCACAGTTCACGAACTACGTAGCAGCAGCGAGGATCCCAATGTGTGGATACGGGATCACACATTCTATAAATATATTTTTGTGCACACCGTCATTTGCGCATTGTTCTTTGGTAAGTGTTACTATTTTCGGGAGAGTACATATAAGGGAAACAATGCAATTAATGTCTAACTTTCAACCAAAGTTGCATCCCTCAGCCTTAGTGACAGAAAAAGCTGGGATTTTATATACATTAATTCTTTAATTTTACCACTGTTGTGGCTCAAGTTAACTCGCTGGCGGTGGCACACCTTTTCCCAAACATGCACGCTCGTTCACACCATAAACCGTTATCAGTTGCTGTAAATCTATACATAAATAAGACACGGGGGAAAATGCGTTACTTTAATTTTTTTTTTTTTTTAAATCGTATATGAACCATTTAACTTCAAATAAATTTCGGTTTATTATTTGAAGCCTGCCTTGTATCAGTTTAATAAATGTGTCATGTTATAAGAAATCACTGTACGGGGCAATTCTGTATGCGCAAGTGTGTAGTATTCTCCAAGGCTTAAGATAATCGTTTGAAAATAAAGGACAAATATTCTCTATAATTTACTGGCACACGTTGGAGATAAAACTGTTGTGGATGTTTTGTTTCAAATCTTGCAGTACGCCTTTCTCTATACAGGTACTGTCTTCGTGAGTAAAGGGTAAAGGTAATGTTATAGCAGACACTTCCGTATGGTATTGAAGTGTAAGAGAGAATTCACTATACTAGATCTCACCTTTATTAGGTGAACCTGTTAACTTTCTCGCTACCTTGCCTTCCCTACTGCAAGAACAGAGACAAGTACCATTTACAGCTGGGTAGACAAAAGAGTGACGCTACCAGGTTTTGTACATGTAATTTGACCTCGAGAAGATAGCCCTAACATCTATCTTATCTTTCTTATCTATCTTATCATCTTATCTATCTTATCATCTTATCTATCTTATCTTTCTTATCTTACCAATCTATCTATCTATCTATCTATCTATCTATCTATCTATCTATCTATCTATCTATCTATCTATCTATCTATCTATCTATCTATCTATCTCTATCTATATCTATCTATCCATCTATCTATCTATCTATCTAGTGTCACGAGTTCTTATTATATACCACCATAAACTATCTATCTATCAATCTATCTATCTATTAATGTTTATTTTTATTTTTATTTATTTTATTTTTACATTCATTATTATTATTATTATTCTTTTTTAATGTTAAAAACGTACTTTAATTATGATGATTATTGCAAATGTAATATTACTTTTATAATGATAAATGCCTTAATTATGCTTATAGTAAATGTGAGGATGAAAGGATATAGTATATATGATGAGAGAGAGAGAGGAAGGGCAGAATGTCAGACGGGCCTGCGTGCCCAATTCTTAACCCTTTGAAAATAAAGTTCGTTCTATCTATCTATCTATCTATCTATCTATCTATCTATCTATCTATCTATCTATCTATCTATCTATCTATCTATCTATCTATCTATCTATCTATCTATCTATCTATCTATCTATCTATCTATCTATCTACCTACCTACCTACCTACCTACCTACCTACCTACCTACCTATCTATCTATCTATCTATCTATCTATCTATCTATCTATCTATCTATCTATCTATCTATCTATCTATCTCTCTCCGCCTTTCACCATTTCCGATCATCGCTACTGAGTCCAACAAGAAATGTCCTAGTCCTACCACTCTCATCTTATGTATATGATATACGCACGTTTCCTTTACCTGGCATGCGACGTTGATGTGAATAGCAAGTTAGGTCAAGGTGAAGGTAGCCTCATAACAGATACCTGCCGTAGGGGAGTGAAGTACTATACTAGGTCCAACTTTATAAGGTGGGGTGACAAGTTCCTTTTATCGCTGCCTTTGACTTCCCTAATTCAAGGGCATAGGTGGGTACCCATTTTAAAGGTGGGTAGACTTGAGCGTGACGCTCATCACCATCAGCTGCCATCTCCACATTGAAGAGCGGCTGCAATGGATCTCCAAAGTCGTCTGTCTCTTTCTGGTAGATTCTGGTACATTCTGGTAGATTCTGGTACATTATGGTAGATTCTGGTACATTCTGGTAGATTCTGGTAGATTCTGGTACATTCTGGTAGATTCTGGTACATTCTGGTAGATTCTGGTACATTCTGGTAGATTCTTACCTGGCCATCTCTTGATGTTATCTACCTGCTTATAGCGTTGTCGTTCGTATGCACGTTTGCCTTCAACTCTGCCTTCTATAATTATCTTGAGTAAGGTGTTATGTCTTTTTACATGCCAAATGTAAATGTTTTAGAATTATCTTGAGTTCATTAAGGTGTTTTCCATATGTCTTAACTAGATCTCCTTGAAAAAAATTCAACCCCCTTAATAGACCAAGCCCTAACAAAATCTAGTAAATTCTCTTTATAGCCTCTAATTTGATCTCCTTCATTAATTCTCTTTTAATTCCTAGGTTATCTAGAACCTCTTTATAGCGTAACTTTAGCAGGTTTCAAACCGGGATCCTGGTGACTTTGTCTCGAGAAGCAAGCGTACTAATTGGCTGTCGAGCAACCGCAACGGGCTTTAAAATTCAGTACAGTAAGTTCTATACGACAATGTTTACTTCCACAATTACCTCAAACTAACAGCATGAATAAAACCAGGAGTGAAGCTGGTAGTTATAACCAATGTGGAGATTTCAATGGAAGAGTTGGAAATGACCATGCTAGATGGGGTGGAGTTATCGGAAGATATGGAGAAGATACTCTCAATGACAATGGAAAGCGACTCCTTAGATTCAGCAGTGAGCAGAATCTGATCATTACAAACACAAAGTTCCCCCATAAGCGCATACATGCATACACTAGATGTGAACTAACAAAGAATGAGAAGTCAGTGATCGACTATGCCATTGTTAGGAGGAGCTCATTCAAATATGTCCAGGATGCTAGAGTCTGGAGGGGGCCAGAGATTGGAAGTGATCACTACCTGCTTACAATCAAAAGAACAACTGAAAGAGTTGCTCAGCCTAGGAACTGCCCAACATAACGCAAGAAACCAAGTAAACGAACGGGAGAAATGAGCATTAAGACCTACAAGCTGGGAGAGCCAGAAATTAAGACCAGATATCAGGGGCTTATTGCTGCAGAGGTGAGCAACACAGAAAAACAACCTGATCACTTTGAAACCCTGTGGCTTAAATTCAAAGACATCATAAAGACATCTGTTGCAGAAGCATGTGGTGAAGTCCGACTTGGGAACAAGAGAAAGAGGACACCTTGATGGACAAAGGAAGTCAAAGAGAAAATAAGAGAAGAAAATGGCATGGAAACAACACTTAGGAGCTAAAAACACAACAGGGCAAATGGAGAAATATACAGAATACGTGACACTCAGAACAGAAGCATAGAACAAGATGCTAGCAGCAAAACAGAAGTCCTGGGAAGAATTTGGAGAAAAGCTAGAAAAAGATGCGCAAGACAACCAGAAATTGTTCTATAAGACCCTAAAGAACATGAGGAAGGAAAAACAATGCCCTCTCAAATTTATAAAGGACAAGCAAGGCAAATTGCTTACTGCCCCGAAGGAAGTAATGGAAAGATGGAAAGAATATTTCTCAGAACTCCTGGATGGTGAGCATGGTGAAGCATCAGAAATGATAACCACTAGCACAGAAGAGAAAACCAATGATGGTGAAGATGACATAAAGATGGAAGAACTGAAGGCAGCACTGGAGAAAATCAAGATGGGCAAAGCAGCAGGGCATGATGGTATAACACCAGAAATGGTTAAGTACATGGGAGCATCAGGCGACAAATTACTCTTAAGGGTCCTACAGGCAGCGTGGTGCAACAAGACCATACCAAAGGATTGGGAGATTGCCATCATAACACCAATTTTCAAAAAGGGTGACAATCGACAATGTGGAAACGATAGAGGCATATCCCTTCTCAGTGTCCCTGGTAAAATCTACTCTAGAACCCTAGAGCAGAGACTCAGACGCCTAGCTGAGCCACAATTGGATGAGGTCCATTGCGGATTCCGAGCAAACCGAAGTACTCAAGACCTAATCTGCACACTCAGACAGCTGAGTGAAAAGGCCCTTGTGTATAAGAGTAAGATCCATCTTTGTTTCTTAGATCTGGAAAAGGCGTTTGACAAGGTCCCCTGGAGCAAACTTTGGGACTGTTTGGAAAAGAAAAACATTCCAGCACCTCTGAATCATGCTATACAGAGCTTCTACAAGTCTTGCAGAAATTATGTGAGGACAACAAACCATGTCAGAAGAGTTCAGGACTACCACTGGTGTAAGACAAGGTGATATCCTGTCACCTTAACTTTTCATACTCCTCATGGACGATGTCATTAAGGCATGTAAGGAGAGAACAAGAAAGTATTCAGTGGGGTACTGGAAGATGAGATAGGTCTGTATTTCAGAGCTGGTGTAGCGAACGGTTTTCCTAGAATAATAATAGTGGTAGAGCAGAAGTAGAATCTCTCTCCAGAAAGTATGAAGTTCCAGTGCCCGAGAAGTACACTGGTATCACAAATGAGTTACAGTTGTGAATACTCTGAGCTGGACAATAGATTTAGGCTTCAGAAGTGTCGCGAGAGGTTCCTTAATTTGTGAAGAATAAGACAATAAGGTGTATCAGGTGATACTAGGATAGTTGCCAGAGAAGAGTCTGGTCTTAAAAGAAATACCCCATTCTCAGAAAAGAGCAATGGTGTATAGAGTTCATAGGTATAAAGTCAGGATGTAAAGAATTTCTGGTCGAGATAGTAATATTCAGTACCCGAATTCTATGGTGCCACTCTCAGAGTTATACCTATGGGCTGTTATAGTATCTAGGGGATTTAATTAAATTCAAAGTAATTCAAGGCTGACATAAAGTAATAAAAACAGTGCACTACAATTTCTTAATTTTATTTATGTACAGTCATCTGTTTAGATGTATCTACACCAAATAAAAGTCAAACACTACAAATAAAGTCTTTTCCTAGTTGTTAAGGCTCCCTTGTTATGCAAAGTCTTAGTGCAACTAATCCTCTAGAACCAATGTTAATGATGGTACTTGAGTTTATCTTCAGTATTAGGGGAGTAGATATTGACAACTGTCATAATGACTTCACTGTTACTGATATCACTTGAATCTATCTTCAAAGTATTTCTATGTTATGTAGCTTTTGAGAATGTCACACTGACTAAAGTCTATGTTGCTTCCAGACTAATTTAATCATCACTGTTTTCATCACTACTACTATAACCGGGTGTGGTACGCCAATGCTCTGCGAGTCAGTCTTGTCTAATAGGACTTAACTTCTTCGCTTCCGCCTTTTCCTTGAAGCCAGAATATAAGATGGAGAAGCCCAACACTGAGGGTCCCCACTCTTCCAACTGATGTAGGTACAGGGTGCTTGTTCAAATCTTACACCGCTAGGTACAACACCAATGTTCTTCTCTGCTAACAAGATGAGTGACAGGATACCTCTGACCTGAAAGGTAATAGGTCTTACATAGCATCTGGCTCTAAAATCCTCCTACCCAGATTGTAGATTAGTGAGGCAGTTCAGAATAAGTGATGATAACACAGGAAAGGTAGACTCAGTCAGTGACAAATAGGTTTATGCAATAATATAAAACAACATTACAACACGCAGGAAAGGTAGACTCAGCCAGTGACAAATAGGTTTATGCAATAATATAACATTACAACACATACTTTCCTAATATGTCCATAATTGACCTCACTAAAACTGCATAGGCCTTATGGGGAGTGTTGAGTGTCTAAATAAGTTTTATGCAATAATATAACACAGCATTACAACACACACACTTTCCCAATATGTCCAGGATTGACATCATTAACTGCATAGGCCTTATGGCGAGTGTTGAGTGTATAGGCCTACTCAAACAATACATTAAATTTACAATCTTTCCTCTTTTACTATTTCCTGATAGTATTGTCTAGTCCAGCAATCAGAAAAGGCTTTAAAAGCTTCTAAAACTAACAACCTTCATTCCGTCCGGCCTTAGTTTAAATGTCGAACATAATTTATACAACACAAAGCAGCTTTCCTTCTATGAATCACACAATGAGATGTTACACACACAATCACTTCCCTTAAACACTAGTAATTAATATTATACATATTATGACTTAATTCTCTTACCCACAATCTCAGATTCAACAGGCTTATAATAAACCCATGCAGTCTGCTTCACTGGCAAATGGCGAAGGAGCTGGGGTAGAATCTGATTCTGTCCTCTGACGAATTTGGTTCTGGCGGTTCAAGAGAAATATTCCAGATTTGTTTCCCTTTTTTATTACAGGTCGCGGACAAACGGAAGACAAGCGATTCTATTGGCTGGCTGGGTCAGTTTATGTTTACCAAAATTTCAGTAAAACAACCACTTTCTGCCCGATCTGTCGATCTGACAAAACTCCGATAATTTATTCTTCCGGTGTTTCCCAACCGATTCCTTCCATCCAGGTCTTGTCTAAACCGGCCAATTCGGCGCTACCATTTAAACAAGCTAACCTTTTTCTGCCTTCCTTGTAGCGTTTGCACTCACAGTTGAAACCGGGGAAAACAGCCTTCGCTCTAAGTTATTACTGCATGTAATCACTCATAACTCCTGTGTCCATGCTTCTACAACTTAAATCCATGTATCTAATGAAAGTTTAAGATTCCTGGTATTTTACTGTGCTCACTGTTCCGAAGGACATACCCTATCCTTTGGCTTGAAGTCACAAATACATATTCACATAACACAGATTCCATCCAGCTATCCTGCAGCCTACGGTTTCTGAGACCGGTTTACAGCTCGTGCAGCGATTGGTCGAAAACATTTGTTGACATATTTCGATATAGATAGGCAAGGTAGGCTCTCGTTAATTGCCCTTAGATATTGGTTCAGGATTACGCTACAGATAGCCCCCCAATTTTTAAGCGAGAGATTTCTGTCGAGCTTCAATCTGAGACCAATAACGAGGCAATCATCCAGCAGGAATCTATTCTTCCCTCTTTCCCTCCTGGTTCTGATCAGATGGGTGCCTACTCAGAAAATCTGCCCCTACATTCTGAGATCCAGTGATATAGATGTTCCTCGAATGATTCTGTAGCTATGGGGGTATCATCCAGGAAATTAGTGATAGATGGGTTTTGTAAGAGATCCAATAATCTCATCACCCTGGAGAAAACATTCGGAGCATATAATATGATTCATATAGGGAAATGAGATTTTCCTGCACCAAGAAATCAATTCTCCCTTTAAAAATGCCATATATTATTCAATCCATGTCCGTATCAATACTTCCAATGGACTGTGATGGGCTGGCCAACTACCAATGCTGCCGTGCCCTCATAATGCTAATGTTAATAGCCATATAGTGTTGGCTGTGCATCAGTCAAATGATTCGCACTGCACACTCTCCCACTACCTATTTTCCTGGGGTTCCCCCGCAGGTCCTTTATCAAGGGTGGTCGACTAACCCCACTCCTATTTTGATCCAGTACCTGGTGTTCCGAACTAAATGATTTAGTAAATCTTGTCGGTATGGGATGTGTTGTATCCCCTCTCTGTACAATACGGAGAGTTGCCATGGTAACTGGTTGTCTGGTAGACCCTTTGTGAGATGGTGCCATCCTATCCACTATGTCTACCTTTTTTATTTTCAGGCCTACGTCCGCCCCAATGCTTTCCTAGGTCCTGATGATGTTCCCCACTTGTGGGGTTTTCCTTGCTACATTGTGCACAGGCAGTCACATACTGAAATATGTCTTCAGCAACACCTGGCCAATAATGTCCCACTGAGGTCCGTTGACAGGTGGTACCAGTCTTCTTATGTCCGCCGTCTGAATCAACATGTGCTAATTCCATAGCCTTGTCCCTGTAAATAGATGGCAGTACTAACTGGCTATGCCCATTGGGTCCTGTCCCAGCTTTCCTGTAAAGCAATCCATCATTCAAATAAAATTGTCCTTTCTTTGGGGGGTTATGGCTTTTTGGCAACTTGCCAAAGCAAGGTTTTAATGTGCTATCTTCAGCTTGGGCCTTTTTCATCTCTCTCGGATGAATATTGAGTGGTGTTCCCTCCTCCTTTCCAGGGGTTGACCTGACCTGGAGTGTTGCCATTATCACGGGTTTTATTGGGTTCCCTAGGAAAACATATCTCCCTCCTAAGACCAGCGGGTAATTAGGATTATCACACACTGCTGCACTGATCACTCCTTCCACATAGCGAGTTTTCACATTGATTCTGGCTATGGGAAGTGTTATGGTGGCTGTATCCTTTAATGCCCCTTGTATCTCCACTTTGTCTGTGGTATACTGCTCAGGGTGCACTAGAGACGCACTCACAACTAAGTCATATTCCAATCCGAAATCATACAGACACTTTACCTTAGTGCCGTTACATATTACTTCTTCACAGATGGAGGGATGATGGAGATCTACCGGACTTGATGTTGGTTCCTTCCTTCCCTTTCCCACTGTTATCATGCATGCAGCGTGATATGGAGGGACTTTCCTACCACATTCCGTTGTATGGTGGTTGTTCATTTTACATATTTTACACCACTTTTCTTCCTTTTTGTAAGGTTTCCTATCCTGAAATTGTGGGTTCCTATCCTTATTATCATATCCTGGCCTGTATTTGGTTGCATTGTCCTTTTGATCAAACTTATTATGAGTTTGGGGTTGCTTAACTCCCTCCTGTTTCCTTTTACTCCCTTGAGTCAGGGACTGAGCCAGGTGGTGGCTCTCTGCATATGTGATTATGTCAGCCAACCTGTCTCTTTTGTTCTCAATTAGGAACTTCTTAGTTTCCGGGGTTATGGAATCCAACAGTTGTTCAATCAACATCATTTCCTTTAGCCCCTCGAAATCTGTGGTGAAGTTTCCTAACTTACACCACCTCAGTAGGTAAGTTTCTAATCTTTCTGAGAACTGCTGATACGTCTCTCCTGGTTGAAGCTTTGCCATTCTGAAGCGCCGTCTATATGCTTCAGCATTTTGTTCATATCGAACAAGCAATGCCTGCTTCAGGGCTTCGTAATCTTCCTGATCCTTTTTTGGCAATTTCAAAAAGACATCGTACGCAATTCCCCGCAAACCTTGCGATAACTTCAGACTCCACTTTTCCTTTTCTAGACCATAAGTAGTCGCTAATCTCTCATATCTGTCTAGATAAGCCTCGATTGCGTCAACTTTGTCCAAAAATGGATCTAGATGAAAATTCATGGCTCCATTTGAGGTGCTCTGGCTGGAGCTGTTGTCCAAATGAGGTGAACTACTACCATTGTGGTTGGCAGCTGCCTGAAGTTCAAGTTCTTTTAATCTTAGCTCATGGTCTCTCTCTGCTTGAACCCTTCTTTCCTCAGCCTCCAATTGCAGTTTCGTATACTCTTTCTCAGCATCCGCTTGCCGTGCTAACTGCTTATCTTCTCTTTCTGTGAATTTATCGCATTCAGTTGTAACATACTGGATCAGAAGATCACCAGTCATCCCAAGCTCTTTCCCCACTTGCAGTGTTGCTGACCTGAACTTTACTAAATCTGCCATGGCAATGTTGTAATTTAGTTGCAACCAATACAAAGTAAAAAAAAAATTTATGCCAATATAATTAGTCACTTAATCAAATTAATTTCTTAATTAATTAATTAATGACTGATTTCGCGTCACATGTACCACACCTTAATTTGTACTCAATGGTACTCAAAATCTATTTCTTAACCTGCCCTACCAAAATTTTACTATCAAAAATTTCCCACTTGACTGCACTAAAAGGTAACAGCAGGCTCAGAATATACAGGAACAATCCCAGACGAGCGTCCCAGTGTCGCGAGAGGTTCCTTAATTTGTGAAGAATAAGACAACAAGGTGTATCAGGTGATACTAGGATAGTTGCCAGAGAAGAGTCTGGTCTTAAAAGAAATACCCCATTCTCAGAAAAGAGCAATGGTGTATAGAGTTCATAGGTATAAAGTCAGGATGTAAAGAATTTCTGGTCGAGATAGTAATATTCAGTACCCGAATTCTATGGTGCCACTCTCAGAGTTATACCTATGGGCTGTTATAGTATCTAGGGGATTTAATTAAATTCAAAGTAATTCAAGGCTGACATAAAGTAATAAAAACAGTGCACTACAATTTCTTAATTTTATTTATGTACAGTCATCTGTTTAGATGTATCTACACCAAATAAAAGTCAAACACTACAAATAAAGTCTTTTCCTAGTTGTTAAGGCTCCCTTGTTATGCAAAGTCTTAGTGCAACTAATCCTCTAGAACCAGTGTTAATGATGGTACTTGAGTTTATCTTCAGTATTAGGGGAGTAGATATTGACAACTGTCATAATGACTTCACTGTTACTGATATCACTTGAATTTATCTTCAAAGTATTTCTATGTTATGTAGCTTTTGAGAATGTCACACTGACTAAAGTCTATGTTGCTTCCAGACTAATTTAATCATCACTGTTTTCATCACTACTACTATAACCGGGTGTGGTACGCCAATGCTCTGCGAGTCAGTCTTGTCTAATAGGACTTAACTTCTTCGCTTCCGCCTTTTCCTTGAAGCCAGAATATAAGATGGAGAAGCCCAACACTGAGGGTCCCCACTCTTCCAACTGATGTAGGTACAGGGTGCTTGTTCAAATCTTACACCGCTAGGTACAACACCAATGTTCTTCTCTGCTAACAAGATGCGTGACAGGATACCTCTGACCTGAAAGGTAATAGGTCTTACATAGCATCTGGCTCTAAAATCCTCCTACCCAGATTGTAGATTAGTGAGGCAGTTCAGAATAAGTGATGATAACACAGGAAAGGTAGACTCAGTCAGTGACAAATAGGTTTATGCAATAATATAAAACAACATTACAACACGCAGGAAAGGTAGACTCAGTCAGTGACAAATAGGTTTATGCAATAATATAACATTACAACACATACTTTCCTAATATGTCCATAATTGACCTCACTAAAACTGCATAGGCCTTATGGGGAGTGTTGAGTGTCTAAATAAGTTTTATGCAATAATATAACACAGCATTACAACACACACACTTTCCCAATATGTCCAGGATTGACATCATTAACTGCATAGGCCTTATGGCGAGTGTTGAGTGTATAGGTTTACTCAAACAATACATTAAATTTACAATCTTTCCTCTTTTACTATTTCCTGATAGTATTGTCTAGTCCAGCAATCAGAAAAGGCTTCAAAAGCTTCTAAAACTAACAACCTTCATTCCGTCCGGCCTTAGTTTAAATGTCGAACATAATTTATACAACACAAAGCAGCTTTCCTTCTATGAATCACACAATGAGATTTTACACACACAATCACTTCCCTTAAACACTAGTAATTAATATTATACATATTATGACTTAATTCTCTTACCCACAATCTCAGATTCAACAGGCTTATAATAAACCCATGCAGTCTGCTTCACTGGCAAATGGCGAAGGAGCTGGGGTAGAATCTGATTCTGTCCTCTGACGAATTTGGTTCTGGCGGTTCAAGAGAAATATTCCAGATTTGTTTCCCTTTTTATTACAGGTCGCGGACAAACGGAAGACAAGCGATTCTATTGGCTGGCTGGGTCAGTTTATGTTTACCAAAATTTCAGTAAAACAACCACTTTCTGCCCGATCTGTCGATCTGACAAAACTCCGATAATTTATTCTTCCGGTGTTTCCCAACCGATTCCTTCCATCCAGGTCTTGTCTAAACCGGCCAATTCGGCGCTACCATTTAAACAAGCTAACCTTTTTCTGCCTTCCTTGTAGCGTTTGCACTCACAGTTGAAACCGGGGAAAACAGCCTTCGCTCTAAGTTATTACTGCATGTAATCACTCATAACTCCTGTGTCCATGCTTCTACAACTTAAATCCATGTATCTAATGAAAGTTTAAGATTCCTGGTATTTTACTGTGCTCACTGTTCCGAAGGACATACCCTATCCTTTGGCTTGAAGTCACAAATACATATTCACATAACACAGATTCCATCCAGCTATCCTGCAGCCTACGGTTTCCGAGACCGGTTTACAGCTCGTGCAGCGATTGGTCGAAAACATTTGTTGACATATTTCGATATAGGTAGGCAAGGTAGGCTCTCGTTAATTGCCCTTAGATATTGGTTCAGGATTACGCTACAAGAAGTATAAGCTGCTACTTTCGCTATAGTAACCCTATGTGATAATATAATTAAATTTGAAAAGGTAACTCAAAATTTAACAGTTAAAAATTTAACAAGTCTAATGAGTACAATTTCCCAATTTATTATGTACATCTATATATTCTTGTAATGAGAAAAGGGTGTTGGAAGATGGTAAAATGAATGATTATTTATAGTTACAAATTAAAATAAGTAATAGAAAAAGTCTTGGATTTATCTTCCACTGAAAAAAAGGATTGTCACATTATCTCTTGCCATCTAGTTGTCATCATTAGACAGTCGTTTTAGAAACTGCTCACAGTGTTTGTTGGACGGGTACACATATAACTCATCTTATGTTATTAGCCACGTCTGCTCGAGGTTCCTGAGACACACTTGAATACGGAAGACTTTCCTTCAGCCCGCCCTATAACTACGGGGGACTAAGGTGTTGAAGATTGGTTGACCTCTAGGCTTCAGTGAGCTGGATCAACGATCCTCAAGTTTTTAGTTTCTCGATCAGGAATGATCATAAACATTGATCATAAAACCCTCTTAGGATTTATAAGCTCACGGTGAGACCGTTTTGGTTGAAGTTAATCTGTCCTGCATGCAGCGTGAAAAAATAACTTTTCTTGCAGATACTGTCTTCCAGTTTCTCACTCTGGCTTCTGGATTTGGTGTGTGTGATTTCCAATGCGCCGCTCTGTCCTTATATTTCAGTCTCTCGCCCGTACGAGAAAGCACCTCTAAAAATCCCAAAAGATTTTTGTTTAATCTCTCGGTTTGAGGCGATTTGAGGCGATCTGTGCTTTTCCTGTACTTGTTTTTTTCTTCTGTTCACTGCACACTTATATCCTTCCTTCCTTCCTAGGTATCATTTCCTTTTCCCCATATGAGGCTTCCATTCTATCCAATTTATATTTAAATCCGTTTAGGTATGCAGTTATAATAAATTTTTAAAGATTATTAGCTAACTTTTAGCAGATGTGATGAAGGTGAAAAATATTAATTATCTTTAAAACTATTTATATTTGAATAATATCCTTTTGGATATAATTCCTAGTCTATCTCCTTTGTTGAATTATTTTTATTTAATTGTATTCCAACCAGGCGTTCTCTTGTAGTTAATAAGTTAATGTCCAGTAAATGCAAACTTTTAAAGTCCGCCATACATTCCTATATAGCTATTTCCTCATTCTTCCGTAATATTGTCTAGCTTAACCATAATTCATATTTCCCGTCTTCAAACTTCAAAGAAAGACCGCCGCGCTGTCCTTGCGCTGGTGTGTGTGTGTGTGTGTGTGTGCGCGCTGTGGGCGTGTGTCGCGCTACAACCAAGCAAGTGTTATTAAATCTCGCTACAGCTGGCATTTGCTGATGATGTTGCCCTGATAGCTAAATCAGAGGCACATCTCCAATCCAACCTGCAAGTCTGGAAGGAAGAGCTGGAGAAGAGAGGGATGGTCATAAGCAGCTCTAAAACAAAATCCATGGTGATATCACGAGAAGAAAGAAGACATCAGATTAAGCTGGGAGAACAGGTCCTGGAGCAGGTCGACCACTTTAAATACCACGGAGCTATTATAGACCGAAAGGGAGGCATCAAAGAAGAGTTGGCCACTCGAAAAGCAGCAGCTGGGACAGACTTTCAGGCAATAAATCAAGGATTCCTCAGCAAGAGAGAGGTTGGTAAAAAAAACGAAGATGGCTGTATACCGCTCCACCTATGTTCCAGTCTTGACATATGGATTCGAGTCATGGGCAATGACTACAACCCACAAAAGCCAGATCCAAACCTCAGAAATGAGGTATCTGAGGAAGGTGGTTAAAGTAACAAGAAAGGACATGGTCCGCAACCAGACCATACGTCAAGGCCTAAAATCCCACCCGCTGCAGACCCAAGTAGAACAGTCCCAACTAAGATGGTTTGGCCATGTCTGCAGAATGGGAGAAGATCGGCTACCACGACAAGCATGGGAAACAAAGAGCCAGGGATCCAAACCCCCCAGGACGACCCAGAGTCCGCTGGGAGGACAACATTAGACAATCTTTGAAGGACCGAGGACTAGAATGGAACCAGGCCAGGAGGAAGACAGCCGATAGGATAGTCTGGCGCTCTCTCTTCCAAACCGCTACACCTCACGGTAGAAGGGGAACGACTAAGTAAGTAAGTGGAGTTGGCTGAATTCCCTGCGTAATCGGGAAAGGACAACACTAGGCGGACGCTTGGGAGTCATGACCCAGGTGGGCCCGCGCCCCTTAGAGTTTAAAGAGATAAAAGGGCAGAAATACTTGTCTGACTGTTGGGCTATTTCTGATGATCAGATTCCCTCCTGTTGTAGTGCTGTGTATAGAGATTCCTACCGCTCTGCCAATTGGACGCTTTGTGAGATAGAGGAAACCACTGTTGCTTTAAAGCAGAGGTCGGCAACCCAGGAGCTTTTGGTATCTACTTTAGTGACATTGAGCTATATATATATATATATATATATATATATGTGTGTGTGTGTGTGTGTGTGTGTGTGTGTGTGTGTGTGTGTGTGTGTGTGTGTGTGTGTGTAAGTGTATGTGTGTGCGCGCGTTATTTTTTTTTAAGCCGGGGGGGGGGGGGGGGGGGGGAAATGTGATGAACCATACAAAGAAAAGATCACGTTCCTATCTCATGCAGTTCACAAATATATTTTAGTGGCCAGCTCGGGGAACCGCGCTGGTGTAATGGTTACAACGCTGCGCTTACGGTCGAGGGGGTTCAAGGTTCAAGCTCGGACGTCAGCATTTGAAGAGTGTCAACGACCGGGATTTTGACTGAATAACGTGAACGGCTCCTGAGATAAACCCTCTGTGGATGGGAAGGAGCGAAGCTCCTGACCGGGTTCGAAGGAAAGTCCACAGGCTTCCCAGCCTCGCAATGACATGTCATTGGGCCGAAGGACTGAAAGCCCAAGTGCCGCTGGTTAAAAAAAAGTGGCCAGCTTAGGAGTTTTCATTGCGAATGTGGAAATAAATTCATTTGACCCCGGGAACACAACGATTTTATGCCGGCCGGAGAGGTCTAGTCCGAAATTTTCCTACTTTAAAAAGACTTTCTCCCCCCCCCCCCCCCCAGTCGCCTAATGATCTACCAAATAATAAACTGCGAGCTACCTGCAAGTCTGGAAGGAAGAGCTGGAGAAGAGAGGGATGGTCATAAGCAGCTCTAAAACAAAATCCATGGTGATATCACGAGAAGAAAGAAGACATCAGATTAAGCTGGGAGAACAGGTCCTGGAGCAGGTCGACCACTTTAAATACCTCGGAGCTATTATAGACCGAAAGGGAGGCATCAAAGAAGAGTTGGCCACTCGAAAAGCAGCAGCTGGGAGACTTTTTCAGGCCATAAATCGAGGATTCCTCAGCAAGAGAGAGGTTGGTAAGAAAACGAAGATGGCTGTATACCGCTCCACCTATGTCCCAGTCTTGACATATGGATGCGAGTCATGGGCAATGACTACAACCCATAAAAGCCAGATCCAAACCTCAGAAATGAGGTATCTGAGGAAGGTGGTTGAAGTAACAAGAAGAGACATGGTACGCAACCAGACGATACGTCAAGGCCTAAAATGCCACCCCCTACAGACCCAAGTAGAACAGTCCCAACTAAGATGGTTTGGCCATGTCTGCAGAATGGGAGAAGATCGGCTACCACGACAAGCATGGGAAACAAAGAGCCAAGGATCCAGACCCCGAGGACGACCCAGAGTCCGCTGGGAGGACAACATTAGACAATCTTTGAAGGACCGAGGACTAGAATGGAACCAGGCCAGGAGGAAGACAGCCGATAGAATAGTCTGGCACTCTCTCTTCCAAACCTCTACACCTCACGGTAGAAGGGGAACGACTAAGTAAGTAAGTAAGCTACCTGTAGACCGAGATTGACTGGTTGCCTGCTGTACAGCTAGATGAAAGCACCGATGCTAGTGGGGAACATAATTTAATAATCTTTGCTACACAATCTAGAGCAGTAAAGATATCACTGAAGAAGTATCTCTGCTACAAATAATTTGGCGCAACAGGGAAAAGAAGGGTTACGCTAGCGGGTCCCAGACTTTCCTGGCCATCAAAGTACAGGGAACTCTTTGTGGCCATCCCCTTACAACGCAGGTGTCTCGGGCTAATTCGCTCCCTCGCCGGCCTGCTACGTAACATGGCGGAGCTCTCTCTAGGAACAGTTTCCCGTGTCAAAGACACGGGACTTTTTGCCGCTAAACTCTCAAACTGAGTGTCGGCTATTGACTCGTGGTCAAAGGAACTCTAAAAAAGATGCTGCTGTCCTCGGCAGTGAGTCCGGGATGCATAAATAATAACTGGACAACAGCCAAAGTGTATCCGAGACAAAAGTAGCTATTTTTAACTAATTTGGACATGCGAATAATCTCTAGTTTTCAAGATCCGGGAAGGGGAGGGAGGGGGGGGGGGTAAGTAGGCTGGTGGCTTCACCTTCCCGACGCGAACGACCCAGTCCTCTTTTCTATAGCCCTGGCGCGTGTCGTACATTTTTAGATAGGTTAGAGATATATTTGGTCCCGTCTGAATAGAGCAGAAGGTGGGGGTATATGAGAAAGAAAGGTGTTAGAATAGATTCCACGAGTGAATAGATTAAGGTGAAGATCTGTCTCTGGAATGAGTGGTTTCTCTAGTCCAGCCTTTCTATACGACTATCTTTAGTATTAGACGATCTGTCAAACCTCCCTATAAGTAAAATTATAAGTTTACTACTCACACACACACAATTATGTGACAACAAGACACACAAACGTGTAAACTATGGTAAATGGATATGGGTCTGACCAACACACTAAATTACGTTTTGTTTAGTTTATTATCACTTAAACTTTACAACATCAAACATATGGAAATCAATAAAGTCATGTTTACAGACACAGGAAAATAAGCGTATTCTCCTGGATAAAATCCACTTGGGAAAACGACTGTCAGAAGTCGGGAAAAATGTTATGTATATTGCCACCGCGGGCTGATAAATTGAATAAAACAATCTGGGAATTTGTAAGTCCAGTTACCTCAAATTTACAGTTAAAATGTTAGCTTGTCGCCTTTGGCAATTCCTGTTCACACCTGTACTGGGGACGAACGCCAAGGAAATCGACAACTATTACTCTTTCAGTAACTGAGAAAAGGACCACAATAGAAAAAAACCGCTGGTTTTGATCAAGCCTATATTAGGAAGAAACAAAACATTTAACCAAAATGACAATATCCCATGATATAAAGCGTAAAGTATGATCTCTTATCCTCTCCGTCATCTAATTAAATTAAAAGGCACACGGGGTCTTAGCCCATCTTATCGCGCTTCGCTTAGCGAGTACATGTTGGGTTTTAAGCATGCAGCCTTTCCCCCTGCGACCCGGTAAAACAATCAGCGCACAATGTCAGTTATAATTTAATTATGACTACGTGCCCTTAAGAAATATCGCCTGTTATTACTAGCTAGTTGATTGACACATGATATTAACACCAGTCATTTAAAAATGTACACACAATGGAATATAATGCGCATTCTACTCTGTCACTTTATCCGTCACTCATAGCATTCATTATACTTAGTCAGCTAAACCGTATCTTCTGGTGTAAAAAAATGGTTGATGGATTTTACATTACTGAACCACTGGTAAGAAAATATCTACGCGTTTGCTATTTCTCTAGTCTTAACGCTAGGGAATCGCAGTGAATAAAAATGGTAAAACTTTAACACATTTAACACTTAAGCACAACTGATATTATTACCAGAAAACAGAATAATCCCCACAAAGGCTATTAACGCACTATTTCACATAGGTTCTAGCGTACGCGTTTAGATTATCCAAAATTTCCTGAGAGACTTGATAACTGACTTGGAGAGAACGCAGTATATATACAGATTTATGGTAATTATCTCTAAAGGATGTGACAATTCACACCTTCGGCATAGCAGGGGAAATCAAAGAGCTTGGCTTCAGAGATAAAGGATTTTCCTGTTCGCTCTACTCGCGATGCCGAACGACATCAAAAGACATGGGCCGTGCGAACGGGCCCCCTTTAGAGTTCCGTCCGTTTCCGCAGATCAAAACTTTTGCACGGACAACAAAGGAGGTCTGGAAGTATTATTATCGCCCTTGTATTTGCTACCGAGGATCTGGTCTTTTTCCCACGTGCTTTCTGTCACTATCCGATGATTGACAGATCAGCTGGCATGAGAACTCAGGTAAACAAACCAGGTTCGCTTCCCTTGTTGACTGCCGGGTGCGAAAGTTTGTAAACACTCATTAGCGCATGTAAGACAGGAAAAATAGGCGTGGCTTCAAAAGTGAGTCAACAGACAGCGAATTGCGTGGTTTTGCCTTCGCAAAACATAAACACTAACTGAGGAAGCAAATCTGGTCGAATTTATGTGGCTATATTTACATTATACGTCACAGCACGTGATTCCCCACGAGACTGATAGCCTTGAGCACTAATTGGATGACGCAATCTGTAGCAGTCATTGCAACCACATTTTCTCCTTGTCATCATTTGTGTTGTGGATTCTGTGAGTGCAGACGTGTCGTTCAAGATGCCTCGGGAATGTGTGAACAGTGCGGATTATTTTTGCTATATTTGCGGACAAATAACTTTGCTACCACAAAGGCGACCCATTTCACCGATGATAAAGAAAGCTTACAGCCTTCCCGGCCGGTCAAACCCGGCCGTCGGCGTTTGAAGAAATGTTTACGACCGGAAATTTGACTGAATAATCTGAACGGCTCCTGCACATAAATCCCGTGTGGATGGGAAGGAGCGAAGCTCCTGACCGGGTTGGAAGGAAAGTCCACTGACCCCCCAGCCTCGCAATGACATGTCATTGGGCAGAAAGAGCCGGAAAGCTCGAGTGCCGCTGGTTATAGAAAAAAAAAAAAATTGATTGTTACTTTTGCATGACTCCTCCAATTGGACATGGTATTTCTAAGAAGAAAAAGCGGCCTGTGGCCTATCCGAATATTCCCTCTGCTATGCGGCCAGTGCCTCCCGGGGAAGGACTTCCTGTTCCGGACCCACCAGAATCTTATACTCTGGATGATGAAGAAGATAATAAGGCCAGTGGACATCCGTCACCTGTGAAAGCATCTACATCAAGAGATCCTGATTTCGTGTCCATTGAAGAGTCTGCACAGCCACATAAAATTACCCAGAGTGAATTGAATGATCTTGTGAGAGATCTGGAATTGCCAAAAAGTAAAGCAGAGCTGTTGGGGTCCAGACTGCAGCAATGAAATCTTCTAGAAGAGAATGTGCATGTGTCTGTGTTTCGTGCTCGGCAAAAAGATCTGCGTCCATATTTCAAAATGACAGATAACCTCATTGCTTGCGTTGATACAGTGAGTCTGATGGAAGCACTCCACATCAACTGCAAAGACGACGATTGGAGGCTTGTCGTAGATTTTGGATAGGAGAATTAACACTTGGGTTTGGTCCCTTCTGAATAGGTTAGAATAGGTGATCGTCACAGTTTGAGATAGTAAAAGAAATAGATTCCACGAGTGAGATGATAGAATGTGATATAGAGGCTGTCTCTGAAAGCGAAAAAAAAAGAATCTTCTCCCTCTCACCTATCTTCTACGACAACTTTACAGCGTCAGACAGTCTACACACAGATATATCTATTACCTATATTTCTATCTACTCACGGGCACGCACATACACGTGACGACAGTTAAACAAAACAGACGTGGGAATCTATAACAAATGATTATATATATATATATTTGAACGAGCTGACCAACGCACTGATTTAGTTCAAGAGAGATTTTTATTATTATCATCAAAAAAAAAAATCTTCTCACAACACCAAAAATTTCATCAAGGAAAAACATATACAAATAGTCATAGAATTCAAGAAAAATGCTACTAGGATGATAGCCCCGTGATGATATTAACTCTAGTTTTAGCCCACAGCCCCGTTATGAGACAGATGATGGCCCAAAGAGTCACAAATACATATTGTTAGGGTCTAATATTGTCCCCCTTAGAAGGTATAGACTGACTTTGACAGCAGTATCTATTCTAAAGGAACAATTAATACAACAAGCGAGTGCATTAAATAACGAACATCCTTCCGTCACTTTCACTCGGTTCATTCATCAGGGATCCCTGGCACACGTTCTTACCTATCAAAAACTTGATGTAGTTCACCGTCTGGCGCAACCGTAGGACACTTCTCTACAGTGAATCTGTATTCTTTGGATAAAGCGGATCCCAGCTCTACAATTACAGGTTTATTCCACTGTTTTCGGGGAGCGTTCACTTCACCAGTTAAGTTTTAGATTTACTGTTAATGTCACTTGAATCAGGTTTGATAAGCAAGTTTAAACGGGCACACAGAGTTCAGAAACACGAGGATTCCCTTAATTTGGAAAGAATGACCGGTGGACAACTTCTTTCAACAGATAGCCTGGTTTCACTATTGACTCTTCGACAAAAATGTCGGGAAAATGTTAATGTTATTGATTTTAATTATTCTCGCCGCCAGTCAGCAATTTTACATTAGAGTTTATGAAAGAATTTAAGATCTGGCGCAAAGGCCCGTATTGATCATTACAGTCTTTGAAACCCGTTAGTGGGATATAGTATTTCTGTCTAACTCTGTTGGCATATGCACTGTCAGGCCAGTGTTACTTGAGAAACCCACGTGGTTCAAAATAAGGACTGTCTATTTCTTCACAAATATGAAACTCTTATTAAACGCCGGTAAAGTTCGGGTCACCCCCGTATGTCACTGTATAAAAGGAAAAGCACATATAAATCATTCACATATTATGTACTCAATATAACTTACATTTTAAAAAAACAAGCCGACCGCTTGACTTACATTTTAAAACTACCCGAGAAATAAGTTATATAAAAAATATCGATCATCATGAATTAGGAATATCATGCGTATTCCGTCAAAACTCACTGATGTCGCGTCTAGCATTTATAAGTTTGTTATTAAAACAGTTTCGACTGAGTATTTAGCCGTTAAATTAAATTCCTTATAGCTACTTGTTTAGTAAGCTAAAGATATAATTTATTATGTATTTCCACTGTAACTCGTCGACTAAAGAAAATAACAAACTATTAAAATAATCACTCTGCACACAGAACTGGTTTAAAATGAAATCGGCGATTTAACACTTGATCACTTCACAAAATACTAGAATATAGTATATAATATTTTACCTCAAACACAGAAGTACTAAGAACTTAAACCACTTCGACCAAACTAAAGGCCATCTCTATTAACAGAGATTATTTAGAAATCGAACGAAGGCTAGTTCTGTCTTTACTGCGAAGTTACTGAGTGAGAATGAAAATAAAGTTTCAAACTCGGGCCAATATCTTAAAATCAGACAAAGGGCCCCAACTTATTTCGCCAAGCGAAATTATCTCCCCTACTCCCAACATTTACGTCAGCTTAACGCGTGTCGTAACTGCCATCAGTGACCGAGATGTACGCGTGTCAGTTTCAAATCCCAGACGGCCTGTCTGAAACTGCGACTATAAGGTGTAAATATTCGGGTCCTACACTTAAGCGCGGCCGATGTGTCAGGTTGAAAAATGGTAGACCAAAAGTCGCTCTCTCCTAGCATTCTCACGCGTTTACGTCGAGAATCTAACTCAGGAGTGTCGTGTCATCTGAAGGTGCAGACCCAAGTCGGCTCGATGTCTGAGATAGACTGCAACTTTATCGCACTTCTCGTCTGACTGACATCTATGTAATAGAATGCTAGTGCGATTCTCAGTTTTGAGAAAAGAAACAGGTAAAGTTTGCGAATTTGGAAGGAAATATATTTCGCAAACGAATGGATGCAAAATATATAGGAAAAGGAAATAAAGAGAGATAACAAAATTTTAGAATTCGGGTGAAAGAATAGGAAGACGCTATAGGCAATTTAATGATCAAAACCTACGTGACAAGGCTGTTTATTGATTCGTCCAAGTTGAGCTTAAAAGCTGTGCTGCTCCATAATGGTAACGTTTTATCATCTGTTCCATTCGGGTATGCAGTCCACATGAAAGAAACGTACAACAACATGAAATAGCTGTTACACACCATCAACTATAATAAGTATAAGTGGCAGATTTGTGGTGACCTGAAGGTCATTGCCATCTTGATGGGGCTACAGCAGGGTTACACAAAGTTTTGCTGTTTCCTCTGTCTGTGGGACAGCCGTGCCAGGACTTCCAACTACAAGAAAAAGGATTGGCCCCATCGACAATAACTTGAACCCGGGGGAAAAGAATGTACTTAACGAACCACTAGTAGAATCCCACAAGATCTTGCTCTCTCCTCTCCACATCAAACTTGGACTAATGAAGAATTTTGTAACGGCCATGAATCGAAATGAGGCAGGATTTGTATACCTTTGTGATAAATTTATAAGACTTAGTGAGGCCAAAATCACGGAAGGTGTATTTGTCGATCCACAGATACGTCAGCTCTTCCGAGATCAGCGTTTTGATGATATCCTCACAGTTGATGAAAAATTAGCTTGGAATGCTTTCCAGCAAGTGGCCATAAACTTTCTAGGAAACAGTAAGGCTGACAATTACCTTGAGTTTGTAGAAACCCTCTTGCAGCGCTACGGGAGACTAGGGTAAAACATGTCTTTGAAATTACACTTTTTACACTCTCATCTGGATTTCTTCCCTGCTAACTGCGGTGCTGTCAGTGACGAGCATGGGGAACGATTTCATCAGGACATTACTACCCTCGAAAAAAGGTACCAAGGGAAATAGAATGCAGCAATGCTAGCAGACTATTGTTGGACCCTTGTGAGAGATGCTCCAGAAACTCATTACAAGCGACAGGCAAAAAGGCGTCGCTGTGAATCATTTCCGCTATGAGCATTATTATCATATGGTATGTATATGCAAATGTGTAAAACTTGTTTTATATATATTTTTAAAAAACTAGAGCTAATCTGGTGTTTTAACGGCCATTTTCATATTCAGCAGCCCAAACAACATAAAGGTAACTTGGTTTCATCTCAGATACACACAAAAAGTCAAAATTTGTTGTCCAGTGTTATCTCCTACCTGCATTACAGAAACAGGGGAGTGAACCTATCAACTCCCAGAATGACAAGTCAATTACCCCACGTGTATCTACAGAAACGAAAAGAAGTGAAATGGGCGTGAAAAAATTCAGACAGAAAATAGAAGGAATGGTAGTTCAGTCTAAGTGGCCAGAATTTATTGTAGCAGTGGCCGAAGAAAGGCTGGATATAGCAGAGGTCGAGTCTTAGGCGCGATACGATGGGTTTAATTAACTCGGGCTGCTACAGAGAATTTCTTTATCCTCTTACTGAACTGGCTGTTTCGCTAAGTTCAGGGCTGTGTGATTCGTATAGTGTAAGTTCATCTTTTTAGTACTTCGGTTGTCATCGTTTATCATCCGTGCAGGTTAACCTCACTGGAACTCTACAACTTATTAATTTTCAATTTCTTTATTTGTTGACGTGTTGAATGTTTGAAGTATCAGATCACTAATTCATGCATTGTTGATAGTTGTAGTACGTGGAATTCATGTGGCAGCATCAAAACGTGGGTGAATTGAAATGTAAAGTAAACATCAACTGCATCTTACTTACTTACTTACTTAATCGTTCCCCTTCTACCGTGAGCTGTAGAGGTTTGGAAGAGAGAGCGCCAGACTATCCTATCGGCTGTCTTCCTCCTGGCCTGGTTCCATTCTAGTCCTCGATCCTTCAAAGATTGTCTAATGTTGTCCTCCCAGCGGACTCTGGGTCGTCCTGGAGGTCTGGATCCTTGGCTCTTTGTTTCCCATGCTTGTCGTGGTATCCGATCTTCTCCCATTCTGCAGACATGGCCAAACCATCTTAATTGGGACTGTTCTACTTGGGTCTGCAGGGGGTAGGATTTAAGGCCTTGACTTATCGTCTGGTTGCGTACCATGTCTCTTCTTGTTACTTCAACCACCTTCCTCAGATACCTTATTTCTGAGGTTTGCATCTGGCTTTTATGGGTTGTATCAACTGCATCTCAGGAATGAAATTCAAAACAACTCTGAAGTCATTGAGTAAAGAAGTCGTTTGTTTCATTTTTCTTCTCTCTGGGTTTTAATCTGTTCAGGTGCCTCTTTCATAGTTCTTCTTCAGGTTATTGGTTATTCAAAGCGATGACGTAATATAATAATATCACTTTCGTACAAAAATTCAACGTGGTTCAAATACTAGTTATACATGGTGGAGCTTTCTCATGGACTTATTTCCGCCGATTAAAACAATATTACCTTGCTTTATCAGGGGTCGAGGTGCGAAATCGCAGTTTTTACGAAAATGACTAGTCTTCATCCTATTGTATGTCTGTCCCGATGAAACTCTATCTGGAGCTTATTCATAGTTAGTACACTATTTCGCCCGGTTTAGGGTTTTAACTGGCTTACATCTCTTCGAGAATCTTGATAACGGGATCCTAACGTAGGAACTTATACTACCAATATGTCGACTAATACTATAGTCGTGGACAGTCTCATCATAACGGAGAAAAGCTAAAAATACTCAGATTCCCTCTGTTGAAGGGTTTTCATGTTGAGTTTGGCAGATACTTCTGTCGATTAATAGAGCGTGATCACTTCGTGTATATAGAACTCCGTTGCTTCTCCGCCAATTAATATTTTCGCTGGATACACTTTCTATAGGGTGCGGACAGACTCTGACCTCTAGTCCGGATGATGGATCATGGAAGACTGCCTTTGTTGATAGTTTTATTAACTTTTTTCGTCATATCCGTTGCTACAACGCATGGAAAACTACGTTTTTGATATCGATTATTTACCCCCTCGCGTCTGCTAGCAACAACCGTCGCTATTTGTAAACAACCATTTCCTACACGGAGGATCGAGATTTTTACGCACCCAGACGATGACGGCATTGTCCCTCAATTAATAGTAAACACTGCCACATTATAATCCATGTTGCCACACTCATATCTAAAAACTTTGTGAATTAAGCCATTAAAAAAAGTAAGAAATGCAGAACCAATATGTAAGCACGAATTAACAACACCATTTATGAAATAGCAAAGAGAACTCCAGACACAAAATAAAAACCAAGGGTAAAGATAGTCCAATAGCAAATACTGCCGTGGATGAGTGAAGTGTTAGAGACTTCACTATACTAGGTCCAGTTTCGAGAGGGGGTGGCCAGTTCTCTTCCTCGCTGCCTTTGCCTGTCCTAACTCAAGAGCAGTTTAGGTACCCATTTACAGCTGGGTAGACTGGAACGTGGACCACCGTGTTTCAAACAAGGCTCCTTTGTCAACAGAGCCCAGCTCCCGATCTACTCGGGCGCTCTTTCTAACATAACACTCTCTTTTTAATAATATTAGAAAAGCGTTAATAATGAAAAGTGAATATAAAGAACAGGTCCAGTCACCTCAGCTGAGGCTCAAAGATGTGTGCAAGAGAGACATGACTGCACTGGACATAAATCCAGCTACCTGGGAGGGTGAAACTGCCGATCGCACCAAGTAGCGATGCTATCTACGGCGCCACCTCAGATTGAGGGAAAAGAAGCTCTCACGGCAAGCAGAATGGAAGAGAAAACGTGGAAAGGTACATCGGGAAAATAAGCAGTTGACGACTGTCTCCTCAGGGGCGCATTGCCATAGTCAGTAAGGGCTATTAAATGAAGAACAGGTATTGTTAACAGTTATTTCATTGATTGATTACGTATATAAAAGCATAGTTCAGTAAATAATATCCGAAGAGATGTGTCAATCTGTAGATGAGTACACCAATGTGTTGTTGAATACGAAAATACGTGTCAAGAGGCATAGCTTTCTGACGCCAGCTCGAGTTTCAAGGGGGAACTATTCTTTTTTCCCCCAAGATGAAAAGCCAAAGTGAGCAGCGCAGTTTAAAGATAATGCTAGGGACACAAAGTATTCCTATCTAGCTGACATTATGAGACGCTTAACTCGTTGAGTGAAAGCATGCAGGAAAAAATTAAAGAAGATATTATATCGAGAAGTAAAAACATAACACGGTTTTCCACTCATAAAAGCGCCTTTAAGGTTCCTCGGTTTTTCATGTCTCCAGCGTGTTAAGTGTTTCACCACTGGATCTTGGTGAGAAAACATTTGTGATGAGGTAATGACGAAACAATTGTCTGCACTGCAATCTTCAGTAAGAGACCACGCCCCTTCCATTTCAACTGTTGGTTTGGAATGGGTTAATTCCACCATCAGGCTCGTCCGACGAGCAGAATATCAATAATAACCCTGATCTCACCTTTACCAAAACAAATAAAATAATTGATTTATCTGTTAACTCTTCTATGATAAAAATATTTCTCGAGAGTTGAATTAGATTTATTTGATTTTACGAGCGCTATTAATGTACTGCCCCGTGTAGGTCCCGGGGGGTCACTGAAGACACAAAGACGGAGTAGGACCGCAGCTCCGCCAGGCATGTCGTACTAATATGGGGTTATGCATGGGGAAGGGGGGGGGGGAGGCATCCTCATAATGTAAAACATATTGCTACACAAACCACCCCTGCAAAAGCATGCGAATGCTTGGTGCTAATTTCCTGCAAGGGTAGGAGCTACAGTGGGGGCTCCATGTTATTTGACGTAAAAAGGAAAATTAATGAATGAAAATGAATTAATGTATTGCAATCGTAAATATAGTTTTGATAATTTTGCTGCATTCTTGACATACAATTTGTGTGCAGCGACATCTTCAACTACGACGACTCACACCAAAACGAACAATATAACTGCAGTCTTTGGGTTACAATCTATGTGTGAACTTATACAACATCTCCATCATCAGCTGCCATTTCAGGAACGAAGGTCGGCTATGTGGATCTCCAACGTTTTCTGTCTCTTGTCTTGATTGTGGCACTCTGATAGACTCTTTCCTGTCTGCTTTTTGATGTTATCTTCCCACTTATAGCGCTGTCTTCCTCTTGCACGTTTGCCTTCAACTCTGCCTTCATTTGTGGTCTTTGGTAAGATACTATATCTTTTTACATAACCAAAATATTTTAGCTGCCTAATTTTGATCCCCTTCATTAATTCTCTGTTCATACCTAGGTTTTCTACGACCTATTTATCTTGTTTCTTCTTCTTCCATGAAATGCGATGCATTTTTCTATATATCCACATCTTGAGAGCCTCAATTCTGTCTTCAAACTGCTTGTTCATCGTCCATGTTTCTAGACCATACAGTAATGAACAATATATATATATATATATATATATATATATATATATATATATATATATATATATATATATATATATATATATATATATATATATATATATATATATATATATATATGTATAACATTACTGTATTAAAATAATCAAACAAGACGCCGCACATACCGAAGCTGTGTGCACAACGTCAACCGAAGCTGTGTGCACAACGCCAAATTTTATTTCATTTCGACAGATGAGCCTTTAGTTAGGGTAGAAGTAGACAATCAAGTGGGAGTGGGGATTCGCCAATTCTTTAGAAGCATTGAGCTCTCTAAAAATCCTTCCTTAAAAAAACATGTCTGTTTTTAAGTTTCAGAAAATTTTGGAATAATACAGCCTATTTGTAAATTTGATCTCTGCTGGACGATTTGCTTCCTGCAATTAAATTAAAAGAGCAGTTTCAAATGCGAAACTAAATTATACTTTACTCACTCACTTAGTCGTTCCCCTTCTACCGTGAGGTGTAGAGGTTTGTAAGAGAGAGCGCCATACTATTCTATCGGCTGTCTTCCTCCTGGCCTGGTTCCATTCTAGTCCTCGGTCCCTCAAAGATTGTCTAATGTTGTCCTCCCAACGGACTCTGGGTCGTCCTGGAGGTCTGTATCCCTGCCTCTTAGTTTCCCATGCTTGTCGTGGTAGCCGATCTTCTCCCATTCTGCAGACATGGCCAAACCATCTTAGTTGGGACTGTTCTACTTGGGTCTGCAGGGGATGGGATTTTAGGCCTTGACTTATCGTCTGGTTGCGGACCATGTCTCTTCTTGTTACTTCAACCACCTTCCTCAGATACCTCATTTCTGAGGTTTGGATCTGGCTTTTGTGGGTTGTAGTCATTGCCCATGACTCGCATCTATAAGTCAAGACGGGACATAGGTGGAGCGGTATACAGCCATATTCGTTTTCTTACTGTCACAGATGGAAATAGTGCAGCAGTGATCATCCACTTTTGCCCCTCCCCATCTAGTTTATTTTTTGCTACATGAACGAAGGATTCACTAGTGCAATTAACACGTGAGCCGTTTGGCAATTAAGCACGGTGGAAAACACACAGAGAGCGCGGAGAATGGCGTAATAGATTTTTTGATCATGTGATGAATTTACCATGATACAACGTTAAAATATCTCCCAATATAAAGATAAAATGTAGGGATAAAAATAATGCGTAAGATACTAGGAGACATGCTCGCCCATGTCCGCATTTCCCACCGCCAGTCAAACTAACTAGTTAGACGTGCAGTCGAAACGGTTACCCTTTGTAGACGGGAGGGAAACGGAGATCAAAAAAGGAAAAATATGACTGAACACGTGTTTGAATCTAGCAAGGCGAAAAGACGCAATTGGTAGTAAAAGAAAAAAAAAATTCACGTCACTAGTTGCCACAATGTAAGGAAATGGACAAAAAAGACCTTAGCTCTTATTCGCAACAGTCATTTCTTGGACGTTTTTACGATACTTGGTCGTTTATTTGAATTCAGCGGCAAACGCCGTAGAGAAGGTTCTCGAACAAATTTCAAAAAAGTTAAACTTGAGAAAAAATATGTTTTTTCTTAATAATAGAGTTATGAATATAAAACCTAGCTAGTTTGATAGCCAATCTTAAGCAGAGAACTAATATACTTTCATTTATACAGACAGATAGATAACAAGGAAGATATTGACAAAAGACTGTGTTGTTCATATCAGACTAGCGACTGTACTGTCCATACTGTCACTAAAGTTTCAAATTTTCGTCCTTGAGACACGTAAATGCAAAAATCAAGCTGTAATGTAAAAGAGGGGAAAGGTGGAGAATTGTGGCTAAAAATAACTTAGGAGGCAGATTTGTGTAGGGTATTGCTTGTAGAACCAAGTGTGTTTTTATGAAAAAAACAAGTAGAGACAGACGGACCAACAGACAATAATGCACACTTGACTGAGATCTGACTAAAATTTGACTTTTGGTTGTAGATTTGAAAAGTTAGGGGGGAAGTCGGTGATTGGGTAAATGTAATCATATTAGCGGGACAGAGATGCGCATTTTTGCCATTTGACACAATTCTGTCCAGGGACACAGTTGGTTATTGCCTGTGGTGTTGTTCTCAAAAGATATTCCATACATTTAGAGTGACGCCATCATATAGCCAGCAGCTCAGCTGAGTTTTGCTAGCAATTAACTGTGTTCTCAATTCTGAATTATAGTAAGAATGAAAGTATTTATTTTGTACATTTTAATATTTCGAGTGATTGATACTGCCATATCATATAAAATGATTACGACAAGTAAGTGTTCGCTCTAGGTCCCCAGCCCAAGTTCAGGGTCTAGAGACAAACAAAATATATGGACGCCTAACTAAGACTTGGAAGGCGGATCTATTGTTGAGATCAGTGGGAATATATCACCTATCTTATTGAATACAAGGAAACTATTGAACATATCTCAGATGCAATGCAGTCTTGGGGAACTGATACTATATGAAAACAACTGGGTAAGATGTGCTGTGTGGTCAGAGAGATCTGACCCATTCTGTGTATTGTTGATGTGTTGTGCTGTGTGTAAGAGTGGTGCAGTAAATAGATTACTGACACAGCGCACACATTTTGTTTCAGAATTGTGAGTTTCTGTTGTGGCACTAGGGTAGTGCCACATTTTTTTTTTCCTTAACCAGCGGCACTTGGGCTTTCAGCCCTTCGGCCCAATGACATGTCATTGCGAGGCTGGGGAACCTGAGGACTTTCCTTCCAACCCGGTCAGGAGCTTCGCTCCTTCCCATCCACAGAGGGTTTATCACAGGAGCCGTTCAGGCTTTTCAGTCAAATTTCCGGCCGTAAACATTTCTTCAAACGCCGACGCCCGGGTTTGAACCATGAACACCTGGTCGCCAGTACAACGCCGAAGCCATTACACCAGCGCGGCTCCCGGTAGTGCCACATAAGTAATCAAGATTGCACAAGCAGATGTGTGTGCAGCCAAACAGTGTGTCGGTGAAGTCTACCATTGTATTCTAGCTACCGAGAGGAGTGGGCCACCGGAATCCAGCATTAGATCTTCGCAGACAAGATGAGTGATTTAGTGGCCTGCTGAGGATTCATCATACTCCTAAAGAATTTATAAATATTTCCCCTCATAAATATATTGAAATGTGGGAAAGATACATTTATTAAAGTTCATAAGACAATGGACAAAGCTTGTTCTAGTCACAGAGTGGGTGTGATGACACCACCCCAACAGCATATCCAGTAATAGTTTCCCAGAGACATTAGAAATATAATTAATATTAACCAGTCTGATAAAATACTTATGTATACACATTCCATTTTATTATGCCATATATTTATGCATTCCATTTATAACTCCATAACATTTCATATGTTCTGACCAACTAAAAACATTGGTTCAGAACAAATAAATTTAAAGAAAATTGTAATATTTAAACTAAAACAGCCTGAGTTAGTTCAGTGTGTTATAGAATTTTATTAATATTATTACACTTATTAATTATCTGTGTGTGTTTGTATATTCTACTACAACACATTACTTTTCAGTACCCTAGACTTTTTAACGTAGCTACATTCATATTAGTAAAAAAGATATGTTTGAGGTCGTAAGTTGTAGTACGAAGGGCCTTCTGTACTTCACATCTACATTTATCTCAGGAGCCTTCACAGCTGACCTCATACATTACACTAGGTAACACAACAACCATACAGTACCATCAAAAACCACTACAAATATTGGGGTCTTGTCCAGGGATAATTAGTTTATCATAAATATTAGAATCTCCTGGTGGGAGAATTAAACCAGTGGGGACAAATTGTAAAAATTTAAAAAGTGTCCCTTAAAATAAAAGGGGAAAATAAAAGTTGGTGAATCTTCACAGCCAGTGGTAGTTAGTTAATTAATTAATTAATTAGATTTATCTTGGTCATTGTTATTTGGTATGATGGCTGACCTGGCAAAATTTAGATCAGCTGCTGTGCTAACGGCGAAGGAAATGGGAATGGAGGGTCAGGTTTTAATTCAGTATGTAACTGCTGAATGTGACAAGTATATTGAAAGGGAAGATAGGAGGTTAGCTGAAGAGAAGAGGTTGCAAATTGAGGCTGATAAAGAACTTAAGAGGGTGCAGATTGAGGCTGACAAAGAGGCTAAAGCATTGGAGGCAGATAGGGAGATTAAGAGGCTCCAATTAGAAGAAAAAAAAGGCCGAAAGGGAGGCAGAAGATAAAAGGTTGACTGCCGAAAGGGAGGCAGAAGATAAAAGGTTGACTGCCGAAAGGGAGGCAGAAGATAGAAGGTTACAAAGGGAGCACGAATTATGACTAAGGGAGCTGGAATTACAAGGCCATGCTCCTGAAAATGGTGCCAGCCATTTTGCCTCAGATGCTGCAGCTAGTCAGGGAGCCTCAACCTCAGCTATGGGGTTTCATTTAGACCATTTTGTTGAGAAAGATGATGACATCGAGGGGTACCTCAGTAGATTTGAGTTATAAGCTACTACATATGGGTTAGAGAGAGAGGTGGAGTCTAAAGTTATCACAGGGACTGAGAGGTACTTCATATGAAGTCTTCGCTAAAATGAATAGAGAAGACCAAGACAATTATGACATGCTAAAGCAAACTTTGTTATTAAGATACGAAAAAAATGGTGAATTTTACCGTAAGAAATTTAGAAATGCCAAACTGTTGTCTGGGGAGACATACCACCAATTCTCTGCCAGACTGGAAACCTATTTGGAGAAATGGACTGCTCTGGGGAAGACCCAAGATCTTAAAGAGATGATCATGATAGAGCAATAAGGAGAGTCCATGGCTCCAGACTTGAGAAAATTTCTCATGGAACAAGGTGCAGAGAGGTTGGGAGAGGTTTTAAATATCGCTGAGAGGTATCAGGCAGCCCAGGCAGAGGTAAGTGGCACTAAAAAGAAGCACATAGAAAATTTTAAAGCTCCACAGCCATTTAATAAATTTGATAATAGAGAACAGGGTAATAAAGGCAGGACAAACTTTGAACGGCCAAGAAATGACTATCGTGACAGAAACTCACAGTTCAATGACCAAAAATATAATGAAAGAAAACCGTTAAACCAAGGAAAAAGATGGTGCAAATGGTGTAAGAAAGACAACCATAACACCGAATTTTGTAGAAGGAAACCTTCAAACATTGCTGCAATGAAGTCGGGGACTCAAAGATTAAAGGTTAATCCTAATGGACAGCAGGAACCTTATCACCCCCCAGTTTGTGAGGATGTTATTTGTAATGGGGTCACCATAAGGTGCCTTTATGATACAGGTTTGGATTATGATTCAGTTGTGAAGTCTAGCCTAGTGGACCCAAGTCAGTATACCACAGAAACAGTGGAAATACAAGGGGCGACTAAGGACATACCACTCATGACACTTCCCATCGCAAGGATAACGGTGAAAACTCGCTATGTGGAAGGAGAAATCAGAGCAGCAGTGATAGATGAACCAATCTACCCTCTGATATTGGGGTGTAGGTACGTCTTCTTGGGGAATCCCGAGAGACCTGTGATCATGGCGACAGTGCAAACCAGGTCACAGAAAAAGGAGGAAGAAGGTGAACCTATAAATGCTCATCCAGAGGAGATGAGGAAGGCGCAGGCTGAGGATAGAACACTCAAGCCATGTTTTAAAAAATTGCCCAAATGCCACACACCTCCAAGCAAGGGAGAATACTTTCTGAAGGACAGATTGTTATACAGGAAGACAGGAACTAGATCCACTGGTCACGGACAGTTGGTTCTTCCCAAGGTATGTAGGGCAAATTTAATAAGGAGCTTACATGTTGGAAAAGATGGTGACCATGAGAAAGTCGGTACCATCTGCCAAAATGTTGCTCGGAAATACTATTGGCCCGACGTAAATGTCGATATTGAAAACTTTGTAGAAGCATGTGGCGTATTTCATGAGGGAACACCCACAAAGGGAAAATATGTGCAGGACCTAGAAACGCCACGGGGCAAACTTAGGCCTGGAAGGAAAAATAATTATACTCAGGTAGACAAAGTGGAATGGGAGCCCCCTTTTCATACCCAGTCTTCACTTGAATGGATTAACATGGCCACTATGCGACGAGTACAAAGAATAAATTTACCCCAGAATAAACTGACAATCCCTCGGTCAGAGTTATATAAACTGGAGGAAAATAAAAGAGAGCGAAGATCTCTCATAAGCAATCTAAAGTGGGGAGACAAACCCAAGAAAAAAATTGGTAGTGGTCGATTTGTGAGTGATGATTCTAGGAAGAAAAGTCCTCATTATAATGCTTCCAATGGAAGGGACCCGACGGGTGCCATGAAAAATAAGTATGAAAAATTAAAAGTCCAGATGTAGCATTATTAAGGACCTGGACAGATGAGAAGGCAGAAGAGACTGTTACCTCAACGTATCAATATGTGAACGAACTGACCACTCGTCTGAAAGCTGGATGGAAACTGGCAAATGATAATTTGAGACAAGCCAGGAAGAAACATGCAGCATATTTTAATAGGAAGGCAAAGGACAGAGAACTAGCTGTGGGAGAGAAGGTGCTTCTTCTACTACCCGGCAGCCAGAATAAATTACAAATTGGATGGCAAGGTCCATATACGGTTCTAGAAAAGGTGTCTAGAACAAACTATAAAATTGACAAAAAGGGGAAGGAGAAAGTTTATCATGTAAACCTTTTAAAGAAGTATCTGGACAGACCACTCCAGGAAAGCACCCCCTTACTGACCTTGGCTATCGCAACTCAAATGCAAAAGGAACCACTCACCTCGCATGAATACCCATTACATCCTTGTGAAACAGCCGCACAGGTAAAAGTCAGTAAGCACCTGACTAAAAATCAGAGGGAGAGAGTTCAACAGGTTCTGGAGGAACATACAGATGTATTAACAGATAAACCAGGACATACAAATTTGCTACAGTATGACATGAAACTGGTAGACTCAAACCCAATCTGTATGAGAGCCTATTCTATTCCGTTCGCGAAGGAGAAGGCATTGAAAGAAGAAATATATTATTTGTTGAAGGAGGGGATTATTTCACACAGTGAATCATCTTTTAGCTCCAGTGTCGTTTTGTTGAGAAAACCGTCTGGGGAACATAGACTGTGCATAGATTACAGGAAACTGAATGCTGTCACAGAAGGACAAGTGGATCCATTACCAGACACAAAACAGTTATTTGCCAGATTAAACAAGGCAAAATACTTTTCAAAGGTGGATCTTAGTAAAGGCTATTACCAGATTCCAGTGAAGCCTGAAGTGAGACCTTATTTAGCTTTTAGCACTTCGGAAGGACATTATGAATTCAACATGCTACCATTCGGATTGAAAAATGCTCCGAGTGTATTTTCAAGGATGATGCGCAAATTGTTGGATCCCCTGAATAACCCATGTATCACGAATTTCATGGATGATATTCTCGTCGCCACAGAGACATTTGAAGAACACATTAACTCTCTAAAAATGTTATTTGATAGGCTTAGGGAGGCGAATTTAACTGCTAGACCAACAAAATGTTGTATTGGATGCAAAGAATTGGAATTCTTGGGACACACTGTATAACAGGGTAACATGACCCCGGACCCCAAGAACTTGGAAAAACTGCAGAGAGCACCTAGACCACAAACAAAAAAGGATGTGCGATCATTCGTGTCGTTATGCGGATTTTACCAAAAATATATCAAAAATTTTAACTCTATTTGTGCTCCTCTGACTGATCTGACTCGCAAGGGACATCCAGATAAAATAATTTGGACTGCGCAATGTGAATTGGCTTTTCAAGAGTTAAAGGAAAAACTCACTAGCAAGCCTATTCTCAAATTGCCTGATTTGACACAGGACTTCGTGGTGAGAACAGATGCAAGTAATGTAGGCCTCGGGGCGGCTCTGTTTCAAAGGTCATCTTCACCTGATGGGGAACTGAACCCAGTCGCTTATGCAAGCCGCAAATTGAATAAAGCGGAGCAAGGATATTCCACAAGCGAAAAAGAATGTTTAGCGTTGATCTGGGCAATAAAAAAGTTCCAAATCTATCTGTATGGTAGGACTTTTGTGGTCCAGACGGATCATCAGCCCCTGGTGTTCTTATCTCAGGCTAAGCATGAAAATGCTAGATTGTTGAGATGGTCTTTATTATTGCAACCTTATCAGTTTAGTATTGAGTATATCCCAGGGTCATTGAATGTCGGTGCAGATTTCCTCAGTCGGCACCCCTGTGATCAAAATTAGAGTAGTGGTAGGCGTGCGGAGTAATTTTATCTATGTGTATCACTGGTTTTGGAACTTGCCGTAGTGCATGTTCTCAGGTGGGGAGATGTGTGATGAATTTACCATGATACAACGTTAAAATATCTCCCAATATAAAGATAAAATGTAGGGATAAAAATAATGCGTAAGATACTAGAAGACATGCTCGCCCATGCCCGCATTTCCCACCGCCAGTCAAACTAACTAGTTAGACGTGCAGTCGAAACGGTTACCCTTTGTAGACGGGAGGGAAACGGAGATCAAAAAAGGAAAAATATGACTGAACACGTGTTTGAATCTAGCAAGGCGAAAAGACGCAATTGGTAGTAAAAGAAAAAAAAAATTCACGTCACAAGTTGCCACAATGTAAGGAAATGGACAAAAAAGACCTTAGCTCTTATTCGCAACAGTCATTTCTTGGACGTTTTTACGATACTTGGTCGTTTATTTGAATTCAGCAGCAAACGCCGTAGAGAAGGTTCTCGAACAAATTTCAAAAAAATTAAACTTGAGAAAAAATATGTTTTTTCTTAATAATAGAGTTATGAATATAAAACCTAGCTAGTTTGATAGCCAATCTTAAGCAGAGAACTAATATACTTTCATTTATACAGACGGATAGATAACAAGGAAGATATTGACAAAAGACTGTGTTGTTCATATCAGACTAGCGACTGTACTGTCCATACTGTCACTAAAGTTTCAAATTTTCGTCCTTGAGACACGCAAATGCAAAAATCAAGCTGTAATGTAAAAGAGGGGAAAGGTGGAGAATTGTGGCTAAAAATAACTTAGGAGGCAGATTTGTGTAGGGTATTGCTTGTAGAACCAAGTGTGTTTTTATGAAAAAACAAGTAGAGACAGACGGACCAACAGACAATAATGCACACTTGACTGAGATCCGACTGAAATTTGACTTTTGGTTGTAGATTTGAAAAGTTAGGGGGGAAGTCGGTGATTGGGTAAATGTAATCATATTAGCGGGACAGAGATGCGCATTTTTGCCATTTGATACAATTCTGTGCAGGGACAAAGTTGGTTATTGCCTGTGGTGTTGTTCTCAAAAGATATTCCATACATTTAGAGGGACGCCATCATATAGCCAGCAGCTCAGCTGAGTTTTGCTAGCAATTAACTGTGTTCTCAATTCTGAATTCTGGTAAGAATGAAAGTATTTATTTTGTACATTTTAATATTTCGAGTGATTGATACTGCCATATCATATAAAATGATTACGACAAGTAAGTGTTCGCTCTAGGTCCCCAGCCCAAGTTCAGGGTCTAGAGACAAACAAAATATATGGACGCCTAACTAAGACTTGGAAGGCGGATCTATTGTTGAGATCAGTGGGAACATATCACCTATCTTATTGAATACAAGGAAACTATTGAACATATCTCAGATGCAATGCAGTCTTGGGGAACTGATACTATATGAAAACAACTGGGTAAGATGTGCTGTGTGGTCAGAGAGATCTGACCCATTCTGTGTATTGTTGATGTGTTGTGCTGTGTGTAAGAGTGGTGCAGTAAATAGATTACTGACACAGCGCACAAATTTTGTTTCAGAATTGTGAGTTTCTGTTGTGGCACTAGGGTAGTGCCACACAAGTAATCAAGATTACACAAGCAGATGTGTGTGCAGCCAAACAGTGTGTCAGTGCAGTCTACTGTGAACGGTGGTTTAGTTTTGATGGAGAGAAAGAATGTGGAGAAATGGTATGGATGGGTTTGGTTGCAGATTATTTGTCGTTAATGAAGGGAGATAAGATGTGTAAGATTAGGCTTTGTCTTAAGGGAAGTAACTTAGAATTAAGTCCCTTACAGGTTTGAGTGAGTTGATAAAAAAGTATTGCACGAGAAAGTCGAGATGGGTAAAACACATGTTAGGCGTGAACGAGGAATGTTAGAACGGGGTTTTGACAGAGTCTGGTTTGAGACGCGCTAAGTGTAGGCAGGGAAAGGTGTTTTCTCTCAAGTGTGTAGTTAGATATTGAACGTGCTCAACGTAAGATTTGAAATTGTTGTATAAGATATATTCGGAGCACCAAAGTGTTTGTGTAAGAAAAAAGTGTATTTCAAATGAAGAAACAAAACCAGGTACGTTTTGTCATTTTGATTGATAACTAGCGTGTGTAGCTCAGCAGACAGGTCTGAGCAGAGGACAGTAAACAGATGAAATCTTGGTAAAAGTGACAGCCCTGGCGGTTAAGGCCAGTTTCTCGTATAGAGATATAACAAGAAGCATGGGAAAAGAAACATAAACAGAAGAACGACAGGAAGTTCTGTCTGAATAAATATATGACATGTTCTATAGCTGGGACAAGTAATAGTAAGAAGACAAGCAAAATGTATGTGAAAAAAATGGATACTGAGATTGTTTGAAAACTGAAGATTGTATTTTGCAAGACTGCCAACCTTGAAGAGAAAGGTTGGGCATACCATTTTTACTCAGTTATCAACGTATGTTAATAAAGTTCTACCATTGATATTTTCACTGCTGTTTTGAGTGGTATCGATTGATAAACAGTGGGTATGAAGAAAAAGTAGAGTCAGTCTGAGTGAAGGAAGTTTCTAGTATTTACTTTACAACACACTATCTACTGAAAGGGCAGTGGTCCGAATCTTGCAATAGTATTCACGGCTACAGACATTTCATGGTGCCCGTGACCAGCCCTACAATAGGCAGTAGCAAAGACAACAGATGACAGGGTAACTAATGGTGCGAGTAACCAGCCCTACACTAGAATAGCTCAAGAAACTTTTATAACTCAATGATAGTTCAAGAAACTTTTATAAAGAAAGACAGACTCCACTCAGATGTCAGTTTCGACATCACATATTAGGTACGGTTGCGTCAAACATTTTCGTATCTAGCACTACAACGGTCACAGACTATTTTGGTGCACCTAACCCTATACAAGATAGAGATTTAAAAGACTATAGACAGAAAGAAGGTCAAGTTCACTAAGAAGAGATTACACAGAAAGAAAGAATCCTGCGAGCGAAAAAATAAATCAAGACAAAACAGAAGTCAAGTAAAGTGAAGCGACATCAAAAACAACGAAGTCTATCCAAAGCATCACGAAGGTCAAGTTCATTAAGAAGATACAAATCGAAGGAATCCTGCGAGCTGAAGAAACAAAGCAAGACAACACAGAAGTCAAGACATCACGAAGGACGAGTGCACAAGAAGAATATAAAGAACAAAACAGTTTACATCATCCGACAACCGTCAGAATACAGGTACATGCATGAGATAACAATCTGAATGATCAACAGGCCCAACGCGCAAAAATAATAGTATACAGCCGTATAAGACAAAAATTGTGTTGATTAATTCTGAAATACTGGAGGAACAAGTGTGTATCCCAATCAAGGAAAACAGATTATGTAACACATAAACATTTAGATACAAGTTAATTAAGTAGTCATTATAGTAGTTAGTTAAATTATAAGATTTAGATTGATATTTAGGTTCTGTGTTTACAATCACAGTGTTGCCAGAAAATTTGTTTCGTAGTTCAAAAAATTTTATGAAATATTGTGTATAGATAGTCGTTGGTATTTCTTTTGCAGGCCAACCAGGATATTAATATTGGTTTCTTTCCAGGTGTTTTATTAATACTAACACTTTACAGATCAAGACAAGATGCAACAACAACAACTTACGGCGGGTTTGGATCCCAATGTGGCTGCTCTTGAGCAGGTAGCCAAGGCTATGACTGCCATTAGAAATGAAAGTAAGTTCCAGAATATCCGGAACAGTATAACACCATATTCAGGGAATCCTACTTTATGTAGAAAATGGTTGCTCGAGATACAAAGATATTGCACTTCGGTCAATATGGACCAAGGTGAGTACAAACAAGTTGCATATCTTTCCTCATGCGGGTTAGTAGTAGATTTTATAAGACGCAGGTTTGACACTGTCCCAGATGAGACATGGGAAGATTTTAAGAAAGAACTAATAAGAAGGTATGCACAAATTACGGATGCATCTTACGCGTGGACGATGCTGAGGAGCATACAACAACAAGTAGGAGAACCTATTCAAATGTTCAGCGACAGGTTGTTAAACCTAGCGGAAGAGGTTTTCTTGGGGCAACAAATTAACCAGCAAGAGGTGGAAAAACAGTTAGTGGGCATATTCGTCGATGGGTTGAATGATATACCAATTAAATTACATCTCCTCAGGAAGGACCCACAAAACTTGTCACAGGCCATTACACTTGCTACAGCCGAAGAGAACCTTAGAAGAAGATTGGACCTCAGGCTTGGTAGGGTAGTTCCATGCAAAGAAACACAAGAAGAACCTATGGAGATAGGACATTGTCAACAAAGAAGGATAGAAAGACGAGGGAGAGGAATGGAAATGTTTTATAGGTCAAGGCAGGTGGACCGCAGGCAAAGCGTGTGTTATGCTTGCAATAGGCTGGGACATAAACAATTTGAGTGTAATTACAGGCCACTACAGCCGCAGCACTCAGTACGAAGAGTTGAGACCGGTAATCCGACACGCACTAGACACACAGAAGCCTTGTCCGGTAACTGTACTCAATTCACTGGTCACAACAATACTCAATATAATTACAGACACAACCCGGGCGTCACAAATATTCGTGACAGAGTCCGACACACAAATATTTACACTCAGGGTACAGACGGACCAGCTCACTATGTGAGTGTGGTAAATAGGTCTCAACAGCATAGACAATGGGCCAGAGTACACCATCCTGCAAGTTGGTTTGACAAGAAAGGATGGCTACAAAAGACATGTCAAGAATACAGGAATAGGAAGATGAATTTGGATGGTTCAGTTATAAACAGGAACAAATATGAAAGGAGAAACATATGTACAGATCGCGAAATTGGGAAATGGAAATGTAACCAATATCAATATAAACAGGGACATAATAGAACATGGAATAACAGGGACAGGACACTCCAGGTTAGACATAAATGACTTTCAACAGCAACTATGGATCAGGACATTGGGACAGCGTGAATAGGAGAAGAACTAGAATAGATTTGAGGAATTTTATTGGAGACATCAGGAGAGGAGTCAAAGACAAGAAAATACAAATAAATGAAATTGAAAAACAAGAAAGAAAACAACGTATCCCTAAAAGAAGACAAGTAGCAACAGCAATCGAGCTAGCTCATAAACCAGACCCTTGCTCATGTATTATCGAAATACACGGAAGGAGATATAGAGCATTGGTAGACTCAGGGGCTACTGTAAGCCTTATTAGGTTTGGACTTTATAAACAGATACGAGGCGTAGCTCAATACAGAAAGTCACAAAATACACTTACCTCGGTGTCAGGAGAAAACCTGAAAGTGATGGGAACAGCTATGGTGCAAATGAGAATTGGCAATATGATCGTGGAACACACGTTCACCATTGTGAAGGGGATGACGAGAAATATCATACTAGGACGTGATTTTCTGCTAAAACATAAGGCTCAAGTACATTTTGATACTCACCAACTGAAGATACATGGCGAATGTATCAGGTTACAGGACGACGTATATATAGCGTCCATAATCCGAAACAGAACAACAGTTACGCTGCGACCGAATGAAGTCGGTATTGTTCAAGGCAAGTTGAAAAGATCCCCATATTTCAACCAAGGACAAACGGTCTTAACACTCGACTGGGAAGATGGAGATATACTAGATGAACCCGGACTAGAAATGGTAGAAGGAATAGTACAAATTGGAAAAAGACAACAATTTCCAACGATGATTATAAACACCACGGGAAAAACAGTTAGAATACCAAGAGGATTTGTATTAGGAAGGGTACAACGGATGGAAGGTCAGGAAGGAAATATGGAATACCAAGAAAAGCACCAAATACAAGAAACTATGAACAATAACAACGCGCGTCAGAGACAAAATCGGAAACCACAAACAGTGGTGGTACCACAACATAGAGTTAACAACAAGATATACAGAGAGCAGAAGAAAGTGGAAACAAGGAAGCAGGACAAGGTAGAAATCAAGGAAGATGTATGCACACCATTCAGACTCAATGCAGTGTTAGGAGAGAAAAAGCACACAAAAGAGAATGGAATACAGAGAGTTAACGGTGTAACAGAAAAGATGGAAAGGATCAAAATACCTCAACCAAGTATAGAGCAGTTGAGGAAAGAAATAAAAGCCATCCTTGGAAGAACTAAACCAGACATCGTGGTACTAAAGGAGGTGCAGAAAAGTCTGGAAGAAAAGTTTGATATAGACTTATCACAAAGAAAGGAAGAAATCTACAAGCTTGTCGTAGAAGAAATAGAGGAAGATAGACCGATGGATATAAGAGGCTATATAAGGAGCCATAGTATGTATAGTATGAGAGGCAATGTTCAAGAAAGACGTACACGGATTACCAATAACACACCACACTTCACGGAAGGACATAAACAACATAACAATACACATGAACGGATAGGAACACGTAGAACTGAAGCAACACAAAAGGATAGTGACTGGAAGGAGTCTAACAGGATAGTAGACAACTGGAGAGTAGGATGGGAAGATGACTATGGAGAAACATCAACAGGTAGTCAGTGTCACACAAGGGCAGGAAGAACACAAGTCCATGCAGAACCGGGAACAACATCTGATCGGTTAACCCCAACCCCCCAAATTTTACACAGCGAACAAGAGGAGATGAGCACATATAGGCCAGAGGAAGACAGGATACAAGTATGGCAGGATACAGAGAGTAAACAGTACAATGAGATTCTAGAAGATACGACAGGAATAAGGAAACAATGGAATAATGTTGAAACAGAAATAGATGCACCGTACAAACATACGAGAGCTGCAGAACAAAGAAACAGAGCACAGGAGCAGCAGCTATTGAAACAAAAGGAGCAACAGATAGAAACTAAACAACAAAGTGGTGCAAGTCAAACTCAGAATATAGAGGACACATCAGCTAAAGATTCAGATACGCAGGAAGAGATGGAAGAAGGGAATGTAAGAGGGATGAAGAGACAGCGGTCGTCATCATCAGACGATTCAGAGGATTACAGAAGGCGTCTAGCAAAGTTGAGACATGTAGAAGAGGTCAGACTAAAGAGGAAGAGTAAAGTAAGAAATAGTAGTGTAGCGGAGATGAAGGACATACGGGCAATTGTTCAATATATGGACAGGAAGTTTGAGAAATTGAAAAAGGAGAAGCGTAGTCATAGAGAAGTACAAAAAAAGGAACAAGATAGAAAGACCAAGAGAACGTGTCAATGGGATATAGACAGTGTCGACCAGGGAAGGTCGAGGAAAAACAAAGAGGAAGAAGGAAATAAAGATAGAACAAAAATAGAACAGTTAACTGCACTGTGTGCAGATTTAGAGAGGAAGTTGGAAGAGTTAGAAAGCAAACAGGATATGAATAGACAGACATCAGAGAAAAAGGAAGATGTCACAGCACCTTGGGCAGGGGATGATAGAAAGGAAGCCACTGAGAAGGCGAAGCAGAAAGAGGAAGAAGTTAGGAAACATGAAAGTACTAGAAGTACAGATCGACGAAAATACAGATCTAAGAGTAGAGATAATATGGAGGCAGGTAGGGATATGGGTCGAAGGGATTTCCGATCCAAGAGCCGAGATAGGCTGAGAAATAGAAGTGAGGATAGAAGAGATACGGGTCGACGGGAATACCTATCCAAGAGTCCAGAGGGACTAGATACACAGAGAAATAGAACACATACAGATCGAGGGGATTACCGATCTAAGAGCCGGGAGGCTAGAAAGGAGGAAGAGAGAGGAAATACGGATCGAAGGGAGTACCGATCCAAGAGCCGAGAGGCTAGAAAGGGAGATAGAAATAGGAGTACTACTATGAGAGATACTAGGAGTACAAGTCGAGGTTGCGACAAATTAAAGAGTACAGGGAGTATGAGAAGGGAAGAAATGGAAGATAGAGGGAAACCGAGGCAAACTGTTGACGAAGTAAGGAGTAGAGAGGTTGAGAGAAATTATGGAGATATGAGAAGCAGAGAAGCAGAGAGGAAACAAAGTGTTGACGAGGTTAGACGAGTAGAGGAGACTCAAGATATGGATAAACAGATTGCGTTGGAGAAGTTTAAGGCGAAGGAAGCCATGATGATGAAAATATTTGGGTTGATGGAAAATATGAATAAGTAAGTAAAGTAGTGGAGGAGGAGGCTATGTGAGGAGAGGCATAGCATTAAGGAGGCTATTGGAGGAGACATAGCATATTAAGATGTATAACCAAGTTGGCGGCGGTTGCTAGTCTTAAAAAGGACAAGTATGATTGGTCCATACCGCACTTAAGAAGTAAACTGAGCACACCTGACCAATAGGGTACTGCAGTAGAGGAAAAGAGAAAAGGAGAGGTAAGAAGTAGAGGTCATAAGAGAATTGCAGACTATAGTTAGAAAGCCGTGGTGACGACGGCAGGAACAAGGAAGATAGAGGTTGGAGAAGCCGTAGAGCAGAACACGGCAGAAACATGGAATATTATGGTAAAATGGGAGAAATATGGAGTTATATATTTTGAGCAGTCGTAGAGGAAGACGGAATGAATAATAGAGATTTAGAGATTTTGAGAAACCGTAGAGGAGGACGGCAGTGATGGTGAGAGGTGTTGGGAGATGGACGGAGTTGTGGTTGAGAAATTGGACAGCACAGTTCCAGAGACGGAACGAGAGTAGCGGTTATGAGGGAGAGGAGAGAAGTAGAAATTGCAGCGGGAGTCTAGTTGTTTGGAAACTAGATGCAATCGTTCTACACTGAACATAAAGTAAGCTGAGTAGGTCCGAACGATGGACTACTGCAGTGGTGGAAGAGAAGAGGAAAGAGGCAGGGAAGCCATAGATTAAGGGAGAGAGACGTAGATGGGAGGAATGGAGAAGTCACAGAGAGGAGACGATTATGAATTACGAGACAACTAAAGGAGTATTGGAGAAACTATAGAGAATATGGCGGTAGATGAGGGCCATAGGGAAATGGCGAAGATATAGAGAAAATTGGATAATTAGAAGTGATAATCTAGAGGGAGCTGACAACGGAGTTGAGGAAGATGCAGATTTTTTTTGGCAGTTGCCAGAGTCTGATGAAGACTTTGTGGGAAGCGAGGCTTCTCCAAGTTATAAGATATGGAGGTTATAGGGAGATAATAAGGAAGAATAATGAGAGATAGAAAAACTAAGGAAATGAGAATAGAGGAGAGAATAATTATGTTGAGGAAACAGTACACATTGTATATGGTTACGGGTTTCTTTTAACCACAAGGGAAGATGGAAATGAAATGTAGATAACGTAGGAAAGATATGCAACTAAGTAGAACGATTAATGAGATAGGCAGAAATTCAAGATAATTCGCGTAGGCGGGATAATAAACTTGGGAGTAGAGATAAAAGGGATGGTAAATGGCTAATGAAGTTAGAAAGGTCTAGTAAGAGTCGTAAAGGAGCAAACGACAAGGTGTAATATGAAAGGAATTGCATTATGTACAAGTTGTAACATGAAAAGAGTTGTATTCAGTAAAATGTATAATATGAAAACAGTTCCAGGATGGAAAATGTATACTATGAAATGGAAATTGTAGACAGGAAGATGAGTGAGGTTGATTAGAAGTGGAAAATGGTGGGTCTCATTGGGACAGATGTTGAGGAAGAGAGGGATGGAATTGGTAGTAGAAGAGGGAAGGAAGAGAGTGAGTGGAGATTTTTCGGGAAATTTTCTCTGTGAGAGAAATTTTTTTTTTAAGGGGGGGAGATGTGTGAACGGTGGTTTAGTTTTGATGGAGAGAAAGAATGTGGAGAAATGGTATGGATGGGTTTGGTTGCAGATTATTTGTCGTTAATGAAGGGAGATAAGATGTGTAAGATTAGGCTTTGTCTTAAGGGAAGTAACTTAGAATTAAGTCCCTTACAGGTTTGAGTGAGTTGATAAAAAAGTATTGCACGAGAAAGTCGAGATGGGTAAAACACATGTTAGGCGTGAACGAGGAATGTTAGAACGGGGTTTTGACAGAGTCTGGTTTGAGACGCGCTAAGTGTAGGCAGGGAAATGTGTTTTCTCTCAAGTGTGTAGTTAGATATTGAACGTGCTCAACGTAAGATTTGAAATTGTTGTATAAGATATATTCGGAGCACCAAAGTGTTTGTGTAAGAAAAAAGTGTATTTCAAATGAAGAAACAAAACCAGGTACGTTTTGTCATTTTGATTGATAACTAGCGTGTGTAGCTCAGCAGACAGGTCTGAGCAGAGGACAGTAAACAGATGAAATCTTGGTAAAAGTGACAGCCCTGGCGGTTAAGGCCAGTTTCTCGTATAGAGATATAACAAGAAGCATGGGAAAAGAAACATAAACAGAAGAACGACAGGAAGTTCTGTCTGAATAAATATATGACATGTTCTATAGCTGGGACAAGTAATAGTAAGAAGACAAGCAAAATGTATGTGAAAAAAATGGATACTGAGATTGTTTGAAAACTGAAGATTGTATTTTGCAAGACTGCCAACCTTGAAGAGAAAGGTTGGGCATACCATTTTTACTCAGTTATCAACGTATGTTAATAAAGTTCCACCATTGATATTTTCACTGCTGTTTTGAGTGGTATCGATTGATCAACAGTGGGTATGAAGAAAAAGTAGAGTCAGTCTGAGTGAAGGAAGTTTCTAGTATTTACTTTACAACACACTATCTACTGAAAGGGCAGTGGTCCGAATCTTGCAATAGTATTCACGGCTACACTACCATTGTACTCTAGCTACCGAGAGGAGTGGGCCACCGGAATCCAGCATTAGATCTTCGCAGACAAGATGAGTGATTTAGTGGCCTGCTGAGGATTCATCATACTCCTAAAGAATTTATAAATATTTCCCCTCATAAATATATTGAATTTTGGGAAAGATACATTTATTAAAGTTCATAAGACAATGGACAAAGCTTGTTCTAGTCACAGAGTGGGTGTGATGACACCACCCCAACAGCATATCCAGTAATAGTTTCCCAGAGACATTAGAAATATAATTAATATTAACCAGTCTGATAAAATACTTATGTATACACATTCCATTTTATTATGCCATATATTTATGCATTCCATTTATAACTCCATAACATTTCATATGTTCTGACCAACTAAAACATTGGTTCAGAACAAATAAATTTGAAGAAAATTTTAATATTTAAACTAAAACAGCCTGAGTTAGTTCAGTGTGTTATAGAATTTTATTAATATTATTACACTTATTAATTATCTGTGTGTGTTTGTATATTCTACTACAACACATTACTTTTCAGTACCCTAGACTTTTTAACGTAGCTACATTCATATTAGTAAAAAAGATATGTTTGAGGTCGTAAGTGGTAGTACGAAGGGCCTTCTGTACTTCACATCTACATTTATCTCAGGAGCCTTCACAGCTGACCTCATACATTACACTAGGTAACACAACAACCATACAGTACCATCAAAAACCACTACAGATCAGGGGAGATGTTAAGTCTGAGACGGACCTTGGATTGTAAAACTTTCAGGGGAATTAATTGCATAGCTGATATTCGTCAAGGCGGAGATGATGACAGTCAAGCCAGAGAGGTTGTCGGCGGCAGAGGTGTAAAGTTACCTTTGATTCAAGAATCGAACGGCAAATGGACTCGGGTCTGGCAGTAGGTGTGACTTTCGCATTAAAGAGCGATAGAACGGAATTTACGGATATATACCATGTCTCTCCGATAGCCATGATCAGTTGTTCAGAAATCTATCTAAAATTCACTAGCTCGATATCTTAGATTTCTCGTACATAGTGAAAATTATTAGATTTTCGTGGAGTGTTTCATTTTTCTGATTGCGGTAATTTATATACTAGCATTTAAATTATTTAGTGTGTTTAAAGTTTTCATTATATTTCACTGAGATTTTCTGTGCTAATTAAATAACTTATAGCTAAATCTTTTTCAGCCGTAAAGTAAATTTAATTACTCGCTATTTCCCAGTAAGAGATGTTTTAAATTGACTAGTACATACATTAAATAACTGTCTACTGACGGTATATATTATTTACTTCTATCCATGTTATGTAAAATTTTAAATGACTAGTGTTCATATCACGCGTTAAAAACGATAGGATAAGCTAGACACGTGTGTTTTAAATATAATTTAAAACGGAGTGGTGAAGAGGTCCTATTTTAACACGTGTTAGATATGATATTGATAATTTGGTGTAATGTTTATATTTTCTTTCCTAAAATCTATGCTGATCAAAACCTGAGTACTAGCGGCTTTTTTATGGCCATATGAACTTATGATCATACGAACTTATAATATTATAAGCATCCAGGGATATTTAATATTGATTAGCTTCTTGCTGTGACCTGTGTGGTCCTTATTTCCTCATTTTCATGAGAGAAACCAAAATAGAACCATTAAATTATAATATTAACTGGACCAGAATTATTACCAGATTTACTTATATCAATCTCATCAGTCAGCTGTGGATAAATATATTGTCAGCAACATGTGTGTAACTTAACCTAGCGTCTCAGCCACCTGAGGCTAAACAACATAGGAACTATATATGTTCTATTCATCCTACGTCGGCGATCACCACGCATGAACCTTACTCCAACCAACTGAAGGCATAGATAACTTATTGTATCCAGGACAAATTAAATCACCGACTCTAGCGACTCCAGTGAAATTTGCAGTCAGCAACTACGGCGAGTCTGGGGCTGGATTTGGCAAAACTTAAATTTGACACTAAATAGTCTTATTACTTATTAGTGTATTTCCTTGGAATGCCTGCGACAACTACTGGGGTAAGCAAAAATCTGAAAGTGGCCACTGAATGGGTGTGAACTGAATGAACAGAGAAAGAAACTTATGTCTTTTGTTAACATCATATACTTATGTGGTTTCTTCTTTCTTTTCTTTATCTCACTAATCTGAGTAGTCACGGGATAGATTACATTAGGAACCTATTCTTTTCCCCTACTGACTATTTCATAACTTATTGTTAACTTTTGATCTTTTGGGTTAATTAACCTCTGTTGGGATCGTCTTTTCTTCTCCTTTATCAGAGGGGGAGAACCTATTTGATTAATTTCTTCTTTTGCAATTTTGTCTGTAAACCATGATCTAGTAATGTATATGCTTATTGGTGTGATCTTCTATTGATATTAAACTTTATTAAACCTTTAGTTATCGTGTCGGTCAACCCCCTATCCATTATATGTTATTCATAGTTTGTTTTCACGTTCGTGCGTATTTGTCACAGAATTGTGTGCATGTGAGTGGAGTGTAACTTGTATTTTCGTACAAGGAGAGAAAGTGCGTCTGATTTAAATTTAGTCGTCCAGATAGGCTGGATTAGATAAATTATTCTATCCAGAGGCTGTCCTTTCTCTTACACGATCACCTCGTGAGAAAACTATTTCTTACTCTTTACTTTCACATAGTCATCACTATCACCTCTGCTCAGACAGGGCTATAAACATCTATTACCTATCTGATAAAATTTACGACACTTACCACCTCTCTCTTGCTGAGGAATCCTCGATTTATGGCCTGAAAAAGTCTCCCAGCTGCTGCTTTTCGAGTGGCCAACTCTTCTTTGATGCCTCCCTTCCGGTCTATAACAGCTCCGTAAATTATACTTTACCGCATGTTAACTTCACTTCAAAAAAAAAGATCGCATTTTTTTATCATGGGTAGATTACGAATGAAGTAAATTTAAATAAGCTAGATCGCGGGTTTTCGCTTTGAATGTTGAAAAATTACCTTTACTCTTGGAGGTTTCGCGCTTTACATGGCGGTGAGAGAGGGCTATTTGGAAATTTCCATAACTTAAACATTCTTGTCTTCCTCTTCCGTCACATTTAAGATTGACCAAATTATTCCATGTGACCTATCGGTAGATCTCGGGTGACCAGTTGCCGAACCCCGATTTAGGATCTGAACAATTAATATAATCTTTAAATTATGACCAAAGTATTAAAAATGTTAGATATTTTGACAAACATTAATAAGTAATTTAAGTTATCTTTGTTTACGAAAGATTGTACTAGTAACATACCACTATCTGCTGTGCCACGAAGTCGCTCGAGTTTGGTAAGGTGTATCACCTTTAAAAGGTTGGAAACCTCTGTATTAAAGGACGCAGACATTTCACATATTTGCGGAGGCCTCAGAGGAGTTTCAAGTTAATAGTTTAAGACAGAGTTTGTTTGTTTTGTTTTTTCTGTGCATTTTTTGTTTGTACGACACTTCTTAATTTACGCTACGCTTGCGATTCTGAATTTTCATTAAACCGACATCAAAGGGTTGTCCTCTCCCGTTTAAGTTTCCTCAATTAAGAAGCCTCTTAAGAAAATCAGAGAGTAAGAGAGAGTGATGGCTTGAGAATACATAAAACGTGGAAACAAACGTAGGAAATTAAAAGAAACAATAACAGTTGAAGCAAAGGCTACGTCGATAGTCCAGAACAAAAGGAAGCATGACGCAAGAGTTCTTTTAGCATTGTTAATGTTGGAAACCGGATTGATTGGAAGCAATGTTGAATAATAAGAGTCGTAAAGCGAAGACATTGTTAACTGGAACAAGAGAACGGAGTGAAAAGTAAACGGAAGAGTACCTGAAGAAAAGTAAGGGACAAAATAGGAACGATAAATATCAAAATGAAAAGCTTCAATAGACGGCGACGGGCGATTGTTCGAAATTGTTAAGAAATGAGAAACAAATGTAAAGTATAAATGATGATGGCAGAAAGGAAAGCCACAGAAAAACAAAACAGAAATGATAACACGAAGACAAGAAAACCAAAAATATATAACACAGTCACGACTGGTAACGTATACTCACCGCAGGTACATGTTTATTGGGTTAACTTTCTGAATGAATCAACGAATGAAATAATCAGTGATTCCGCTGACTTACTAAGTAGACTGAATAATTATTTTTGAAATACAACGAGTTCAATTCAGCATGTAACACTTTTTTTAAATAAATAGAATAGATAATAAGGCCAATGATATCCATAATGCCGAGACTGCAGTTACTGTGCGTTGCTACAACTACAAACTGAAAACATTCTTCTTTGCTGTTAGTCCAGTACAATGTCTTTGTCGAGGTCAATCACAAACCAGATACCTCGCTTTAGCCTGGTTTATTACGATACACGTGAGTCCGAGTGCAGCGTTACTTCCATAGCGTGAGTAGTGTTCACCTTTTCCGCCTGCTTTTCACGCTCCGGTTCAATGTCTGTATGTCAATATTAGGTTACCGTCAGAGTTTGATGTGGCATATTCACAGAACAAAAAAACAAACAAACAAACAAATACAGGAACCGACGCACTTTGGCTCGTAATCAGTTAACGAAAATGAATGAAGCCCCTCCCCACCAGCACATTTCCGCAAGAAATAAAGAAAGACAGAAAGAGGAAACTAAACAACAGAAAAATAACAAGTTACAATCATGTCAAAGCATGGTGTACAGTGTATTTATTATGGATAAATGAATATACTTTATGAAAAAAATTATGTTACGAGTATCAGACCAGTGGAAACGTTTATATTTTATGATAAGTCTAGATCTTTTTCCAAAATATTTGCATGATAATTATTTCAGCCGTAATATTTTAATATAAATTGTTTCTTTTTCTTTGAGATAAATATTGTTTTTAACGTTCAGTGAAAAAGCCCTTACAATTCTGCACATTTGGATATATGCAACATTTCTCTTGTCTTTAAAATAATAAAAATATGACAAAATCTTTAAAGGCACCCCATCCCAAAAGTTTAGTCCACGGAAAGTGCGTGTCAAAAGGTGGTTTTAGAGCACGGACACTAAGAGTTAAGTAGCCTAGAGCCAAGAGCCGAAGGGGAAAAGCCGAAAGGAGTCAGGACTTCTGACATTCTGTTTTTATCGATGAGAACCTCCAGAACAGGCATCTTAAATTTCCTAATACTAAATGAATATGGAGGAGCCGCACAGGTAGCAGCAGTTAGGAAAACTCTATAAACCCGACACTTGAAACTGTAAGGAACAAGATGGAAGGGAATAGAAAAAAAAGACACTAAACGCCGGAGAAAAATCAATGTTCTCAGTACTAGAGGAATATTTTTAAAATTAATTTATGAGTTCTGGCTAGGCGCGCCACGTTTAATTTTGACACAAGGTCCTTCAGCTATGCGTGAAAACAAATATAAAAGATCGCGTGGCCCAGTAATAACGCGCCCCTGATAGGGAGTGTGTGCCACTAGTGCTTTAAAAGACGCGCCAAAGATTTCTAGAATGGAAAGCAATGGGACCCAGACTAATATCAGCGACATTCAGAACAGAACTAAAAAAAAAAAAAAAAAAATTTAAGATGAATATCATTCAGACTGCACGGGCGCATAAAGACCTGCTGGAACCTCATTGGTAAATTTTTGTGTCAGTAACAACTAGTTAGGCCCACACGAACACCAGGTTACGACAAAAAGTGCTAATCTGTAGCATCCTAGCACGTAAACAAAATACTTTAATTGTTTTTACGCTGCTGAGTTTATACGAGATAGCTTCAAAAAGTTCCCGGAATAGTCGAATCATGTTTGAATGAGTGATTATGTCATGGAGATTATAGTTTTATAAGTTGGTAGTGACCTTGAGGAAACGACATGGCTGATGTAACCTTCACATGTACTCTCGAACAGAAGTTACAGAAGTTTGTTTGTGTGGTGTGCACGTAGCATTGTCGGAGTTGAAAATGTCCTTGATTGAACAACGTACAAATGTCAAATTTTGTGTTTTGCTTGAGAAGTCACCTTCAGAGACAGTAACTTTGCTTAATAAAGAATATGGTGATACCGCAATGAAGAAATCGCAAGTTTTTGAGTGGCACAAGCGGTTCCGTGGAGGTCGTGTTAGTGTCGATGATGATCCACGTAGCGGACGACCGCCTACCTCGATAAGCAATGAAAACATTGAGTTATGTTGGAGGTTTTTTTTTATTCCCAGGTATTTTCTACCATGAATTCATTCCTGAAGGCCGAACGGTTAACAAGGAAATGTACGTTGATATCCTCCGTCGTCTAAGAGATGCAATCAGAAGGAAACGCCCAGAAAAATGGAGAACAAATAGTTGGGTTCTGCTGCATGACAATGCGCCAGCACATCGATCCCTACTGGTGAAGGAGTACCTCGCAACGCACAATGTGACGGCCCTGGAACATCCTCCATATTCTCCCGACCTGGCACCGCCTGATTTTTTCTTGTTCCCTCGCCTAAAATCGGCAATGAAAGAGCAGAGATTCAAGGATGCTGAGGACGTTATCACCAATGCGACAAAGCAGCTGAGAGAGGTGTCAAAGAATTGGTTCCAGTAATGTTTCAAACAGCTGTATGGATGTTGGCAAAAGTGTATAGTTGCCGAAGGGAACTATTTTGAAGGAAATGTAATGTAAATAAGTGTATTGTTACTTATTTCTATACAATACACAAATTCCGGAAACTTTTTGAAGCTACCTCGTAGATTAAATTTCTGAAGACGCAATTGTCGTGTGGTGAGTATTGGGGCAACTACGACAGTAGTTTTCGCCAGGAATAGTCTATGAGATATTAGGTAGAAGGTCTCCAGAAATTGGCTCGTTAAGAAAGGATAGAGACCTATCCGAGATAAGGACAAGAAGGACAGAATGCGAATACTTTCCACTGGACAGTGTTTTCTAGTGAATTATTGAAAGAGTTCTGTTTCCCCACGACCTTAGCTTCTGCCCTTAGATCCCGTAACAGAAAAAGCCCCCAACCTCATCTGAGTGTAGAAATTCCTTTATATGTAAATATGTAACACCGACAGCACGAGTGATACGTTATCGAACTAGATAATGATCAAACGATTATTGGGTTTATTAATTAAACATCAACACATATAGGGTTAGTAGTGATTAGAACGTGATCGTAAAAGATGATTCACTCATAAATACACAGACAAGATATTAATATTGTAGTTAATTAAATAGAAGAATGAGCTTGTGTAAAGTGAAATGGTGATGATGTGATATGATACGTGTTACCTGTCGCAGAGAGATTTATGATTAATAAATTTCTATATCTTTTCTTTATTCTACTCGTGTCTTCTACTTTATTATCGCTCTTTTATCCGTTCTTTTTTCGCATTCGTCTGATTGTGAAAAATAAAACTCTCCCATTCATACCTTCGCCTGTCTCTTTTCTTATTTAGCAACGCATTTTTATTGCTGTTAAGCTAAGTTCTTGAGTAGACCGAATAGTGTGAAATTCGTTCTCGAACAGACATGATGTGGTGAATTAGTTGTTCTTATTGGTTACAATATTATATTAATGGTATCTGGTGTGAGGTCAGCTATGCAAGTCCCTGAGGTTTATTAAATATAAATAAGTTTACAGGGTACTTGTCTGCTTCCACCACGACCTCACCCGATTATATATCTTCCCCTACTGAAGTGTATTGGTGTGTGTATGTTGTCTAGCAAGTGTCTAGGGTATATGCAATGGGATGAAATGTATGAACAAGACAACAATTACACCTATTACTAATAAACAATGATTAAACAAGTCACTGAGTAAAGTTTGGAATGTAACTTATTTTTTTATAATTTATTTTCCTGTATCTAGTTATTCTTCTGACACAGGAATAATCAACTCAACATGATAATGAAATTATTTACAACCAATTATTTTACAACTGTCATTGAGTCGATGTTATCCCACAATTACTTATATGTTTCAAGCTGGGAAAATGACAAGTATTTCTTGCTCCTAGAAAAGGGTACAAGTTTATTGAACGTTTTTTGCTCACTGTCCGATACACTAGCTTTTGTAAAAACTGAGAGAGTGGATTGTTTGTGATATCAATTTCCCAGACAAGTCTTATCTGAGGTCTCTGGAACCAGGCTGGTTGAAGTATGTATAAAACGCCAGCCTCCACTGCCAAGACACGCTTCTGCTTCTATAGGTGAATCACTGTGTAGGCACTCAGTAGTTAGGCCTCACTGCATACTTTAAGGACAGGTGTTAGGTCACCTGGGCTCACTTTCACTCGTAGATGAAACTCTGGAACAATACAAATGTGTCCCACTCAGCATCTAATAATCTCTCTCTTTCATTATTCTAACATGGCAATATCATCAGACATCAGTATGGTAACTAAACAATTAGTTAACGTTCTCAATTTGGTTGGTACCCCCCCCTTCTGGATAAATAACTTTCAAACCACCGTTTGACATTTTCCTTGATAAAGGAAACATTTTACATTAATACTATCAAGTCATGTACAATCACGGTGACTTGCTGAAGAAGACGGCCAGTGATCTTCCTGGTCTTATGTCATAACACAACATTTTTCTTTTCATCATAAATATTTAATTTTCTTTTCTCCCCATATGGCCGAAAGCCTGTCTGGCTTTTCTATACCAGGTTAATACAGTTCCTAACAACGCTGTGAAACAACACAGAGTTTAATGTTAGCTTCCCTCCAGATAAATGTTTCCCCTTTAAGGTTCATACAACTTCAATAATGCATACATAATAATGATAAAAATGACAATATAAATGTTAATATAAAGGTTTCAATATTTACCGCATCAAAGAAATCTACACACTAAACAGTTGAATACTGCGGTATATGGCATAATCCAAATCGCTGCTTGTGCAGAATTTGCAACCAAGACAGTACTCTTGCCTTGTCTATAACAACTTCTTTAGTGTATAAATTTTAGTTAACAAGTGGCCCCGAATACCAACTACTAATTGGTTTTATACAACCGTTTAGTCTAGTACACTACAGCCAATCAGAGACTGTTTAATGAATAGCGTTCCTTTTCAAATAAAACTGACCTCAAATATTCAAATTAAGGACTCCTTCCCCTCTCCTATTTAATTCAGTACGGCATTTTCAAAAACCAATAGGACGTTAACCTTAATTTTTCCTTTTATTTTAAACTACCTTATCGGACGTTAACCTTACGGCGCCACGTCACATTGCGTGTGTGTGTATATATATCGTCTGCTAAAACCAGCGTGTGAATATATGTCCAGAACGCGGGTCGAGAAAAATTCAAACGCCATTCATGGTATCGCATTTCTGGCACAAGAAAATATTTAAATCTCAAAGCCAACGCTAGCAAAAGTGTATAATGTTAAACCGCGGCAAATCGTTTAGGCCCTTACTTCGGTATGCAAATTGAACGTGCTGTGGAATTAAGCGTTAGTCCTCACAGATTTCACTACACATGATGGCAGACAAATCGTCTAACATTTTCATCTGACACAGCGCTCTACGGTTACGTTTCTCGGTGATGGGTGTGAAAGGCGCCAACATGCATAGCTCGGGAATGACCAGAGGTAGCTGTAGGTGTTAGAACGAGCACTGGCAGTTTTATTGCTGGCGCCTGAGTTAATGTCAAGTGTTAAGACGGGACACTATTTCGGGTTTTCGAGAATTAGGAAATCGTTTCTTTTCATAAGATATAAACCCCAGTAATTAGACTTCAGGCATTCAGTACTCCTAAGTTGCAGTAAACGGATCGCTCGTGCTAGAGAAATAAGCTTGTATAGCGAAGTTTCTTAGTTTTGTCGTCAATTTTTTGCCGAGCTTCTAGAATACCTATCTAGTGAATAATTCTAGTTTCGTGGTGATTGCCGTAGTTCTGTTTGGAGGTAATATTATATCTAGTATTTTGTGAGTGATTTAAGTGGTAAATCGCCTATCTTATTTTCACTAGTTAGATTTCTGTGCAGAGGGATTAAATTATAAGTCTGTTATATTCTATAGTTACTGCGTTACAGTGGCAAGCAGAATAAATTATTATTTCTAGCTTAAACTCATGCAGCTGTAAATGCATTTAATTAAATTGCTAGTAATCAGTCGAGAAAATTTTAAACTAACTTATAACTGCACCGATTCATCATTGAGTATTGACGAAATACGTATGTATTTCTAATTCATGATGATTGATTTTTTTAATGTAATATTATATTTTACGCGAGGATAGGAGGTGTGTATAATATTATGTTTAAGTATTTTGTACTTTTCTCTTCCTTATACAGTTTTGGGTCAGCCCAACTTTTTCCAGCGGTTTTAGTACAACTGAGAGAAGAAACATTTTTTATCTTTAACCACGTATATTTACAAGTGCACACCTGTCTGGCAGTGTGTGTGCCTCCAGAAATAGACAGAGTACAAATCTCACTAACGGTTTTAAAGACTAAATGCCTATACTGGGCCTTTGAGCCAGATTATATTTCTTCACAAACTCTCAGGTACATGCAGCCCTGTGGTGAGAAAAAATTACAAAACATTAACATTCCGACATTTTGACTAATTGTGGTGTGACCAAATTAAATTTCTATACTGAGAGAAGGCACCGACCTGACATTCCTAGGTACTGGAAACCCTAAGCTATTGACACTGTGCTCGCTGTTAACTTTCGTGCCTGTGTCGCATAGAGATTTATGATCAATAAATTTTCTATATTCTTTTCTTTTCTACCCGTGTCTCTACTTTATTATCGCTCTTTTATCCTTTTCCGGTATTTTTCGCATTCGTTCGTTTGCGAAAAATATATTTCTTTCCAATTCTGACTTTACCGTTTTTCTCATACACTGGTAATGCATTGTATTACATCGCTGCAGGTAGACGACAAACTGTGAATATCCGTCTAGTCAGACAAGAGAGCAGACATTTGTCTGGCATTTCCATCGGACACGTAGCTTCTACGGCTAAAGTTCTCGGCGAGGTGTGGAAACTGCCATCTGCCTCGACCAGAAATGAGACATTCGTCTTAGCATTTCCATCTGACACGGCACTCTACGGCCAGTTTCTTAGACGGAGGTGTCAAAGACGCGAAGTGGCAGTTTATGGCAATGTATTGGTTTACGTAAGTGTTAAGAGGAGAGGGGAAGACGGGGGGGGGGGGGGTTCGAAATAATGTGGGATCCTTTGTCTATTTCATATATCTTAACTGGAGTTTTAGATTTCATTCACTCAGTAACTTCGCAGTCAAGACTAGAACAACCTACGTTCGATTCCCAAGAATCTCTGTTGATAGAAGATGGCATTTAGTTGGTCGAAGTGGATTTAGTTCTTAGTAGTTCTATGGTGAGGTAAATATAATCTAGTATTTTGCGAGTGATTAAGTGTTAAATCGCTTATTACATTTTACTAGTTATATTTCTGTGCAGAAGAAAGTAATATTAACTCTGTTATATTCTCTAGTTGACGTGTTTCAGTGGAAAGCAGAATAAATTAAAATTTCTAGCTTAACTCATGCAGCGATAATAAAACTGCTAATAACCAGTCGAGAATATTTAAACAAACTGATAACTGCACTGATTCATCATTGAGTATTGACGAAATACACATGTATTTCTAATTCATGATGATTGATTTTATAGATATAACTTATTTCACGGGAAGTTTTAAACAATAAGTCAAGCTCTCCGCTTGCAGTTTATAATGTAAGTTATAAACGAGTACATAGTATGTATAAGTATTTTTTTATGTTGTTTTTCTTTATTCAGTGAAAACTGGGGTGACCCAACTCTACCAGCGTTTGAGTACAAATTGAGAGAAGAAACATTTTACCTTTAACCACGTGGGTTTACAAGTTAACACCTGTCTGACAGTGCGTGTGTCTCCATAAATAGACAGAGTACAACTCTCACTAACGGTTTTTTAAGGACTAAATGCTTATACTGTGCCTTTGAGCCAGATCATATTTCTTCACAAACTCTCAAGTACATTTTCAGCCCTTGTGGCAAGTAAATATCACTATCAGTAACATTCCGACGTAGTTTTGACCAGTGGTGGTGTGACCAAATAAAGTCCTATACTGAGATAAGGCACCGACCTGACATTCCTCATTTCTAGAAACCTAAGCTATTGACACTGTGCTCGCTGTTAACGTTCGTGCCTGGACAATTTTAATGTGACTTAAACAGACATCCAAAATAAGAATAACCAAGAAAACGTTTCCCTGAAGCAGTGAATGCAACCCGTCTTTTTGGAACTGGGGTTCTCTTGGCCAAGTCTAGCATTGGAGAGTCTGTATGTGCATGTCCTAAAAATTGTTTTTCCAGAAGTTGCTACCAAAGCTGTAAGTATGCATGAAAGCACGTGATCACGGATGACTGAATAGAGTGAATGCAGGACTGAGTGATTCCTTTATTGTTGTATTTTGGCACCCATTTTGCTGTCTTAAATTTCTTTATGCAAGTTTCGTTGTTTTGTTGCTAACAATATTTTTCCTTAGGATATATATCAGAGTATCCAAGCCTGTTCATACCTTTAAAGGGAAATCTTAGACTAAATCATATGTATCCGTGACTCTTTGTGGCTATCACTTCTCTTCTAACGGGACTTTGGGCTATACATCGGGGGAAAAGATCATACCAATGGGTCTATCATTCTTGTAGCAATTCATTGACTTTATGACTATTTGAATATGCTTAAATGTAAATTTTTTTATGTGTTGTGACGGAATTTTAGTCTGATAATTAAAATTCAATTAAACTTAATCAGTGTGTTGGTCAGTTCGTTCCCAAATATCCATAATTTTTCATTGTCATAGTTTCACGTTTGTGCGTCTATTGTCGTCACTTATGTGTGTGGGTATGTGAGGTCCTATATATATTAATATTATTATATCAGATTTGTCTGACTAATCTAACTCTGTTGTAGATGATAGGCTGACTGAGAGGAGCTTCTCGAGTGTCAGAGACAGAATCTAATATATTTCCGTCATCTCACCCGTGAAATCTATTTCTATTTTATCATCTCACTGAGCTATCAACTATTTCTATGTCTATTCAGAAGGGACCAAACTAAGTCTTAATCACCTATCACAAATCTACGACAGCCTGGACAATTTTAATGTGACATAAACAGATATCCTAAATAATAATAACCAAGGAAACGTTCCATGAAGTAGTGAATTAAACCTGTCTTTGCGGAGCTGGGGTTCCCTTGGCCAAGAATAACACTGGAGATTCTGTATGTGTATGTCCTAAAAATTGTTTTTCCAGAAGTTGCTACCAAAGCTGTAAGTACGAATGCAAGCGCGTGGCCACGGCTGACATGAATAGAGTGAATGCAGGACTAAGTGATTCCTTTATTGTTGTATTTTTGGCACCCATTTTGCTGTCTTAAATTCCTTTATGCAGTTTTTTTTGTTCCTAATGATATTTTCCTTAGGATAGAGTAGAGTATCAGTTCTGTTCATACCTTTAAAGGAAAATCATAGAACATAGCGCATATATCCGTGACTCTTTGGGGCTATCACTTTTCTTCTAACAGGATCGTGGGCTAAACATCGAGGGAAAAGATTACACCTATGGGTCTATTATACTTGTAGTAATTCATTACCTTATATGTATTTTCTATGCTTGATATTAATATCTATATGTTGTGGTAAATTTTCCTTATGTTAATAAATTTACATAAACTTTATTCAAGCGTGTCGGTCAGCTCGTTCCAAAATATCTATATTTCATCGTTACAGTTTTTCCACGTCTGTGCGTCTAACTGTCGTCACTTAAGTGTGTGTGTATGTGAGTGGAGATATTATATATTTAATATCTATTTTTTTAGACTGTCTGACTCTTCTAGATCTGTTGTAAAAGATAGGCTGAAAGAGAGAGAAAATTCTCGATTTCAAGGACAGACTCTATTAATTTCTCCATCTCACTCGTGGAAATCTATTTCTATTATTATCTCTCACTGTTTCTATCGCTTATTCAAATCTATTCAGAAGGGACCAACCCAAGTCTTAATTCCCCTATCAAAAATCTACGACATTACCAAAATGGTGAGTAATCTATACAGTCCATGTGTCTCTAAACGAATCTTCCGGGTAGGATGATTCACATGTATGCCTAGAATGTCCCAAGTTGTTATAAGTTATGTTGAATGGGGTATCTCTAAGTCGAGGACGTTCTGGTGAAAACTTTTATTGTACTGAGAACGTTGACGATTTACAGGCCTTCACTGTTTGACAATATCTCTGTAGCGTTGATCAACACTACAGTTGTATGAATAATGTCGGTTGTCTAATCTCAGAAGGGTACTGGCCAGACTTGGATATCTTCACGAAATGATCTTGATATGTAGACTCATTACCTTGAGTATGTAATCGTGATTCATAAAATATACTTTGGAGTCTGCTTCAAAGAATGCGCTTAATGGTGTTTTGCACTTGGTATAAATATGAGATTCAACTTTTGAGCTCTTTAGCTTGACTTCAGATGATAAGCTTCCGATGGAGCTGAACTTGGTATGAGTAATCAACTGTGAGCTTTAGCTTGACTCCTGTGTTAAGCTTCCGAGTGATTTGAGCTTGAATTAAATATTATTGAACGTGTGCGCACGTGATATAAGGTGACTAAAAATGCTGCATCCACCGTCCTAATCGTGGACGAAAAATATTCTTTTTTAATTGAGGAATGAAGGATGTCCTATGGCGAATTCTGCTAGCGAAATGTCCGTTTTGATAACTTTTTTTCTGGTTAGATTTCAGACTCGTAGCGTGTAAATTCAGACTTCTGATGGACTGAGGACACACAAAAATCTTCGTAAGTTTTCACACTTCTTCTTCTGCGTTCAGTTAGTAGTCATGCTAAATCTGCAGGCCTGTCGCCAGGACGAAGTCCACAGTCTTTACCAGGTCGGCGCGGCAGCCCCATAGCTTCTGCTGGAGCTCAGCACCCCTTGGCCAGGTCGCACGTCGCGGTTCATCGTGGGTTGGACAGTTCTGGAGAATGTGTTCTGGGGTCTGGATTCCTGTTCCGCATGGGCATTCATTTGTGTGGGATATCTTGAGGCGATAGAGATGTCCTAGTAATCTGCAGTGGCCGGTTCTCAGGCGAAACATTGTGGTCTGTTGGTTTTTGTTTAGATGGTGTATTGGGTCATCTCTGCTGTACATATCCCCTTCCTCCTTCCACTGATTTTTGTACTTGTTGTGGATTATGGTTTTTGCTTCCCGATACGGTAATGGATGGCTGTATTGTTCCATTTTACTGCCACTTCTTGATAGAGCATCTGCTTTCTCATTACCAGCAATTCCACAATGGGAGGGTAACCACTGAAGGGCAATGGTTGATGACATTTGGGTTTTCACACTTAATTTTACTAATTGACTTTCATTTATACTTCTCCTTGCTATTGATTTCTACGAGTTCAATTCTAATGAATGTTAAATATATTGTGCATAATAGTGTATGCGCATGGAAGTCTGCGATGATGATTTTAATAAGCTAGATGAAGGTGAAGTATGAACTATTAATTACTTCCTATCAATCTATAATCTTAGAGGAAAATCGAATGATGTCATTTAAATATGTACTAGAAGAATTAATTGAAAAACTAGAAATCGCACATTTAGCTAGATGGCTAGGATAAATAACTAAAGAATAACAAAAAGTATTAATAATCTGTATAATATCTACTAACCTTCTTTTCCCTTCACAAAATCCTTTAAGAACACAATACACCACAGATATGAATTATTTTATCCACACTGAATAAACACATGTATTTAGGCTAGGCGTTAGGGATTTTCCTTTACACCACTGTTGAAAAAAACTGGACCTCTCTCTAACGAACTGCACGGTACACATATCTCCAAAAGTCCAATAGGGGTCCTTTGGGCCGGTGACGTACAACTCCGCCCATTCAACCAATAGCTAAGAGTCCATCTGGTCTCTCGTACCTAGACTTATTCTTGTCCCCTGTCAGTCTAAAAGCGGGTGGGGCAATTCGCGACCAACTTTCGTTGCCGGGCTTGCCTGACGAACAGGTGTTGAGATAATTGGCTGGCCAATGCAAAATTGTCCCCCACCTTCCAACTGTCATAGCGCTCTCTGTTTGTCCAACGCCCCGCGTGTCAGCTTTGTTCTATGCTGCTGGCGGCGGTCTTTGTTCCCTTGGTCCATTATCCCGTGCTCCGTTTTCTTATCTGGCAACCATCTTGTGCCCATCCCGAGGCCATTGTCGCCGGGGTCTATTGTTGCCGGGGTCTGTTGTATTGTGCGAGACGGTGACCGAGTTTCGTTTAAACAACGGCTTAGACTAATCGTTTGTGTCAGCCGCGCTCTCCTCATGAAACCAGATGTGTTTAACAAGGTGAGAAACGGAATCAAAAGAATTTATTTACCACCGATGAAAGAACAAATGTGGTTCTCTAGATACCAGTCGTGAGTAATAAAAATTACTGTTTAAAGTCCAGTCGTGATTACAAGATTACTAGAACAACGATGAAAGAGCCAATGTGGAATGAAAGAGTACAAAGTGGGAGACAATAAACTAAGAAAGATGTAGGAAAAGATAGGGCGATAAGGCTTTGCGCTCGTATATCACAGCAATAACACTTTAACGTTATCATTTAAATTTTTTTCCATGAAGAAAAATAAAATATCTGAGACAAAAACAAAGGGGGATAATAGATACACGAAAATAGAGAAAGAAAGAAAGATAATTAGAGACGTAAATATCTAGCAATAGCTTTTAAATAAACTCTTTTTCTTCTTCTTCTGCAAGATGAAATGCTGCCTTTGGCCTTACGTCATTATTAAGCGAAGTACGCTGCACTGTTTCGTTACGCCTGTGGCCCAATGCATCCGATTTCAACAGGCATTTATATAGGGTTGCTTCCTTAGCCCATGGCTGTCCTCAGCCTGTCTGTAAGGCAACAAGTGTGTGTGTCTCTTTGTCTGGTTCCTACACTTCGACCTGTCCACCTTGTAGACCCTGCTGGTAGCTATGCTACCACCGGCATAGCTCTTGGGGTCATGGAGACACACAAGCTCCTCTATCTCCCCAAGGTGGAGACACGGTAGAGGAAGCTTTTGCCCGTACTATTCTACTCGTTCACTTCTGAGACGCAACTGCAAGAAAGAAAGAAAGACAGAAAGAAAGAAAAGAGAAAAAGAAAGAAAGATAGAAAGACAATGAGAGACGCAAATATCGAGCAATAATTTTGAAATAAACTCTTTATCGGTTTCTTCTTCTTCTTCATCTTCTTCTTCTTCGTCTTCTTCTGCTTCCTCTGCAAGATGAACTGCTGCTTGTGTCCGCACTGTTCTGCTCGTTCACCTCTGAGATGCATCTGCAAGAAAGAAAGAAAGAAAGAAAGAAAGAAAGAAAGAAAGAAAGAAAGAAAGAAAGAAAGAAAGAAAGAAAGAAAGAAAAGTAACATGCCAGATGGGGTAGCTGATCATGTCTCCCCACATTTTCCTGTTCCGAGTGTTGCTTTTCAGTTTTGTTATTGATTTCTTTCCGTGCCAAGACGTAAGGCTGTCAAGCAAATTCTCCCTTTGTTCTTCTTTACCTCATTGGCCTTCACTCTTTACTGTTGTAAAAAAGTATTCCAGCATTTATCTTATAACATGCCTAAAGATAATGGATTCCTTCATTCTAATTTCAGTAATATGGTTTCCTTGCATGCTGGCCTGTTTGGGAACATTACTTATTACCGTTTTAGCTGCCCATTGTATTATTAACACTGCTCTATAAAACCACATCTGTGTGGTGTCCAGGGAATTTCTTGTTTATTTGCTGAGTGTCCATGACTTTCTTCTAAATTGTAGGATTGCCGTTATGCAGCACTGAATAACACATTTTTCTATCTTCCATGAACAAAGAATTGTTGCATAAAATACTTTTCATTTAATGAAATGCTGCTTTTTCCCGCACCGTTCAACTAGTTACCTCCGAGAAGCATCTTCCATCTTATATTATTAACGTGCATCGGTATTTGAATTTATTGATTTGTTTCAAAACTTTCCTATTTACTTTGAGTGTGCATTCTTGAGAAGTCCTTGTCTTCGAGATAACCATTACTTCTGTCTTCTTGCTATTTCGGCTGTGGCCTTTTATTTTCACTTTCTGCCTATGTCAAATAAATCATTTTCTGTAACTCCTGTTTCTCTATTCTGATGTTAAGATAATGTTAAGACGTTGTCAGCATATCTCAAACTGTTTATTATATGCTCACCAACTGATACACCTGGCATATCCTCTATGGATTTTATAACATTTTCACTATACAGACAGAATAGATCAGATGTGCTACCTAACAACATGTTTTATCTGCTAAAACGTTTCTAAATTGTTGCCAGTTCTTATAGCAGCTGTTTGTTGCCAATTTATTATTCTCAAGTCTTTGCCATCGATGTTTTCGCTTTCTAACACTATAATAATTCCTGCATGTTTCACCTTGACAAATGCCTTAGTGTAGTATATGAATCACAAGCTAAGATCTGTTTTAATTTTATAGCGCTTTCTATAAATTCTTCAACAGCTCTTTCTATTATTTGTTCTTGCAATAAATAAAGCGCTGGCTTTTGCTATTCTCTTTTTATAAAACGACTGTGTTCCTCGTGCATTTTTGGTTTTTATTCGCTTCTCACTCTTCGCAGCGCATACTTGGTGAAGGCTTTCTTGAGACAGCTGTAATGATGACGAAATGCTCCGCAAGGAGCGCATGAGTCAGTGCAGGCGCTCAAAGAATAACAACAGTGCCGGCTCCACGCTCCACTAGAAGCGACAAGGAGAACGAAGACTCTTCTCGTGACATTTCTAAATATTATTTTGGTTAAATGACTGATAACATTAATTGTGCGATGGTCTTCACATTTGGTGGTACTCGAGATCAATAATGCCGAAAGAAAATAAAAAGCTAGAGGAAGATGTCGAAAACCATATTGACTTTCGTTACGTTTTTCATCCTGACAGACAAGCAATCAGCCTAATCGAGTGAATTCCTAGACAGATTTGATAGAATTCTGATGGGACCGACTGAAGCGTTGTATTGTGTCACGGACGGATCGCAATAACGAAGGAAGAGATAACAATACAATGGGGACGTCTCTAGTTGTTTTTTCATTACTATGTCCAAGGAGATTAGACATTAGGAAAGGCTAATTGATTTTCTTTGTTTATTTATTTATTTATTAACTTTGGCAGATCTTTGAACGCTCGATCCTAGAAAGTACAACTGACCACTAGAAAATAGAATGTGATCTAAAATCTTAAGTTGACTTGTTTCACGTGACCGTTTAGCGTTCGATTGGCAGAGTGGTTAGAACGCTTACCTCTCGCAGCAAAGTTACAAGGTTTCAGAGTCAAAGGCTGGTAGCATAACGCTGCAGTCTACTCAACTGTAAATGGACACCTGGCTCTTGAGATAGGAAAGGCAAAGGCAGCAATGAAGGGAACTGGTCACCCTACCTCATAACACTGAACTAAAATAGTGAAGTCTCTAACACTTCACCCTTCTACGGCAGTATTATCTATGGGGCTACCTTTACATTAAAGCATAGAACGAGCTGTATCAAGACTACAAAGGAAAGACTGAAGAACATGGAAAAACAGGGCGACAAAGGGAGAAGGTACAGGACGGTTTGACATCATGGCATGGAAAGAAGTCAAAAATATATAGAATAGATTAAAAAATCTGGAAGCAGAAGTTGTGGAAAAACATGATTAACTACGCTACCAGGTGTGGTACCTGAAGAAGACAGAACATGAATATTAAGATGTACGTTCCATGCTTACTTGCATAGGCGACGATGCATGAATATTAAGATGTACCATCCATGCTTACTGGCATAGGCGACAACTGTTCCTTGTGTTTTTCATCATTTATATTGCTTACCCTCTTCTGTTTCAAGATATCAAGCTATTGTGTTTCTTATGTCTTTGTATTCCTCAATATATTTACCCTTCTCTGTTGTTGGATCTCAATGTGTGTTTTAACGTTTCCATTCTCAAGACATGCCGCAACGAAATCGGATTGCTTCCTACTGTTCTCTTTAATTAATTTCTTTTGTACGTTGGCCTCTTTCGAAACATCTTGATCAAATGTTTTTGTTCGTCCCTGGATTTGAAACGTTCTTTCTTAAAGCCCTATTAATTTGATCTCAAACGATCGCTTTGCTTGGATGTTCACTATGCACCAAGAATGGACTTGTGGTAGATACTGATTTACAAGTGGCTTATATGGGATGATGTGATTTTTCTCTAGATGACTGAGAGGAGAAAGAGAAAGAATTTCAAAACTAGAGAAATTTCGGAATAGCCATGTACCGCAGTCATTTTAAAACACTGTTTCCCGAGATTAACGATACTTTTTATCATTTCCAGTGAAAACTCACAAACTAGCTTATAAAAATTCACTTAATCGTAAACTGTATGCTATAGGAGCGCGATATTTTCTTTGAAGTATTTTTAACACTGTAAAATATAATTTAGTTTAAATTGTACAATTTTCTGTTGGTGAAATTGCTGGAAGCAGCTTGTACAGCCGAGATAAATGTTAAACGTAGGCTGCACTTGTTCCAAATATTCTTAATCTTTATAACAAACATGATTTTATTAAGGTTGATCATTAGAAAGCATAGTTTCTAAAGTAGATTCCCAAAATTACTGGGTTATCTGACCCTGCTATATGTATATATATATAACTCATTTTTCCAAATTTGTTACGAAAGGTATATTCCGAAAGGATTACCGTGAGTACCCAGCGCCCATTTAGTATATTCCACGTCACCTTTAGTCTTCCCTAGCTCTTCTATATCTTCTTTTTGCTCATCATATTTTTCAATGAGCTCGTCTGTATTTTTTAAAGACGTCTGGAAATTCGACATCCGATAATCAAATGCTGGAATTACAAGAGAACTGTAGAAGAAAGAAAGAAAGAAAGAAAGAAAGAAAGAAAGAAAGAAAGAAAGAAAGAAAGAAAGAAAGAAAGAAAGAAAGAAAGAAAGAAAGAAAGAAAGAAAGAAAGAAAGAAAGAAAGAGAAAATCCCACAACAGAAAAGAAAAACATGTTAAAAAAAACATTTCAGAGATTTGATCCAGATCAACCTAGGTATAGCTATTGCTTCTAAGCAAGAAATCACGTTGTTTGGGAATTAAACCAATTAAATTTTTTGAAGAAAAAAAAATTAGCAAAACACCATTTACCTACCAGAAACACAATATTACCAGCAAGTATTAGAATTAGATCTTGCACAGTCGTGACATTTTGTAGACTCCTACCAAATTTCCAGTTACCAATTGAAGGATAAAGAACACACTCGCATATTAACATTGACCGTAACAAACCCGTGCTAAGTAAAACACAAACGAATTAGTAAAACTCATACTGCACAGTGTAGTTTTTGTAACAAACGTATAACTAATAACAGAAAAACAGAGGCTCGAGAATAGTAAATAAATACGAAACAAAAATACAATTCAATGCAGGTTAAATTTAAAAAAAAAACAAAAAAAAAACAACTGATGCTAAGATGCACAGAGAAAAGATAATAATAATTGATGACATAACACGAAGTTCTGTTTTATCTCTAAACGTGAATTCTTTGCCATCCTGTCTTATTAACCCTGGCTCCAATTTTGAGGATACGACACTGACAAATGTTTACCATTTCGACCTGTCTAGCCTGAGCGTACCTAGTTCATTACATTTTTATTCCCGCTTCTGCCATCTCTTATCGCCATCTTTATTTATCCCTCATTTTCTCTCTGTCTCTCTATTTACACAATATTCTTCTTCATGTCTCCGTATCTACTCCCTTTCGTTTCTTTCTTCCTCTTACTATCATGTGATGGTGTCTGTTTTTATTTGTTTGAAACGTATGTTTGTCTTGTTTCCATTTTGTTTAATATGTGTTTATTTGGTGTAGTGGTTAGAGCTCTGATATCTCGCGGCAAAGGTGCCGGGTTCAAATCACGGTACCGACACGCTCCAGTCTACCTAGCTGTAAATGGGTACCTGACTCTTTGAGTTAGGGAAAGAAAAGGCAGCGAGGAAGGGAACAGGTCACCCCACCTCTCGATGTTGGACCTAGTATGGTGAAGTCTCTAACGCTTCACTCCCTGCGGCAGTATATGCTATGGGACTACCTTTACCTGTTTTTAAATTATTTTCTTTATGGTGATCTGTTTCCATAAAATGGTGTTGTTAATTTGTGCAAATATATATAGTGGTTCTGCATTCCTTACTTTTTTGTTATGACTTGATTCACAAGATTTTAGATATGCAAAACGCCTTATATTTCACATTCCACTATTCGTGTGTTTCCCATTAGTTAGACTGAATGGTTCTAGTGTTTAGATCTGAGGAAGGTGGTTGAAGTAACAAGAAGAGACATGGCCCGCAACCAGACGATACGTCAAGGCCTAAAAACCCAACCCCTGCAGACCCAAGTAGAACAGTCCCAACTGAGATGGTTTGGCCATGTCAGCAGAATGGGAGAAGATCGGCTACCACGACAAGCATGGGAAACTAAGAGCCAGGGATCCAGACCTCCAGGACGACCCAAAGTCCACTGGGAGGACAATATTAGACAATCTTTGAAGGACCGAGGACTAGAATGGAACCAAGCCTCGAGGAAGACAGCCGATAAAATAGTGTGGTGGTTTTTGATGTTATGCATTGTTGTTGTTCTTTATTACTATTGTACTGAATGAGGTCAGCTGTGAAGGTCCCTGATTATAACAAATTTTGGGTTGAGTTATCAGGGTACCTTTCTGCTACCACCTTATGACCTCAATCAGACCTATTCTTGACTAGTATGTATGATAGCTACGTCTAATGTCTAGGGTTATGCAAGTGTGGTGTGATGGTAATTTGACACTAACACACACACACATATAAACAACTAGAAAAGTCTATGATCAAATGAACTAACACATGGGTTACATTTTGATGTGTAAATATTTTCTATACAATTTTATTAGTCCTGAACCTAGTATTCTTCTGGTCAGGACTTTTCAAATTAAAAGAACTCAAGGTATATACATAAAAGCAACTTTTCAACCCAAAGGGACAGTTTGTCCAAACATATACTGTTAAAATATACTAATAGTGTTACTAACATTTTAATATTACTGGTTTCTAACACTTTATGGCTGTTTGGGATTCTTTAATCATCCCCAGTTCTTTAATACACAACTGTCAATGTTTTATTCTTTGGGGATATTTTTATTATGTTACACGGGGTGCACTAGTCTTTGATGCTGATGAAAAGTTGGGTGCCAGATATTTTACTTATCTGGCACAACTTGAACTGTCCGTATTCTTGCTGTAAAACGATCACTTTGATACTGGCCCAAAAGTAACAGGGTGGACTCTGTAGACCCCTGTCACTACTGGAAATGAAAAGACTTCTCAACTGCTTTTCAATGACATCTGGCACCGGGCTAGTGCCAGATTAAAAACCCTGTAACATTGAAATAATGTCTCCTTGTTGATATCATACTTAAACTGTTATTTCTACAAATTATAATACATGAGAAATAAAGATCTGGGTCATATTTTAATTGACCAACCCAGCGCATCCATTACAAAGTGTGCCAGTGTTGTTCACATGTCTCTCCTCTCAAGGCGGCCCTACATCTGCAATAATAATATTAATCTTTCTTATCTTCCATACAATAGGATAGGTGAGCTTTATCCATCTGGCCACCTAAGAAAACAATTTTATTTCACAAAACATGTGCATTTTACAAAACTGGCAATGTGTTCTAGCATAACTCTACCTCTAGGCCCTGCATATATCAGCTAGGGACCTAATTACTTACAGTCGTAATGGCAGTATCTCTCACTCACATTTTTAAACAAAATATATATGAATAATTTCTGCCTTACCATAAATTCAATGAATAAACAAAGGTACGTTGATTAGCAGACTTCAGATGTCCTGCTGGCTGGACTGTGATGCCCTTTTGGTTTACTTTATATATTTAATTCAACAAGGCAAGTCACACTTCCCAGAATTTCAAACGTCCTGTTCGAGGGACTGTAATATACAAATGGCGTCGAGACTTTGAATTTTTTCAATATTATAAAAGGCGTTGGCCAATGAGCGAACGACTACTTTTGAATTTGAAAATAAAAGCAAAAACAGACTTGATTTTTGGACCTAACAAGTTTTCTCTTCACCCATTCTTAGATTTCTACTGCTAAAATATATTTTTAGTGTTAAGCCATCCCATAATTTCTCTCCCCTTGTCTACCCCTCCTCCAACAGAATACATGCTTGCTTGTCTCATTTCCAACAACGCGTTCAAAATTGTAATCGTTAATGAATGCAAAATGAATTCAAAACCGCCAGTCTGTCCGTTTGTCTGCACGCACAAATACAGTCTTTTGTCAATATCTTTCTTATCTACTGGGGGATTTTGTCTTTTTAAACATATTATTTATCAGGAGAAGATAAGCCATCAAACTAACTAGGTTTTATGATCCTAAACCCATTAATAAGGAAGTCCATATTTTTTCCAGAGTTAGTTTCAATTTCCACTATCATATAAATTACGCCATCTTTTCTCCTCTCCCGCGTTTTCCAAAACTGAAACTACTAGTCTGTTACGTCATAAAATGGACTCTTTTGCAGCTAAAACGCTGTCTGTGTGTTTATATATTTTCTCAGTGTGCCTATAGTCCGAAAAAGTATTGGGTTTTTGCGGTGTATTTTTAAATTCTACAAAGCTTGCGACACGTTTCCGAACACCTGCCACGATATCGTCTCGCACTGTCGTCGTGGGTAGCTAGTCGAAGATTCTAACGCTTGACAATTTGTGGCATGTGTTTGCTCTCTCTCTCTCTCTCTCACTTTTATGCGTTCGTTTATGCCTCCCCTGTTTTATTTTTACTATCTTTCTTGGAACAACTAAGCTTGTCGTTTTCAAAATTTTTACCGTTAACCCTTGACGGGCGAGTTATAAAGTCCAATACCACTAGCGCGGCAATAAGGTTTCACACTACGTTCTTATCTCAATGCGATGACTGGCGCGGGGAAAGAAGACGCGTTACAACTTTACTATTTCTATTTCTACTCATATTATTTTAACTTTTATACTTATAATTAATAATTTTATCGCTGTATCAATGTACTTTATCACACATCTCCCCACTTAAGAACATGCCTGATGCAAGTTCCAAAAACAGTGATACACCTAGATAAAATTAACTCCTTACGCCTGATGAATAATCTGATTTGGATCACAGGGATGCCTACTGAGGAAATCTGCACCCACGTTCAGTGACCCCGGAATGTATTCAATAGTGAATGAATATGGCTGTAGGAGTAACGACCATCGTAATAAACGAGCATTTTCATGCTTTGCCTGTAATAAGAATACGAGGGACTGATGATCCGTTTGGACCACGAATGTTCTTCCATATAGATAGATCTGGAACTTTCGTATCGCCCAGATTAAAGCTAGACATTCTTTCTCGCTTGTTGAATAGTTTTGCTCCGCTTTGTTCAACTTGCGGCTAGCATAAGCGACTGGGTTCAGCTCCCCCTCTGGTGACGATGACCTTTGCAACAACGTAGCCCCCAGGCCCACATTGCTTGCGTCACTTCTCACCACAAATTCTTGACTCAAATCAGGTAATTTCAAGATTGGCTTGCTTGTAAGTTTTTCCTTTAACTCTTGGTATGCTAATTCACACTGGGCTAACCAAACAATTCTATCAGGATTTCCCTTGCGAGTTAAAGCCGTCAGAGGAGCACAAATAGAGTTAAAATTTTTGATATATTTCTATAGAATCCACATAACGACACGAAAGATCTCACATCTTTCTTGGTTTGTGGCCGCGGTGCTCTCTGTAATTTCTCGAGGTTCTTGGGGTCAAGGGTCATGTTACCCTGATATACATTATGTCTCAAGAACTCCAACTCTTTACAACCAATACAACATTTTGTTGGTCTAGCCGTCAAATTAGCCTCTCTCAGTCTATCAAACAGCATAGTCAAAGAGTTAATGTGTTCCTCAAATGTTTCCGTAGCAATGAGGATATCATCCATAAAATTTGTGATGCATGGGTTATTCAGGGGATCCAACAATTTTCGCATCATCCTAGAAAACACACTCGGAGCATTTTTTCAACCCAAACGGCAACACGTTGAATTCATAATGTCCTTCCGAAGTGCTAAACGCTAAATAAGGTCGGACCTCAGGCTTTACTGGAATCTGATAATAGCCTTTGCTCAGATCCACCTTCGAAAAATATTTTGCCTTGTTCAGCCTGGCAAATAATTGATTTGTGTCAGGTAATGGATCCACCTGATTCTCTGTGACAGCATTCAGTTTTCTGTAATCTATGCACAGTCTATGTTCTCCAGAGGGTTTCCTCAGCAAAACCACACCAGAGCTATACGGAGATTCGCTATGAGAAATAATCCCTTCTTTCAATAGGTACTCAATCTCCTCTTTCAAATCTTTCTCCTTGGCAAACGGGATCGTGTAGGCTCTCATACAGATCGGTGTTGGGTCTACTAGTTTCATATCATATTCCAACAAATTCGTGTGCCCCGGTTTGTCCGTTAACACGTCCGTATGATAAGTCAGAACCTTTTGAACCTGTTCCCTCTGTTTTTTCGTCAACTGGTTACTGACTTTTACATGTGCAGGGGTCTCACATGTTTTCAGGGGGTACTCATGAGAGGTGAGTGGTTCATTTTTCATCCCCGTTGCTATCGACATAGACATTAAGTGTGTTCCTTCCTGGATTTCCCTGTCCAGATACTTCTTTAGAAGGTTCACATGATATATTTTCTCTTTCCCCTTCATGTCGATTTTATAATTTTTTCTAGACACCTTCTCTAGAACAGTATATGGACCTTGCCATCCAATTTGTAATTTGTTATTGCTGCCGGGTAGTAGAAGAAGCACCTTCTCTCCCACAAATAGTTCTCTATCCTTAGCTTTCTTATTAAAATAGGCAGCATGTTTTTTCCTGGCTTGTCTGAGATTATCATTTGCAAATTTCCAGCCAGTTTTAAGACGAGTGGTCAGCTCGTTCACATATTGATATGATGAGGTAACAGTCTCTTCTGCCTTCTCATCTATCCATGTCCTCAACAAGGCTTCTAATGGACCTTTTATTGGCCTCCCAAATAACAGGGTTGCGGGTGCCATCCCGGTTGAATTATGTGGAACTTCCCGATACGCAAACAACGCAGCGGGCAAGTATTGGTCCCACGTATCAGGTTTCTCATGTGCCAGCTTTCTCAGAATAGAAATGAGAGTCCCGTTGAACCTCTCCACCTGGCCGTTCCCTTGAGGGTGATACGGACTACAATGAAAGTGCCTGGCTTGGAAGATCCTGAAAACTTCTTCCGTTAGTTTCCCCTTGAACTGTGAGCCGTTATCAGTCAAGATTTGATGCGGGAATCCTAACCTAGTGAATATTGTAAGTAATGCCTCTGCGACATGCTTCGAATCGATTGACGTCAGGGCTACCGCCTCTCCCCACATAGAACACGTGTCCACCAGAGTAAGGATGTAACTGTTCCTCCTCTCGGTCCGAGTGAGAGGTCCCACAATATCCACTGCAACTCTCTCAAAAGGTGTTCCCACAATGGGCATTTTCCCTAGAGTTGCTGGAGCAGTCCAGTGCTTTGGAGCTACCCTTTGACATTCTATGCAGGATTTTACATATCTCTTTATATCCTCCGTTATACCTGGCCAGAAATAATGACAAGCTATACGCTGTCCTGTTGCACTGATCCCCATATGACCACTGAAGGGAATCGCATGTCCTAATTCCAACACTCTCTCCCTATATGAAGTAGGAAGTACCAGTTGTCCATTGCCTTTTGTTCCAGTCCCAGTCTTCCTATACAGCAATTTGTTCTTCATATAATAGTCCCCTTTGCTTGGAGGTGTGTGGCATTTAGGTAATTTTTTAAAGCAAGGCTTGAGTGTCCTATCCTCAGCCTGTGCCTTCCTCATCTCCTCTGGATGAGTATTTATTGGTTCATCTTCTTCCTTTCTGGATTGTGATCGGGTCTGGACTGCTCCCAAGACCACAGGTCTCTTGGGATTCCCCAAGAAGACATAACGACACCCCAATATCAGAGGGTAGATGGGTGCGTCGATCACTGCTGCTCTGATTACTCCTTCCACATAGCGAGTTTTCACCGTTATCCTGGCAATGGGAAGTGTCATAAGTGGTATGTCCTTGGTCGCCCCTTTTATCTCCACTGTTTCTGTGGTATACTGATCTGGGTTCACCAAGTGCGAACTCACAACAGAATCAAAGTCTAAACCTGTATAATAAAGGCACCTAATGGTGACCCCATTACATACAACATCCTCACACACTGGGGGGTGAAAAGGTTCCTGCTGTCCAGTAGGTTTTACCTTTACTTCCTTTTTCCCCCAACTTTATAGCAGCAAATCCAGCAGGTTTCTTAGTACAAACTTTGGTGTCATGTCCTTCTCTCTTACACCATGTACAATATAATCTACCTTGATGAAAGGGTTTTCTTTCCTCATATTTCCTGTCATTGAATTGTGGGTTTTTATTTCTATAATCATTGCGTGGCCTATCATAATTTTGCTTACCCTTGTTACCCTGATCTTTGTTGTCAAATCTATTAGAGTTTTGTGGAGCCTTATAATTATCTACATGTTTCTTTTTGGCGCCAGCTACCTCTGCCTGAGCTGCCTGATACCTCTCAGCAACATTTAAAATTTCCCCCAACTTCTCTGCACCTTGTTCCATGAGAAATTTTCTCATGTCTGGAGCCATGGCCTCTCTCAATTGCTCAATCATGATCATTTCTTTAAGATCTTGGGTCTTCCCCAGAGCCGTCCATTTCTCCAAGAACGTCTCTAAACGTGCAGAGAACTGGTGATAGGTCTCACCCGACAGTAGCTTGGCATTTCTAAACTTTTTCCTGTAAAATTCTCCATTCTTTTCATACCTCAGCAAAAGAGCCTGCTTTAACGTGTCATAATTGTCTTGGTCATCTTTGCTCATTTTTGCAAACACTTCATAAGATGTTCCCCTAAGACCCTGAGATAACTTTAAACTACACCTTTCTTTCTCTAACCCATGGGTGGTGGCTAAAACCTCAAATCTAGATAAAAATGATTCAATGTCATCGTCCCTCTCAACAAAATGGTCTAAATGGAACCCCATAGCTGAGGTTGAGGCTCCCTGACTATCAGTGGCATCGGAGGTAGAAGGGCTGACACCATTTTCAGGAGCATGGCTTTGAAACTCAAACTCCCTTAGTCGTAACTCGTGCTCCCTTTGTAATCTCTTCTCCTTTTCAGCTTCCCTTTCTGCAGCCTGTCTTTTTTCCTCTGCCTCCAATTTCTTTGCCTCAAATTGGAGCCGCTTAATTTCAGCCTCCCGGTCCGCCTCCAATGCCCTAGCCTCTTTGTCAGCCTCAATCTGCAGCCTTTTTATTTCTTTATCTTGTTCTAATTTAATAAATTTATCACACTCTGATGTCACATATTGAACCAGAGCTTGCCTCTCCATAGCCATCTCTTTTGCAGCCAGCACAGCAACAGATCTGAACTTTGCCAAGTCTGCCATAGTATCAATCTTTAAAATGTTCTAATACAAATTTCAGACCTCTAATTAGCAAGGTACTAACACTGACTAATTAATTAACCAATTAATTAACTAACTACTGGCTCTTGACAGTTCATCAGCTATTATTTTCCCCTTCAAATATTTTTATTCTTGAATAACTTTTGGGGACACTTGTGCTACACTATTTAAATTTCCATACAAATAACAAGTTCAAATCCCGGAACAGGAGACCCCAATATCTGTGGTGGTTTTTTATGTTATGCAATGTTGTTGTTCTTTATTACTATTGTACTGAATGAGGTCAGCTGTGAAGGTCTCTGATTATAACAAATTTTGGATTGAGTTATCAGGGTACCTTTCTGCTACCACCTTATGACCTCAATCAGACCTATTCTTGACTAGTATGTATGATAGCTACGTCTAATGTCTAGGGTTATGCAAGTGTGGTGTAATGGTTATTTGACACTAACACACACACACACATATAAAAAACTAGGAAAGTCTATGATCAAATGAACTAACACATGGGTTAAATTTTGATGTGTAAATATTTTCTATACAAATTTATTAGTCCTGAACCTAGTATTCTTCTGGTCAGGACTTTTCAAATTAAAAGAACTCAAGGTATATACATAAAAGCAACTTTTCAACCCAAAGGGACAGTTTGTCCAAACATATACTGTTAAAATATACTAATAGTGTTACTAACATTTTAATATTACTGGTTTCTAACACTTTATGGCTGTTTGGGATTCTTTAATCATCCCCAGTTCTTTAATACACAACTGTCAATGTTTTATTCTTTGGGGAATATTTATATTATGTTACACGGGGTGCACTAGTCTTTGATGCTGATGAAAAGTCGGGTGCCAGATATTTTACTTATCTGGTACAACTTGAACTGTCCGTATTCTTGCTGTAAAACGATCACTTTGATACTGGCCCAAAAGTAACAGGGTGGACTCTGTAGACCCCTGTCACTACTGGAAATGAAAAGACTTCTCAACTGCTTTTCAATGACATCTGGCACCGGGCTAGTGCCAGATTAAAAACCCTGTAACAATGAAATAATGTCTCCTTGTTGATATCATACTTAAACTGTTATTTCTACAAATTATAATACATGAGAAATAAAGATCTGGGTCATATTTTAATTGACCAACCCAGCGCATCCATTACAAAGTGTGCCAGTGTTGTTCACATGTCTCTCCTCTCAAGGCGGCCCTACATCTGCAATAATAATATTAATCTTTCTTTTCTTCCATACAATACGATAGGTGAGCTGTATCCATCTGGCCACCTAAGAAAACATTTTTATTTCACAAAACATGTGCATTTTACAAAACTGGCAATGTGTTCTAGCATAACTCTACCTCTAGGCCCTGCATATATCAGCTAGGGACCCAATTACTTACAGTCGTAATGGCAGTATCTCTCACTCACATTTTTAAACAAAATATATATGAATAATTTCTGCCTTACCATAAATTCAATGAATAAACACAGGTACGTTGATTAGCAGACTTCAGATGTCATGCTGGCTAGACTGTGATGCCCTTTTGGTTTACTTTATATATTTAATTCAATAAAGCAAGTCACACTTCCCAGAATTTCAAACGTCCTGTTCGAGGGACTGTATTATACAAATGGCGTCGAGACTTTGAATTTTTTCAATATTATAAAAGGCGTTGGCCAATGAGCGAACGACTACTTTTGAATTTGAAAATAAAAGCAAAAACAGACTTGATTTTTGGACCTAACAAGTTTTCTCTTCACTCATTCTTAGATTTCTACTGCTAAAATATATTTTTAGTGTTAAGCCATCCCATAATTTCTCTCCCCTTGTCTACCCCTCCTCCAACAGAATACATGCTTGCTTGTCTCATTTCCAACAACGCGTTCAAAATTGTAATCGTTAGTGAATGCAAAATGAATTCAAAACCGCCGGTCTGTCCGTTTGTCTGCACGCACAAATACAGTCATTTGTCACTATCTTTCTTATCTACTGGGGGATTTTGTCTTTTTAAACATATTATTTATCAGGAGAAGATAAGCCATCAAACTAACTAGGTTTTATGATCCTAAACCCTTTAATAATGAAGTCCATATTTTTTCCAGAGTTAGTTTCAATTTCCACTATCATATAAATTACGCCATCTTTTCTCCTCCCCCGCGTTTTCCAAAACTGAAACTACTAGTCTGTTACGTCATAAAATGGACTCTTTTGCAGCGAAAGCGATGTCAGTGTGTTTATATATTTTCTCAGTGTGCCTATAGTCCGAAAAAGTATTGGGTTTTGCGGTGTATTTTTAAATTCTACAAAGCTTGCGACACGTTTCCGAACACCCGCCACGGTATCGTCTCGCACTGTCGTCGTGGGTAGCTAGTCCAAGAATCTAACGCTTGACAATTTGTGGCATGTGTTCACTCTCTCTCTCTCTCTCACTTTTATGCGTTCGTTTATGCCTCCCCTGTTTTATTCTTACTATCTTTCTTGGAACAACTAAGCTTGTCATTTTCAAAATTTTTACCGTTAACCCTTGACGGGCGAGTTATAAAGTCCAATACCACTAGCGCGGCAATAAGGTTTCACACTACGTTCTTATCTCAATGCGATGACTGGCGCGGGGAAAGAAGACGCGTTACAACTTTACTATTTCTATTTCTACTCATATTATTTTAACTTTTATACTTATAATTAATAATTGTATCGCTGTATCAATGTACTTTATCACACATAGTGTGGTGTTCTATCTTACAAATATCTACACCTCACGGTAGAAGAGGAACGAATAAGCAAGTAAGATGTCTATATTGAGTCTAGTTTATGATTTATATGCTGGTAATTTGTACATTGCCCTATATAGTTCCCGGGGGTGTCTATGGAGACATAGAAAGAACAGAACTACTGCCCCTCTGACATGTTGTAAACAGCTATTAATATGAGGTTAAGTATGAGGATGGCAACATTACCATATAAAACTAACAGCTACAGAAGCTGCTGCTGCAAGCGCAATAAATGCTTTGAAGCAAGCTTCCTACAAAGGGGACTAGATGCATTGGTGGCTACATACTCATTAAGAAGCGACAAAGAATACAAGAAGAATCAATATGACGGAATGGATCTAATATTTGCATGTTTACACTGAGTCTAGCCTACGATTTATCTGCTGGTAATTTTCGCATTTGCTTTGTTGCGGGTCTCCTCTTTTTGTGGCATGCAACAGGACAAGATAATTGTTTCCCAATTGTTATCCCTTTAATCTTGATCTAAGCATCTTCGTTTTCTTCCTCACGTACCATGGCAGCTGGCATAGGTGCTCAAGTCTCGTCACAACTTTCTGTTTTTAGTGCTGTTGTGCTTATCCATTCCGTTATTGACTATTTGTTATGTCATGTGTTAAACTGTCTGCTGTATTTTTTATTTGACAGTCGTTTCGAGGGCTGCCTCCCCTGCTCTGCAGTAGTGGACCACTAATTACTAGAATTCGAGTACAAAGAATGAGTTTTTACCAAGGTAATACCTTCGTTCAAGATTACTCTTGGCAGAGATATAAAAAGAAGATCTGTGCTTCGATTTGATGGACTCTCGCATGGATTTTTGAATGAAATGTATAACAACTGAGATCTACGTTTGTTATAAACTTGGTATTCCTCCACCCCTTTTGTGAGAAATATATATTTTGACTCTTATTTAATTAGCTCCGAGCTAAAGGTGATTCAGCAAACTATTAATTGTATGTTTAACTCTGTATATTATATTCTTTTTTAATTAATCATACAGGTGCAGACATCAAATTCACTCAGTCCATTGATAAACTTCAACTATGATTTCAACTATTATTCTTCAATATAACTTCAACTATTATTTACATAGATAACAAGAGATTTATGTATGAGATATTTGATCAACAGGGTTAAAATAAATAAAATTGTTTTGTCGAGAAGAATAAGTTAAATTAAGGTTGTGAAGTGACTGTTTCCCCTGCTCGCAGTAGTGGTCCAACAATGGCCAAACTTAGAGTATAATGACAAAGGTCTTCAAATATCCCCATCCGCTCAAGATTATTCAAAGCAGAGATAAAAATAGAAGAATGATGTTCATATTTCAAGGGAGCCTCACATGACTCTAAAGAAAAGCAAGCATAACAACTGAGATCATCTAAGCTATCATGAACTTATTATTCTCCCGCCCCTTCTGTGAGGTAATATATTTTCGTTCGTATCTCTGAGCCCGAAGTTGAAGGTGATTCAGTAACTATTAATCTAATAGCTCTTTTTGGTTATGTATTTAGAACAATGTAAGTCATGCAGGTGCAGACATACACTTCATTCAATACTGATTAATCCAACTATAGCTTTACAGTTAAACACACAAGATTTAGTAATAATCATTTAGTTTAGCAGTGTTAAATAAATAAAGTTGTTTATAAAAAAGGAGCGATGATTTTTATCATCATTGGATGATTTAAACTGTGGTGGAACTTACAAAAAAATTTGGAAAATAGTCATTGGTTGCGCTGTAAGGCCACTTAGCTTTCGGTTTTTTGACAGGGCGTCTGCTTCAGCCGCTGTTCGTTCCCACAGATGCTTTGGACTGTACTTCTCTTCATTTGTCAAATATTGTGGCACCAGAAAGCCTCATGCATTAAGGCTGAGGTAACTGTCAAACGTTTTCAAGACCTGTCTGATGTTGGTGTCTCGTGTCGACTGCTAGAAACTTGTACCACAAACCAAAAGGAGGGAAATTTTGCTGCTAAATATTGAGTCTCCTGACATAGTCATAAGGCAACCTCCGCTTCCATCCACCACTTCATCTTTCTCAGAAATATTACCCTCCCTAAGCGTTTATTTTAACCCCATTGAGTCGGAAAAAATTGC
>JAMPIV010020250.1:0-90000 GCA_024509875.1 Oreohelix idahoensis | reverse complement strand
TTTCCCCGTGAGCTAATAATAGTTGCTATGTTACACTGTTTGCTTTTAACACAGGGTAGACTTAACTGGTCGGGATTTCAAAGGCTTTATCGAATACTGGTACTGACAATTTTACACAAGCTAATATTTATTTTGACCCTAATCACTCCCTATACGACCTTCTATCTGTCATTTTCTGATTTGGTCTGTGTGACGAAAATTGGAAAAAGCAGTGGGGAAACTTCAAAGTGCGCTAGTTTTAAAGTTGAAATTTTGCACATGCAAAAATGTAACCTCGTGGGGTTCTCGTAGGTGAACACTAATCATAATTAATTGTAGGTCATTTTCCATGTTTAAACCATTCACAAGTAAGGCGTCTGATTGAAGCAAACTCTCACATACTCATCCCAATGAAAATTAAAGCACGGCCATATAAGGTAAAGCCATTTAAGTGTCATATTTACCCGAAACATTATATCATACAACCTGCCCTAATTATTGAATCTGATAATTCTTCTCCAAGGTTGCGCCCTCCTTTCCTATCTCTGTGTATTACAACAAGACATCTTGTTTAAGATGGTTAAAAGACCTGCTGGAAATTATTACGTGGTATGTCTCCCAACGTTATCTCTTATATGTTCACTATAAGACTCATTCACCAGTGTGACGGGCGGTAGAATTGTCTGCCCTTAGTTTTGCTAGGTCGGTCTGGTTTCTCGTCATTCTGACCTGTCTACCTTCTGTCCATCAAAATTCTCCGCCCACTTTTCTGTAAACGTTGTCTCTAACAGCGATATTTCTGTCATCGTGTCTGTCAGTCAGCACTGTAGACCTTCTTCATGCATATCTCCTGGCACGCGCATGGCGGTATGTGATCAAACAATCCTTTTTTACCGGTCCCCCAGGAAACTAAATACTTCCCGGGTCTCCTTTAATTCGAGAAACTCAGGGTAATTTCTCTGTTCCTTTTAACGGGAGAGATTTGATCGTGGCCAAAAGTCACCACTCACGAACGCCAGCGCCGTGCTCACGTTGCGTCATCCCTTCGTTGTCTTAAGAACGCAGGAGGAAACTCGGCGATTAGCGTACGTGGATTTCTGTTTAATCGCGGGAAGATCAGAAGCTCTTGCGTCTTATTACGTGCTAGTACGCTGTTTCATCTCGAACGATCCGCGAAAACGAGGCAAACATCTGGCATCATCGTGTAGTATTTAAGCGACTGTCTTTATAACTCTCTATTAGTCATGCTCTCGGATTTTCTAGCATGCGTGCATCTTATCCTTCCTGTTGATAGCAGTTGTGAATTAAGCCCGTATGGAGATTATTCCTTGAAGCTGGTAAGAGCGAAATAATTGTTTTAGAGTTATCTGGAGTGGTAGCGTATAAGATTTTATGCAGATATAATCTACCCAGGGTTACCTATTCTATTGCTTAAAATAATTAATTCAAAACGAATAGTAACTCTTTCGTCAGACCGCAAGTGTGTTAACGTAGCGCGCCACCAGTTTTTAACTCAGCTTAAAATGTAACAGACGAATAGCTAGATAATCCCTTATAACAAGAAGACAGATAGAGAGATAATGTGTACTGACAAGAAAACGGGAGAGATAAAATGTAACTGACAGAAGGAAGATGTACATATTGCATTTTTGATTATTATTCTCTTTGATGTTTATCAATTAATCCTGAGTTAAGTTTTAACTATCCTAGTACTATTTAATTTAATTTCCCACGTACATGTCGATTACGCCTGTCAATTATATATCCCGTACCGTGTTGTGAGGTGAATGTCTGACCTCGCTTAGCGAGACTGACCGTGTATGTGTTACACCTACCGCCCCCGCCTGCTCGCTTGCCAAGCGCGAGAGAGAAATTTGCCCGAGGCGGGTGTGGACACGGCGCGTGTTTATTGAAGTATATTTGTATGCGTTTTCGTGGAAGACAGAAGAGAGGGTTGATGGTTGTACATCTGTTAGCGTCGATTGGTCTGGTCAAACAAAACCATGTAAATGTTTTTGAATGTCTTTATTTTTCTAGATACTGATCAGAAAAACAGAAAGCGGTCTGTGTTGCTATCTACGGGCTCAACCAGAGTCTACGAAGATTTATTATGCACAACTTTTCCACACATTGGCGCATGGCCTCTAGCATTTACTGGCCACATTTTTCATTACTCACGGATTAACTCTCCAAATTGCTATCGCTGGCGGCTATTTCGTGGATTACATTACGGCCGCGCAGCGCAGATAGCATCGTCCACGAGCTGTTATAATTTGCCATTCATACATACAGGCAATATGGGTGTAACCCATTTACCATCAGGTTGTTGGAGATAATACAACCACATAACCCAGAAAGAACCAGCTAGTGCCAGCTTCTGAAAGTTCTCACTTGAACTTACCACTAGATCAGGGCATTCGGATAATATTCGTGTACTGGAATTAAGCTTATTTGGGTGACAGCAAAACTGTTTTAGAACTTTTTTTGTTTTAAGTGCGGGAGTGGTTCGAGAGAACTTAGGTGTGTCCGTGTGAGCGTAGGAAAGAAGTAGAGTGAAGTGGCCACAGTGTTTTTTTCTCTTGTGGATACTGTTTTTTTGGAGGTTCATTTTCTTTGCTGTGTATCCTTCCGACATTGTTTATTTTCATTGAAGGTACACGGGGTCTTCCGTGTTTTTTTTTTGGTTCACATTTTGCTACGTTGGATGTTGTGCAATTTTTTTTTAATGGTTAATAAAAACCCAGAAAACTTATTCTTGTGCTGGTCAGAACGCCTTCCCTTTAAATGTCATGTCGGTGTAGTAACTGTAACGTCCCTTACTGAGTATTAGATTAACGTATGTTACAAACATTGGAGGGTGGGGCAAGATTGTCTTACTAAAAGTTAGTCACCAGGCAGGCTGAAGGAGTAGCACCACTACCCCCAAGAGGCATATCTTCTCCCAACTTTGCACCCGTGACTCTATTTTCTATCAATTCACACTTTCCCTTTAATAGTCTGTCTGATCTCAGACAGAACCTATCGTCCTACTTATATCTACCTGTGACAACCAGATGATTGGTAGTAACTGTGCAATCTAATGAGGTGGTAAACGATTTAATACGTCAATTTCTGGCGTCTTGACCAAACATATCAAGGTAGTATTGTTCCCTGTCTTCGTTAAACGCCGACGAGTCACAAAGAAATGATAAACAGATCAGGAATATGACACACTGGTAAAATACGTGCTGTCAACCCTAAAATAAGATAATCGTCGGTAGATGAAGGCGAAGAGTAAGATACTGCACGGATTTTTTTTTTTTTTTTTTTTTTCGTACGCCCGCTAATACTCGAGACGAAATCTCAGGTTATTATTTATGTCTAACCTGACATTGATTTTACGTGAGTATCCCTTTATTTCTTGTACAGAGACAGGTGTCCCTCGCCATTCAGGCAAATACTCGCCGATTTCGGAGGTACCCATTGCAGCTGGGTCGGCTCAGGAGCCGCCAGTCCCTGGTCGACGACACTCCTTCAAATGTTCTCGCCAGGTCTCGAGTTAATCCAGTCCAAATCCCGGTCGACGAAAAATCCTCAAATGCCGTCGCCCGGGTTTGATCCTGTATCACCCGGTCGCCAGAGCGGTGTTGTAACCACTACGCTAGCGCGGCTCCCACTGCACGGATGAAAAGAAAACAGAATGGCACAGTGCATGGAAGCAGCAAAGATTATCACAGAAAAATTAACGACTGAATTATGACTGTCGTCCTCTTTCGTACTCTTTTTTCCATAGTCTTTCCTGTTGTCACGGTATATTTTACATTTCCTCTTTCAAAACATGTCCAGAGAAACTGGATTGCTACTTATCTGTTCATACTTCAGATAGTTCTTCATATTTTCATTCTCGGCTTCCAATATTTTCATGTTCAACTTTCCTTGTAAACTTTTTAAGCTTGTGTAGGATATCAGTTTTAGTTACGCGCTGGAAGTGTAGTGTCATCTCCAATAGTTTATGTTTTCTAGCTTCGTTGTTATATCTCATGCAATGTCTGTTTTCTTACGCTAGTGTTTCTCATCGCTCAGTCTTACTTACGTATTTTACTTTCGTTTGTTCTACTGTTCCCTTGAAGCGTAGTGGGGAGATGAAATGTTTGCGTACTTGAGGAACGTGTATCAAATTGACTGTTGAGAACTCGTGTTGTTATAGAATTTCTGTTATGTTGTCTATCCATTTGCCTCTTAGTCACCCCCGAGCCCTGCAACCAGATCTTCTACTCTTGTAGGATTTCTGTTATGTTGTCTACCCATCAGCCTCTTGGTCTACCCTGTTCCCTTCAACCAGATCTTCTACTGTTGTAGGATTTCTGTTATGTTGTCTACCCATCTGCCTCTTGGTCACCCCCGTTCCTTCAACCAGATCTTCTACTGTTGTAGGATTTCTGTTATGTTGTCTACCCATCAGCCTCTTGGTCTACATTATTCCCTTCAACCAGATCTTCTACTGCGGTAGGTGTGTCATGGTAATTCATCGGGCTCCATTCTCGTGAGATGGCTAAACCATTTAATTTTCTTTCTATCTCTAAACTTGATGCATGATTTAGTAACTACAGTTTTTCTGATGTCATCATTTCTCATTATGTCTCTCCTGGTAACATTAATGGCTTTTCTTAAGCATCTAATCTCCCAGGATGGGATTTTTGCTCTCCTGCGCGTTAGTCAAGGACAATGGTTGACACTGACAGCACAGAGTTGGTAAGAATATACTATTTATCAGCTGTCGTTTAGTTTCCATACTGATATTCTTGTGTTGAGTACAGAGATGAAAGTTGGTAGTCAGTGTAACAAATAATTAGAAAAAGACGCATGTCTGCTGGACATCCACTACAAAGCTCGGTGAAGCTGCGGAATGGGTATCTTGTTGGCTGTGGAGAAATCTTATCGAGCTATGGAATTTAGGACAGTAATTTATATGCAACATAATGGTTGCTTTAACAATTGCATCCAGCTGGCACAATAGGTAAAACCATTAATGAAGTTAAAAGTTGCAACCAAGGTGAAGTGGGTTCAATTCGCGCGCAGGCAGAAAAGACAACAGGAGATGGACACTTGGGAGTCATGACGAAGATAAAAGGCAGAAGCACTTGTCCGATGGTGGGACAACCTCTGATGATACGATTGCCTCCTGTTGTATCGCTCTGTACAAAGTTTCAAATTATAGAGTAACTAGCAATGTTGTCCCAGTTGTTACAACCAATACTGAGTTTCTGTATAAATATTTCTCATGAGTTTTATACTTTTTATCGTGAATCGATTACGCCCTCGGAACCTTCAGCCATGCTTCGTTATAATTGTTTAAGTGCTGGCAAACGTCTTTGCAACTTTAATAATAAAGTGTTTATGTAAAAGAATATTTTTCGTGGTTTGGATAAGGTCACAATGTACATTCATGAATGTTATACTGAAATTTTACTTTCTTCTTTTGAACACTTACCTGAGTTACACATATTAAAATATCCATACAATCTTGTTTTCAATGTTTATTCGTGGTAATTATTTTCCTTCTGATAGTGGAATTGTATTGAAAATTATGGAAATATTATTGCAGTGATGAAAACATTGTTTATGCAAGCAAAATAATAGTTGTACGTGTATAAAATATGCGCATCTTCAAAACATGCTTTAAAAAAGCCGACGCTGAAATACGAAAACGTGAAATCCAGTGAATAAAGACTAAGAGATTTTGAAGTAATTGTAAGGAAGGTATTATGAAAATGTCAGTCCTACTGTATGATTCTGAAACATGAACAACAACAAAACAAAAACAAAACAAAAATAATCAAGACGTTTAAGACTATCGTACATAGGTGCTTGCATAGAACAGAAGAAACGCAATGGAATGACGAGATCACCTATGTGGAACTGATGTCAAGGGACCTAAGACGCGTCAACAGTGAGAAATGCAGTCAGCAACCCATAGCATGATTGCTTGCGTCAGGGTCAGCGAACCAGAGCTGACCAAGACCCTACTCCACCTCCAAGTGGTGGTCCTGGAAACAGGCTGCATCACTGCAGTCTGGCTGAGAGAGTAGGGATCGAAGAGGGAAGGATAACCCGGTCGCAAAAATGTCGTGCTGAAGTCGGATGTGTCGGACGAAAGACGCAAATATCGCAGCTTCGCTGCAACCGGACACAACGCAACCAACGTCCAGTTCAGGACGAATGAAAAAGAAGAAGAAGAAGAAGAACTGATGTCAAAAACCAGACAAGAGCCAATGGGACGGTAAATGCAAAAAAGACACTGAGGATGGATAGACACACATCGATACAACACATCGATTGTAATGATACAAACAAGTGTCCTCAAACTGTCTTGACTTATGAATGCGAGTCATGGACAATAACTACAAGCCATAAAAGCCAGCTCCAAAACTCAGAAATGGGGTATCTGAGGAAGGTGGTTGAATTAACAAGAAGAGACATGGCCCGCAACCAGACTAGTAAGTCATCAAATTGAAGACACCTGTCAATATCGTTACAAGGGGCATAAGCCAGTCCTGGCTCTGGAATCCTGTTACGACATGTTTAACGATGTCGTCTGCTATAGTTGGCAGTGCGCATTTTGATGTTGATAGGTTTTTAATAGAGAGTGTTTTTTATGATTCATGGATTTGTGGTGAACACAAATCGCATGGTTCGATTGTGACGCGGTAGCGTTGATATGGTCACGCTTGGTGACTAATGTACTTGACCCTTTTTATTCTGCCGTCAAGCCATGAAGACGTGTTTTATTTCCTTTCAGTATTAGGCTTCATAATTGCCGAATTTAATATTGAGATGAGGACAGAGGGTCAGTCCATAATATTATAATGAATTAATGGAATTTTATATGGTTGTTGGATAAACATTTATGGAAGGATTGTGGATCATCTTTATGATCGATATTCGCCGAAACTAATGGGTATCATTTCTGACTGTCTGCATAGCAGCAGTGCATGTAAACAGCCCATGATGTTTTTCTGACGACAATTAAGTAACTGGAACTGACGGTAATACTGTATATTAATTGAACTATGATGAAATGTCTGAATGTTTTCACTACGATGTCTTCATGTACTGTATTAAAATTGTATTCGTTGGACTCAACCCAAGGACTTTATCGAATTGATCAAGTTTTGAAGTTTTGGCGCAGATATTAAGCCATTTATTGATTATTAACTTATGCACGATCCGCTCTTGCGATGAAGAACATTACTAATATCCATAATCAATTGGAGTTCAAATGGAACAGAGGTTGATGTCTCTTAAATTGTTACAAAGAATTACAACGGCCTATCTTGACCTTCAATAAGAATAATTCAAGAACCACGCACTCAACAACTGGTGGCCGGCTGTGGTTGTGAAATAACTATTTCACTTTAAACATACATTCTACAATCAAAATATAATATTTCCATAATTTCCTTTCGATCGACATTGACATTCCTTGCGCATGCGCACATGACGTCACTACCTTAGCGACAGGATTCAAGAACGTACCGTTTGAATGACATTTAACAAGTCTTCGAGATTGGAAATAAACATTTCAAAATGCCTCAACCAACGCAAACAAGTGATATCAAACATTCATCCTTACTGTATGCAAGCTCCATAGTGTGTTGGCGCATGTTGTCTCTGTAGGAACTTGTCGCGATTCAAAAGTTAAGTACATTTTTATGCACTACGCAGGATAAGTCCATGTTGCCAACTTCATAGGCATGTTCTTGAAGTCATTTTAACTTTTAAATGTTTTAGTGATATGTATTTATGTGGTAATGTCTATATCCGTGGGAGGTTGGTGGGAGATTCAAATCAACCAATATCTCTTACAGAGGTCGGTCGATTTGAATCCGTTCTATTAGGTTAGTTGGGTAGTTTCATTTTGCAAAGAACCCATTGAAGAATTGCCGATAGTCAACTTCGTTTGCATCTGAAATTATTCGACCTTAATTGTTAGCTGTGGAGTTCTGTAAACAACTGTTGTATTTTGCTGTACTAAGTTTCATGTTATTCATTTCTAGTCGTTTGTTCGTAAGCTATCAAGTCTATTTCTTAACCTTACTATCTTTTATTTATATAATTGTAACTTATTTGTCAGTTATATGAGTCCATGTCTACGTCACCATTTTTTGCGTACGTTTAATCTCGACTTGGTTTAACCTTGACCCTACTTCCGATTTTTCTGCTCGTTTCTGTAAGCATTTTTATGTCTGGAAAATGTCAGTTGTGGTGTTCATTCGTCTTGTAAAACTTTAGTTATTATTTGTCTTGTAATTAGTAATTTTATAAAATAATAAGATGAATGTAATAATATAAATAGATTATAAAATAAGATGATAAAACAATTTGATTAATTTCTACTAAATTACTTGATGACTTAGATGATGTCATCATTTGCACTAGTGGTATAATTCACTATTAGTTATTCATTATGACTAGGTCATGAGGTCATAATAGTAGTATAAAATATTAAAGAAGGGTAACTTTTATTTGATAATTGTTTGGTAATCACGCCATGAATATGTTATGGAATAGGATATTATATTAGCTATTATACATTACATTATTGATTAATACCAATTACTAAATAAATAAATAGATTATTAACTTAAAGATGCTTACTTGAGACCAGTTTTATGGAGATATAATTAGTATTTTGGTCTAAGCAGGGTACTACATGAGCCATTGGGCATAATAAGTTGAATAATATGATTATGGATGGATGATCCCCATAATTATTAAGTGAAGATAAAATTTTGAACTTACAGTTAACTATAAGGGAGCATGATAGGTAGTTGATTGATTATATTGAATAACAATCGTTTATTGTATGTACATATAATTGGCTGATTGATTAAGTAAGTATATTACTGAACTAAGATGTTCACTTTGGATCATTTTGTTAAACTTGGAAAAGAATTTAATAAAAAAGGAGACGCACTCCAAGAATATGCAGCAAAAGAACTTGCGAAATACAAGGCAGAATTAGAAGAACAGAAGGCCATTGCAAAGCGTGAAGAAGAAGAACGTGAGGCCAAATTGGAAAAACAAAAAGCAGAATTAAAGCGTGAAGACGAAGAACGTGAGGCCAAATTAGAAAAACAAAAAGCAAAATAGGAAATGGAAGAGATTGAAAAAGAAAACAGAATAAGAGAAATAGAGGAAAGAAAAGGGCAACAAGAGAAAGAATTGGCACTCATCAAGTTGGAAACAGCAAAATTACAGGCACAAAATGCTGCTACTAGCCATGGTGATAATTCTCAGAATGTACCTTCATCCAACCAAAACAAAAGTTACTATAACTTTAAACTACCTCATTTTAAGCTTAATTTCGATGATTTGGCATCGTATCTAGCACGTTTTGAACAAGTATGTAAGACAAATAACTTGGACAAATCTGCATGGGCACTAAAACTTAACGAATTTTTATATGGTGAGCCCTTAAATGCAACAGAGAATGTTGATCCAACAATTGCTGGTGACTATGATGCAATAAAGGCTTTATTATTAAGACGGTTTCATTTAAATGAGGAGGGATGTAGACTAAGATTTAAAACTCTTCTACCAGAGTCAAATAAAGATTTCACAGGTTTCATTTCAAACATACGCAACACCTTTAATAGATGGGTGGAACTTGCAGGTGTGAACAAATCTTATGATAAATTAGTTGATTTGTTACTCAGGGATAAGGTTCTATCCTCTGTCAGTCTACCGTTCTTTTCTTTCTTACAAGAACGAAAACCATCTACCATTGCTGCTTTAGAAGAAATGGCGATAAATTATTGTATCGCACATCCTAATGCGAGGATATCTAACTCACAAATAAGAGAACCTTTACCTGTGGCCTCCAATATGTCATATCATGGTTATGACAAGTCAAGAACACACAGTTTAGATAGAAATCATTTCAGGGGAAGTTATAATAATAATTTTCATAAGGGGCGAAATAATTATAACAATAATAGTAACTTTAACAGAGGTAGGCAACAATATAGGAATGAGTCACCTCAATTCCGGTATAACGATGGTCAACAGAATTCAAATCAGAATAGACCATATAATTCTAATACTAATAATAATGGTAACAGATGGAATAACAATAATCAAGGTTCTAGACCTAGACACAACAGTCAACACGGGGGACAACGAAATAATTTTAGTAATTATTCCCGTTCCCAGTCTCAGTCACGTAGACCAACACGTTATGATCACAATGCAGGGGCGGCACTCACAGATGGCACGACCTCTAGTGTTTCTGATAATAATAATAATCAGTCACAAGCTTCGTCTTCATGTTGTGCTGTTAATTATAACGTGGCAAATAGTTGCCAAGATTGTAATTCTGTTTTTCAGAAGGCCAAAGAAACAGTGCTGAATTGTGGACACCTTCTTACAGCAGTTGGTCTTTCGGCGAACGACGGCACAGGCACCCTGATCTTCAACAGATGGATAGTAAATGGTTCAGTGGTCTCAGTTTTGAGAGACTCCGGATCCACTACCATTGGAGTCAGGCAGTCACTAATTGACCCAAGCTGTGCTACAAATGAATACGTCAAGTGTATTACTTTTGGTGGTACTGTTGAGCACTACCCCACTGCCATTGTATATGTTAATACACCTTTCCTTACAGATAATGTCAAGGTGTGCATGTTGCATAATGCAGCAGCTGATCGTACGGTGGGACGAATCCACGGCAGTAAGGATTGCACACCAGAAGAAATTAATGAATGGGAAAGAAAAAATTTGCAATTTTTTAGCAATGCTAACGCTGTCGATGCGATGGCTAAATAACGTGCCAATAAGCTGAATACATGTGGCACAGCAGTTTCCAATTTTAGTCTGAGTACTATTCCAGAAAGTTATGAGGAGATGGATGAGAATCGCCAACAAAATAATGATTATAATAATATACAAGGGGATAAGTCTTGGCGACAAGATCAGATTATAATTGATCTTATGGAAACTGTTAACGTTGTCAACAAGGGAAATGATTGTACTAAAAAGAGTAATGTATTGAAAAATAATGTTGGGGTTACGATGAACTTGGATAAGAAAGTTAACACTAATAAGTCTGACGGCAAATTCTTTGCTTTGCCCAGCCAGGATATATCCACAACTTGTAGGAAACTTCCTACCTTATATAATGATAGGTATCATCCTAAGTGCAATCAGGATGATACATCATCGAATAAAAATACGACGTATAGGAAAAAAAAGAAAAGTCGATTCTTCTTATGTGACTAAACCTATACATCTCTTATATTCACAATTTTCTGACAACGGTCCTACTTATATAGGTAAAAGTGCATATTCTCGCACTGTGTTAGTGCGCAATCTGCCACAAGAGACTACATGGCAGGCACTCAGTAATTTCTTTAATTACACGGCAGACGTTAGGTTCGTGCATCTGTTGCCACCTACCAATAACAGGTATGGTGAAGCTCTGGTTACATTTCATAACAATAGAGATGCTCGAATGGTTATCGAGCTTGACAATGGTGTTTATTTTCACCACCATTCTTTGAGATTGCAATTAGTACCTGATTCTGCGTCACGCAGATAACATGTTGCAATAACACTGTTTATCTCAGGTCTTTGATGACTCAGCATAGTCAGTCATCAGTCTTTTCTTTTCATAGTTATCTATTTTAATATAGATTGATTTAGTAATTTTTTTTTCACGTCACATCTCTATTTGTACACACGTTTTCATTCTTATGTACTTTACCGTGCCTACAATAGGCAGTAACGTGGTTGATTATTCTAACTATGCTCAGCCAATGCAGCATAAGTTTGTATATCGTTTAATTGTCCTGAAAAAAGGACATGCCTCAGAAAGTGACATGGATTAGATAAGCGCTCACTAAATTTCTAGGAATTTTATTTTATTAAATACCTCCAAAATTTGAGGTCAACATTTGCTACTCAATTTTTCGCCAATGTATCTCTCCGTACAGATGTCAGCAATTACGGACTAGGAGCGAACTGTACTTCGCGAGTTTACGATTCGGTATATTAGCGATGATATCGTATCTCGTACTTCAGGTGACATCAACAGATGCTACTGACGGTGAACACTCCAGGATATTATCAATTTTAACTGATCCAGTTTACGTTTGACTTCGTCATTGAATCTATACCAGGAAGTGAGAATGTAATGGCGGATGTACTATCCAGAAATCCTGTTGAAGTATTTTAAACGAAAATTATAATTCAAGATTTCCAGAATGGAATAAGACTATTCGTACATACTTAAGAACGTTGCACGACTGATGTTTGATGAACTCGAGATATACGAATAACATGTCCACGAAACGGGAGATGAACTAACTCATGGACTCACTCTTTCAAGAAAAAAACGTTACGTTATTCTACGAAACAAATTGGTACTTTTCAACGTTTGGACTTTGGCTGTGTCCACTCAACCTTCACTTATTATATACACTCAAAATGGAATAATATTCGTGTGGTTTTTGGAGTTGTCGTCTTCAAATCGGAATCAAATGGACTAAATGAACTATATGAAATTCTTGATCCAGCCTTTCACAAAAGACAGATGGAAATGTTCAATCCAGTCTTCAGTATGAACAATGAATATCAAGATTTTCGATAGAAATTCATTCCTCATACGGAACAAACTCGCAGATCCACACCAAGGAATAAATACGTTTGGATCCTCAGAACTGACATTATTAGTTTCACTACTTATTGATTTAATTAATAAAATAAAAGAATAAAATGTGAGAAAAAGATGAAATATATAAAAGAAAGAAAAGAGAAAATAAAATAATCTCACACTATTGAATAATTTGAGTAAATATATATATATATATATATATATATATATATATATATATATATATATATATATATATATATATATATATATATATATATATATATATATATATATATATATATATATATATATATATATATATATATATATATATATGAGATAATTACAATATGAATTTAGCAAATATGTGTACGTAATATTATATGTATTATTTTCTTAGTTGATAGTTAGGTAATTAGTTATTAGTTAATCTATACATATGTTTTATTAAGTCATTAACTCCTCACTAGTTCAATTTATCTTTTACTCTTTTCCTTACTTTACTTTACTTTACTTAACTTTTCTTTATTTTCTCCACAACGACACAATATTTTAGTTTAGGTAATGAAATTTTTATTATAATTACTTCCTACAACTATTATACTGATTACTTAGTTAAATTTTAATTAGTTAGGATAACGTTAGTACATAACACCTTTTTTTTTGGTGAAGACACACTTTTAGTTAATCCTTTACTGACAGTTGACATTACCTTTAGTTACTTCATACAAGTTTCATTTATTATATGACTGATATTATCACGACACGACGCACGACACTGTTCTACACAGAACATCGTGGGCCGTATGTTGATTTTTATTAAATTTTTGATTATTACTCACGATAATTCAAAAAAAATCTATCGAATAGATTTTTTTTCCCCGTTGGGCAGGGAATTGTTACGACATGTTTAACGATGTCGTCTGCTATAGTTGGCAGTGCGCATTTTGATGTTGATAGGTTTTTAATAGAGAGTGTTTTTTATGCTTCATGGATTTGTGGTGAACACAAATCGCATGGTTCGATTGTGACGCGGTAGCGTTGATATGGTCACGCTTGGTGACTAATGTACTAGACCCTTTTTATTCTGCCGTCAAGCCTATGAAGACGTGTTTTATTTCCTTCCAGTATTAGGCTTCATAATTGCCGAATTTAATATTGAGATGAGGACAGAGGGTTAGTCCATAATATTATAATGAATTAATGGAATTTTATATGGTTGTTGGATAAACATTTATGGAAGGATTGTGGATCATCTTTATGATCGATATTCGCCGAAACTAATGGATATCATTTCTGACTGTCTGCATAGCAGCAGTGCATGTATACAGCCCATGATGTTTTTCTGACGACAATTAAGTAACTGGAACTGACGGTAATATATTAATTGAACTATGATGAAATGTCTGAATGTTTTCACTACGATGTCTTCATGTACTGTATTAAAATTGTATTCGTTGGACTCAACCCAAGGACTTTATCGAATTGATCAAGTTTTGAAGTTTTGGCGCAGATATTAAGCCATTTATTGATTATTAACTTATGCACGATCCGCTCTTGCGATGAAGAACATTACTAATATCCATAATCAATTGGAGTTCAAATGGAACAGAGGTTGATGTCTCTTAAATTGTTACAAAGAATTACAACGGCCTATCTTGACCTTCAATAAGAATAATTCAAGAACCACGCACTCAACAAATCCTCAGGGTATAAATGGCAGAGGGAGACACAAACCCGCGTGGAGATAAGAACTGGAGACACAAACCCGCGTGGAGATAAGAACTGGAGACATCAACGAAATGAAGGATCGGCACATGGAATGACCTTGAGCTTATGACACAGGACAGGAGAACTTGGCATAATTTTGTTGAACACCTATGCTCCTAGGGGAGCTTAATGGTTTCAAATGAGTGAAGGAATTATGAAAGTATCACGTGACAGTAGGATACAGTCACATTTCTAGTGATTTGATATTCATATCCAATAATTAGGTTTCACGTTAGGAAAATGAGTTATCCTTTTTTTTAAGACTAGTAAATTAAAATTATTAACGATTATAATTTTAAGCGCTACGGTTGCCTGCCTTTGAGACTCTCTCTCTCTCTCATTTTCTCTCTCTCTCTCTGTCTCTCTCTCCTCTCTATCTCTCTCTACTTCTCTCTCTCCTTCTCTCTCTCTGGCATCTAAACATCAATAACGATAACTTATGTGGAGCAATCTTTGTAGACTTTAAAAAAGCATTCGATATGATAGATCACTCTATTTTAATCAGAAAATTAGAAACAATGAAAGTAAATCTTAAGCTGGTGAAGTTAATTAAATCATTCCTGACAGACAGACAACAAGTGGTGTCTTACAATAATTCTTTGTCCAACCCAACTGTTGTCGATATCGGTGTTCCTCAGGGTTCTATCCTCGGCCCTCTTCTCTTTACCGTATACATTAATGATCTTCCTCTGTACATCAAACACTCATCCTGTGACCTGTTTGCCGATGACTGTACTGTTTACACTAGTGACAAAAGTTGCGCCACACTAGAACTATCTTTACAAAGTGATACACATAATATTATTAAGTGGAGCAACGAGAATCGAATGCAAATAAATATTAGTAAAACGAAATGTATGTTAATATCAACCAGACAAAAACTACAAAACTCGCAGAAAACAACACTTCAGCTCTACATTGGAACATCACTAATTGAAAACGTAAATGAACATAAAACTCTAGGTCTAACTGTTGACCAGCACCTAAGTTGGAACTCACATGTAAGTGCACTCACAAAGCTAACGGCACAAAAAGTTTACCAAATAGCCAAAATCAAACACTTCCTGGATGAGGGGGCAAGGAAAATGTTCTACACATCTCACATACAAACATACCTAGACTATTGTTCCACAATCTGGGATGGTTGTTCCATATCCAACACAAAAAGGCTTCATTCACTTCAAAAACGTGCAGTGCGCCTAGTTGCTGATAAACACCAAACACATTGTACAGATTTATATAACTATCTTAAAATATTACCCCTTAGAAAGCGCTTCCTATTTAACAAAGCTAAATTCGCTCACAAAATCTTGTCACAGAATGCTCCAACGTATCTGTGGCCTCTTTTAAAATTCAATGAAAAACGTAGTAACCGCTTAAACCAGTTACAGGTACCCAAGCCCAGGCTAGATTTGTTCAAGAAGAGCTTGGCTTACTCAGCTGCTCATCTTTGGAACAATCTTCCACATGATCTTAAAAAACATGCACAGTCCCTACTCATATAATCGTAGACTGTTCAAATACATTATGAGTGCCAATTATATGCCGCCCTAAGGGATTATATTTCGAATTATTATCTAATATACTGTATGGAGGGTCTAATGATCTAGTTTTTCATTTTAATATATCTTACTTCTTAATTGTAATCAAATACTGTAAATGTATGCTTTTATACTACTTATAATGTTGCATCGCCATTAAACTAACACCTTAAGTATGGAGAATGTCTGAATAACTAGCAATAAAAGATGAATAAGAGGAAGGGCAAAATGTAAGACGGGCCTATATGCACGATTCTTATCTATCAGTCAATACCCTTTACCTCCCTAAGGAGCATAGGTCATAACGCTGGATCTCGTATAGTGGAGGCGTAAACAATTCACTCCCTGTGGCAGTATCTGTTTGGGACTCAAAGCTGCTCACCTGTGGGAACATTTTCCGCATGTGCTGACAACACACTAAGTCCCAGGTCATTCAGCAGCGGATTCCCAAAATGTCACGAGTTCTTATTATATACCACCATAAACTATCTATCTATCTATCTATCTATCTATCTATCTATCTATCTATCTATCTATCTATCTATCTATCTATCTATCTATCTATCTATCTATCTATCTATCTATCTATCTATCTATCTATGTATTAATGTTTATTTTTATTTTTATTTATTTTATTTTTACATTCATTATTATGATTATTATTCTTTTTTAATGTTAAAAACGTACTTTAATTACGATGATTATTGCAAATGTAATATTACTTTTATAATGATAAATGCCTTAATTATGCTTAAAGTAAATGTGAGGATGAAAGGATATAGTATATATGATGAGAGAGAGAGGAAGGGCAGAATGTCAGACGGGCCTGCGTGCCCAATTCTTAACCCTTTGAAAATAAAGTTCGTTCGTTCGTTCGTTCTCTCTCCTTCTCTCTTTCTCTCTCTCCTTCTCTCTCTCCTTCTCTCTCTCTCTCTCTCTCTCTCTCTCTCTCTCTCTCTCTCTCTCTCTCTCTATCTCTCTCTCACACGTTACAGTGTTGGGATTTTATTTTATTGTATTTTATTTTGTAATTTTATTGCTTCAGAAATATTTAAGATACATGTGAGAATAAATAGATTCAGTATGGAAGACGAGAGAAAGGAAGGGTAGAATATTAGACTGGCCTGCGTGCCCAATTCTAAACCCTTTGAAAATAAAGTTCGTTCGTTCGTTCTCATCAGTAAGTGTTAGCACATATACAAAATTTCACACTGTTCTATAATCCATGGCGAGGCGTCTGGTTGGAAACCGGAAATCCTTGTCTTCTTGACTTATCAGTGCCAATTGATCTTTTGTGCTGATATCATCGTGTATTTTCGTAAGCTTGAGCCGTAGCGAGTCAGGAGATCTACGCTAAGCTCACACCCGGTAGAATCTTTCCCGTGGAAACATAATTTAATTGGCTTATCCGGGACCAGCACCGCTAGCTTGGCTTCTCATGCAGGCATCTCTGAGAATAATAATGTTTTTTTGTAATTTCGAACATTAAGGGGGCTTATCTTAACGCTAAAGCGAGAGTGTTGTCTGTAATGTGTAAGTGATCTGGCTGTTTGTGCGATTTTCTTAATCATAATAGGGATCTGTTCTAGCGTCATGGAGCGTAGAGGTTAAGTTGTGTTGCCTGTAGGAAAGGCTCCAGGGATAAAAGCGTTTATTGTATGGTGATAGGGCTTTACACAAGTATGGATTTAAAGTATTAGAATTTTGCTACATTTTTTAGATACGAACATGTTTCTGTATCTCTGAAGGACCGAGGACTAGAATGGAACCAGGCCAGGAGGAAGACAGCCGATAGGATAGTATGGTGCTCTCTCTTCAAAATCGCTACACCTCACGGTAGAAGGGGAACGACTAAGTAAGTAACTACATGTTTCTGTTATTATTATTATTTCTATTATAATTATTTTTATATTACAGCTGGCTGGACTAGAGAGTGGCGCCATCTGGTTTTGAACTCGGTAACTTTGACTCGGGAAGCACCTACCCTAACTATTCTTCTAACTACTATGCCACTCGACGATCTAAACGAGGGATAACAATCTCGGCGACTTTTGGGGGACGCTTTACTGGAGAAAATTTAGGAGAGAACCATTCATAAATTGTGTCGTAGATTTTTGACAGCGGAATTAAGACTTGGGTTGGTCCCTTCTGAATAGATTAGAATAAATGATAGTCACAGTGAGAGATAATATAGAAATAGGTTTCCATGAGTGAGATGGTAGGAATAATAGAGGCTGTCCCTGAAATCGAGCAATCTTCTCTCTCTCAGCCTATCTTCTACAACAGATTTAGAGGAGTCAGACAGTCTATCTTAATATATATGTATTTTATATATATATATATATATATATATACATATATATATATATATATATATATATATATATCCACTCACATACACGCACATGTAAGTGACGACAGTTAGACGCACACACGTGGGAACACTATAACAATGATTATATAGATATTTTCGCACGAGCTGACCGACACGATGGTTAAGTTTAAAATGAATTTTAATTATCATACTAAAATTCCATCACAACACATAAAATTACATCAATCATATACAAATAGTCATAAAGTCCATGAATTTCTACAAGAAAATGATAGACCCACAGTTATGATCTTTTCCCTCGATGTATAGCCCACAGCCCCGTTAGAAGAAAAAGTGATAGCCCCAAAGAGTCACGGATATATCTGCTGTAGTCTAATAACTTTCCTTTTTTTAAAGGTATGAACAGACTTTGCTATTAGTATGATCTATCCTAAGGAAAATATTGTTAGCAACAAAACTTGCATAAAAGAAATTGTAAACAGCAAAAAAGGGTGCCAAAATACAACAATAAAGGAATCACTCAGTCCTGCATTCTCTCTATTCATTCAGTCGTGATCACGTGCTTTCATGCATACTTACAGCTTTGGTAGCAACTTCTGGAAACACAATTTCTAGGACATGCATATACAGAATCTTCAATGGTAGCCGTGGCCAAGACAACCCCAGTTCCAATAAGACGGGTTGAATTCACTGCTTCAGGGAACGTTATCTTGGTTCTACTTATTTTAGGATATCTGGTTCTGTCACATTAAAATTGTCCAGGCACGAACGTTAACAGCGAGCACAGTGTCAATAGCTTAGGTTTCTAGTAATGAGGAATGTCAGGTCGGGTGCCTTATCTCAGTATAGGAAGTTAGTTGGTCACACCACCACTTGTCAACAGTGTCGGAAAAGTTATTGATTGTAATATCTTACTTGCCACAAAGGCTGAAAATGTACTTGAGAGTTTGTGAAGAAATATTATCTGGCTCAAAGACACAGTATAAGCATTTAGTCTTTAATAAAACCGTTAGTGAGAGTTGTACTCTGTCTATTTATGGAGACACGCGCACTGTCAGACAGGTGTTAACTTGTAAACCCACGTGGTTAAAGATAAAATGTTTCTTCTCTCAATGGTACTCAAACGCTGGCAAAGTTGGGTCACCTCAGTTTCACTGAATAAAGAAAAACAACATATAAAATACTATACATACTATGTACTCGGATATAACTTACATTATCAACTGCAAGTGGATGCTTGACTTATCGTTTAAAACCTTCCCGTGAAATAAGTTATATTCATAAAATCAATCATCATGAATTAGAAATACATACGTATTTCGTCAATACACAGTGATGAATCTGTGCAGTTATAAGTTAGTTTTACAATATTCTCGACTAAGCAGTTAAATTGAATTATTTTATAGCTGCATGAGTTTTTAAGCTAGAAATTATAATTTATTCTGTTTTCCACTGAAACACGTCAGCTAGAGAATATAACAGACTTATATTTAATTCTTCTGCACACAAATCTAACTAGGAAAATTAAATAAGCGATTTATCACTTCAAACACTCACAAAATACTAGATATATAATATTTACCTCAACACAGAACTACTAAGAACTAAACCACTTCGACCAAACTAAATGCCATCTTCTATCAACAGAGATTCTTAGGAATCGAAGGTAGGTTGTTCTAGTCTTGACTGCGAAGTTACTGAGTGAATGAAATCTAAAACTCCGGTTAAGATATATGAAATAGACAAAGGATCCCACATTATTTCGAACCCCCCCCCCCCACCCCCGTCTTCCCCTCTCCTCTTAACACTTACGTAAACCAAGAGATTGCCATAAACTGCCTCTTCGCGTCTTTGACACCTCCGTCTAAGAAACTGGCCGTAGAGTGCCGTGTCAGATGGAAATGCTAGACGACTGTCTCATTTCTGGTCGAGGCAGATGGCAGTTTCCACACCTCACCGAGAGCTTTAGCGGTAAAAGCTACGTGCCCGATGGAATTGCTAGACAAATGTCTGCTCCTATGTCTGAAAAGACCGTATATTCACAGTTATTCGTCTACCTGCAGCGACTGACATCTGATGTAATAACATGCGTTACCAGTGTATGAGAAAAACGGTAAAGTCAGAATGGGAAAGAAATATATTTTTCGCAAACGAACGAATGCGAAAAATACAGGAAAAGGATAAAAGAGCGATAATAAAGTAGAGGACACGGGTAGAAAAGAAAAGAATATAGAAAATTTATTGATCATAAATCTCTATGCGACAAATTGTTATAAACAACAAATACGTCGTGGGAAAAAAAAAAAATATATATATATATATATATATATATATATATATATATATATATATATATATATATATATATATATATATATATATATATATATATATATAATTTGGTCTAGTACGTTTAACAAAATTTTTGTATAATTTCGAGGATTTTGTTTATATAATTTCGAGGATGTTGTTTATATAATTTCGAAGATGTTGTTTATATAATTTCGAGGATGTTGTTTATATAATTTCGAGGATACTGTCTACATAATTTCGGTTACATAATGAGAACAGCAACAAGTGCCAGTGGAACAAGAGTTGAGAAGAAGACGCTGGCGATGGATAGGACACACACTGAGGAAACCTGTTGATAGCGTTACAAGGCAGTCCTTGTTCTGGAATCCACAGCGAAAGAGAAGCATAGGTAGACGAAAAAACACATGGAGAAGAGAACTGGATACAGAGGTGAAAATGATGAAGAAAACATGGAAAGAACTTGAGCGAATGGCACAGGACAGGAAGACTTGGCATGTGTTCGCTGAAGGCCTATGCTCCTCGAGGAGCTAAAGGGTATTGAATGAGAGTAGCATTACAGGCTCGGTCAATCCGTGCTATGGCCACCCTGGTTGTATGCGATGTACGCACAGTTACGAGGGGCGTTCAGAAAGTAATGCACCACATCGTTTTTCTCAGGAGCTGTTTATTCAAAAAGCATGAAATTTATATACAATATACATGGATATGTCATGTAAACATCAGTGTTATTCAACATAATCCCCATCAAATTGTACGTTTTTATGCCAGCGCGAAACAAGTGCATGTATTCCTAGCCCATACCAGATTTTGTCTTGATCATGTAGCCATTTCTTCGCTGCATGAATCACTCCTTCATCATCTTCAAACCTTGTCCCACGGAGTGCATCTTTAAGTGGACCAAATAGATGAAAATCAGAGGGTACCAAATCGGGACTATAGGGTGGATGGGGTATTACAGTCCAACCCAATTTGGTGATTGCTTCCCGTGTTGCCAGACTTGTGTGAGGTCGCGCATTGTCGTGAAGGAGAAGCAGGTCTGCTGGATTCTTGTGCGGCCGAACTCTGCGAAAACGTTAATTGAGTTTTTTCAATGTCTTAATGTAAGCTTGCGAATTGATTGTTTCTCCTCTTGGCATAACGTCCACAAGAATCACACCTTCAATGTCCCAAAAGACAGTGATCATGACCTTTCCAGCTGAAGGAATTGTCTTGAATTTCTTTCTTCGTGGTGATTGCGGATGATGCCACTCCATTGACTGCCTTTTTGTCTCAGGTTCAAAATGATGTGCCCAGGTTTCGTCACCTGTAACGATCTTAGCTGTGGTGAACTTCTAAATACAATATCTAAATTAAATTAAAACAGTATAGTGCATAAAGTAAAAGCGAGGATAGTACTACAAATTTTCATTGTTTTCGTCGTCTACGCCTTCAGCGTATTATTTGATAACGCCTTATCGCCGATATAAAGGTACCAAATGCTTCTGGGTAGCCTTGAGATAAACGTACCACTTTTCCAAGTTCAAGTGAAATATTTGCCTAGAATACATTGTGGAAGAGAGGGGGACGGATAGGTAACCAACGCAAAACACGTCTCACATTGTTTCTAAAAATAAAACCAACTTGCTAGCATTGCTTTAGGCGGTTTTCAAATTACGATGTAAACGTTAGAAAATGTGGACACTACGGTTATGAAAACACGCTTAGCTCTTATTGCGAATGACGTAAATTCTCGTGTATTACGAGAGACTCTCGTATTTAGCTTGAAAGTACACGGAAAAAGAATTGAACAGGAGGTAGTTTAAAAATAAACAACTAACATAGAAAAAAAGATGGAATTTTGAACCAAGCCACTTAGCCCCATAAAAATCATATATTCGTGTACCTGAAGACTTGCTGACTAAGAATATGTTGTTAATTATCTAAATAGTCCATTGAATAATCAAATATTGGTAATAATACATAGAGAATCGGAGATACTGTCAGGTCAAGTCATGTCTGCTTAGATTGGATAGCATATTTTTTTTTGGGGGGGAAGTAGGTGACAGAAAGGCTAAGATAGTACGATGAAGGGGATTGGATGAAATTTGAAGGAAGCCGTAATATTATTGGCTGACCTAATATACAAATCTAGTTGGTAGTAGTAACGCATAGTGGTTTGAGATATTTTTTTTAAGAATTCAAAAAAAAGAGATGCTTGGTCTCATTGGCCAAAGCCTTTTACTTTATCGAAATAGTAGGTTACTCGCTGCCATTTTTCCAAAATATTCAGAGGAGCAAGAAGCGATGAGCAGACTTGTGCTTTTTTTATTAATAATACTACCATCTGAAAGCAGTCTGAACAGAGGCAGTGATAAAAGTGTGCCATATTCGATTGCCTAATTCATCGTTACTTGTTTATATTTTCTTGATATGTGGTAAGATTGATTTTATTGACTTTTTAATTTAAAAAAAGGGTGTGTAAAAAAAGAAAAGGCCATGTAAAAGATTGTAATTAAATGGTTCCACGGCAGACTTAGGCATGGCCTAGATGTTGATCCATCATATAAGGGACTATCTAAGAAGTTTAAGACTACAGGACTATATATATGATGGTCATACAGGAACATTACACCTATCTTATTGCATGGAAAAGATTACTGCAGGAATGACAGAGGCGTAGCATCCATTAGGGAAGAGAAAAAGAAAACTGGTACCATTTGTTCCATCAAACTAAAGGGGAGAAGCAGGGTTGTCAGAGAGAGCTGACCATGTTCTTTTGTATGTATGATTTCATGTACATTAGGAGGAATTAGCTTGATATTAAGACAGAACCATAACTTGCATTGACAGGGATTCCTGCTGGCACTTGTCTGGTGCTAGTACTCGCTCATTGAAGAAGTCTGCACGATTTCTAAGAGTCTCTGGTACCTGCTTGTATTAGAGAAGTTCAAGACCAGAGGAGACTGAAGTGTTTGGCCAAACCAACTACAACTGCTGTGATTCCAGGACCCAGATAAGTGAAATATCTGGCCTGGGAAGTCTTATCACGATTAAAGAAAAATCTCCTGTCTAGACAAAACGTTCCTCCAAAGAATAAATGAACAATCCTAGTGAAACAAAAGACAGTGGAATGATGACTATCCCCACCCTGCTTCCCAGTACCTGTAGTTAAATAGAGTAATTAACATCAACTTGAAAAATTGTAACAATGTACTATGGACATATTGTCTGTTGTATGTAAATATCTTTATATATATTTGTAAATATACCTATCCATCTAAATTGATTCTCATTGAACTATAGTTCTGACCAAAACAACTTTAGGCTCAGGACCAATAAAGTTTAACAAAAGATATTTTAAATATAAAATTTAACAGCTGGAGTTAGTTGAGTTTATCATAGTAATTAGTATATGTTTGTATATGTTTTTGTATTGAGATTCTTTAACAACACTCTTACAATACCCTAGACACTTTATGTAGCTTTCAGTCACGCTAGTCAAAAAAGAATATAACTTAGAGTGAGATCGTAATGTGGTAACAAGGAAAGTACTCTGTAATACAGTTGTTCATTGTGTGCCTCAGAGACCTTCACAGTTGACCTCACTCAAGTACAACTATATGCACACGATTCTTCTTAACATCAAAACACACCACATTAGCCAAAAAGTTCTCTCCATCAGCATTGAAACGCTCCAACAATTCAGAAGAAATTGCTTTCCTTTGCAATCGGTGGTTATGTGTGAGACTTCAAGGAACTCATCTTGCGCAAACCTTAGAAAATCCGAGAGTTTTTATAACTGCATTTGCACTACCAATGCTGAGTGACAGCTGTAAGGCCAATTGTTGAGTAGTGATTCGTCTATCAGTAAGAATAATGCCCTCAGCGCATTTCAACATTTATGCGTTAGTGGCTGTGGCAGGACGTCCACAGCGCGGCCGATCAAGCAGCTCCGTATCTCCACTTCCTGATTCTTTGATTCTCTGAACCCAGCGACTGACTGTACTCCTGTCGACTGCAAAACTTCCATACACATCACATAGACGCTTGTGAATGTTCACAACAGTTTCCTTCTCTGCAACGAGAAATTCTATCACAATTCGCTGCTTATAACGCAAGTTGCTAACACGCTCCATTTCAACGGTTTAGGGCAGCCGTATTATTTGACCGGTTGGGGCGCAATTTAGTGCACACAATTGGCACATGCCATATTTGAAGTGTGCAAAATTTCATGCTTCTATCTTCATTATTAGCTGAGAAAAACGATGTGGTGCATTACTTTCTGAACGCCCCTCGTATATTAGCCACCTCTTTCCACTGCGAAACTTCAATTCGCCCGACCCACCCATCCACCATGCCCCACCTCCAACATTCTTTAGTTTTTCACTGTGTATAACATTCAAGAATGTAGTCGTGGTAGGAGCATTATTACGCATGCACTCCGTATATGACGTCACACCGTGACATCTAAAGCCAGGAGCACTTCTGTATGTTTGTGCTGCACTGTTGAATGTTTCTCATAGAATCCATTCTACGGCAAATGCGGCTGGCAAATACTGCAATGCTGAAGCAGAGGCCCCGAAACAGGCAGCAAAAACTCTTATTGAGTACAAAGCACATGCAGAAAAACAGATAGTGATCTTTACAGATGCCTTCTCAGTAATAACAGCCCTGAAGAGCCACCGAGCTAAAGGATTGAAAGACTTGATAAACTCACTTGAAAGCGGGGCCAAATGCTTCAACAAGTACACAGTCCAGTGGATACCAGTCCATTGCAACATTCCAGGTAATGAAGAGGCAGATAAACTTGCTTAAGAAGGAGGCGCGCTGCAACAAAACGATATAGAGAGAATTTATGACAGGGCAAAAACAACTGTAAAAGCCATATTCAGCACCCAGGTCACATAAAAGATGATGCCTTTCACTAGCTATCTAGACTAGACCAGGTCATCACTTTCCGCTTACACACTCGTCACAATAGGTTGAGGTACAATCTATATCACAAGTACAGGAGTGGTCCAACAGATCTCTGTTCCTGTTGCACCAGCCCCATGACGGCCGAACATCTGCTCCAGTCTTACCCAACTTACAGCAGTGAACGGAGTGGCATACGGCAACAACCCACATCTCTCCACGAAAATTGTTTCAAGAGGTCAGGAACTTTCAGCTGACTACTACATTTACTAGAGTTATTAATATAGACTTCTGAAGGCGAACGAAGAAGAAGTAGTAGTAGTTTCTCATATAGTAATTCTACTTTATAAACAGGTTATCGTGGCATACCACTAGTAGGAGACTCCAATGATGATTTATAAACAACCAAGATGATTTATTAGCGTTATCATCAATGTCTTTTAGCTCCCGTGAAGCAGAGGTCTTCAACAAAAGAAGGATAAGCCCTTCTGTCCTGTATCATCCTTTCAAAGTGATGTCGGAGTGGCTTGGAGGTATGGCGTCCGCCTCTAATTCTAAAGATACCAGGTTCAGTTCCCAATACAGGGAAGATAATTTACGGACATTTGTTTCAGAACCAGTGGGCCCTAATAATGTCATACTCCCCCGATCTCCTGGGCAGTGAGATTGGACACCTAGTCTTCTCGGATAAGGTGGAAGGGGAGAATAGGAGGTCCCTTGTGCACGTTACAAATCCCTCGGCAGTTGTAAATCGTAAAGAGTAGGCCATACGGCCGCTGCCATGGCAAAAATTTACAAAATTTGGAAACCTACCCGTCGCAAAAATTATTTATACAATGTGTGATTCATGTATTATCATCTTGGGATCCTCACCGTTGCTACGGAGTTCGTGCACTGTGCTGAGATCCTCCTTGTGTGATCTAAGGGAGGAAGATCGGAGCACTGATAGAGTTTTTCCGTGTGCAATGAAGATGGACCTCACAACCAAACCTTTCAAGGTCTTTCTATATGCTCTTTATCATATCATATCTGTCTCTAGATCTCTTCTCCATTGGTTCAGTTTTTGTATGCCTCCCTCTATTTCTCGGACCCTGGAATTTCCTGAACTGAGGCTGCCTTATAATGCTATCAATTAATTTTCTTAATGTGTTACCTTACCAACGACGGCGCTTTCTCCTTACCTCCTGTTCCACTGTTATTTGGGTTTGTTTATCTTCAGCTTCACATTAGTGATATTGTCATACCATTTTAATCCTTCTATTCTGCGCATCTAACAATTATTTAGAGTGGGTTTTTTTCTGTTATTATAATCAAGCCGATTTTCTAATCAAGCAATCTTAATTTAATGTCCAGATCTATTTTCTCATACTCTCTCTCTCTCCCCCCCCCCCCCCTGCCCCTCTCTCTCTCTCTCTCTCTCTCTCTCTCTCTCTCTCTCTCTCTCTCTCTCTCTCTCTCTCTTTCTCTTTCTCCGTCTTCACGGTTCAATGCTAATTCCTTAAAAACTGCAGTGACTGATAACAGCAATGAAATAATCTGTGTTCTAAAAATATGTTTTTTTTTTTAAACATAACATGTGACTCACTTAAAAAGATCAGGATGTTTTCTTTTTTTAATTCAGGAGTCCAATTTTGTAAAACAATTTACTGAAAAAAAATTTCAATTTGGCTGCTTTTAAAACCTACGCCGAGCTGGTGTTCTTTTAAAGGTTAGAAGATATTATATCAATCAAGTTGTTATTAACCATATATTGTATTGTTTCCATCACATAATGTGGAAATAAAATAGATTTTTCGATTATTTGATGATCTATCTCTACATTTTTATTATTATGTATATTATTGTTTATATTATTATTTTTATTATTGTTATTGCTATTATCATTATTGTACCCAATCCGATTGCAACAGATACTAATTCTTTCTTCGTCTTCTTCTTCAAGTACCATGCCTAGTGGCTGTCGTAGATTTGTGATAGGTGAATTAAGACTTAGATTTGGTCCCTTCTGAATAGCAATAGAAACAGGTGATATCTCAGTGAGATATAGGTAGAAATAGATTTCACGAGTGAGATGAAGGAAATATATTAGAGTCGGTCTCTGACCCTCGAGATGATTTCTCTCAGTCAGCCTATCATCTACAACAGATTAAGATTTGTCAGACCGTCTAGTATTATATATATTAATATATATATATATATATATATATATATATATATATATATATATATATATATATATATATCTCACATACATACACCCATAAGTGACTACAATAGACACACAGACGTGAAACTATGACAATGGAAATATAGATAATTGGGAACGAACTGACCGACACACTGGAATAAGTTTATGTGAAGTTTAATTATCATAATAAACTTCCATCACAACATATAAAATTACATCAAACATATACAAATAGTCATAAAGTCAATGAATTTCTACAAGAATGATAGACCCATTGGTATGATCCTTTCCCTCGATGTATAGCCCACAGTCCTATTAGAAGAAAAGTGATAGCCCCAAAGAGTCATGGATACATCTGCTGTAGTCTAATATTTTCCCTTTTAAAGGTATGAACAGACTTTGATATTCCTATGATCTTTTCCCTCGATGTATAGCCCACAGTCCTATTAGAAGAAAAGTGATAGCCCCAAAGAGTCACGGATACATCTGCTTTAGTCTAAGAGTTCCCTTTAAAGTACGGGCTAGGTCAAAAAGGTGTCAGGTTTGTAACTTCGATCAAAGGTAAAATTCTTGGTCACACCACGATTTGTCAACAGTGTCGGAAAGGATTGTAATATTTTACTTGCCACATGGGCTGAAATGTACTTGAGTTTTTCTCAGGAAGAATTAAATCTGGCGCGATAGGCCCGTTACTTCATTAAATCTTAAAGTTCTGTAATGGGTACTCTGTCGTTCTGGATGCCAACGCAATGCCAGAAAGGTTTTACTTTATACACCCAAGTCTTTAAGAAAAAAATGTTTTAGTTCTTCACAGATATTTCTCATGTACTAAAACGCTGGCAAGTTGGGCTACCCCAGTTTCACTGAATAAAGAGAAAACAACATATAAAATACTTAAACATACTATTCCTCGGTTATAACTTATATTATAAACTGCAAGCGTAAAGCTTTTCTTATCGTTTAAATCTCCCGTGAAATAAGTTATATTAATAAAATCAATCATCATGAATTAGAAATACATACGTATTTCGTCAATACTCAATGATGAATCAGTGCAGTTATAAGTTAGTTTAAAATATTCTCGACTGATGATTAGCAGTTTAATTAAATTCATTTACAGCTGCATGAGTTTAAGCTAGAAATTATAGTTTATTCTGCTTTCCACTGTAATACGCCAGCTAGAGAATGTAACAAACTTAATATTTAATTCTTCTGCACACAAATCTAACTAGTAGAATGAAATAAGCGATTTATCACTAGATCACTCAACACAATTAGATATCTAATAATTACCTCCACACAGAACTACAGATTAATACCACGAACTAGAATCATTCAATATAATGGTAGTCTAGAACTTGGCAAAATGTTGCCAAGAAACTAAGAACTTCGCAATACACAAGATATTCCTTCTAGCACTAGCGATCTGTCTACTGCAGATTTAGGAGGATTGAATGAAGTCAAGTTACAGCTCCTGGGATAGATATATGAAACAGACAAAGGGTCCCACTTTATTTTCGAAAACCCGAAAACAGCGCCGGTCTCTCCCCCTTCCCGTCTTAACAATTCACATACTCAGACACCAGCCATAAACTGCCAGACGCGTCTTCACACCTCACGCTGAGAACTCTCATTTCTAAGCGATGCAGGTGGCAGTTTCCACACCTCACGCCGAGAAAACTTAGCCGAAGAGCGCCGTGTCAGATGAAAATGTTAGACAATATGTCTGCCATCATGTCTGACTAAACGAATTATCACAGTATTTCATCTCGCCCAGGGACTGACATATTACGCAATAAAATGCGTTCTCAGTATGAGAAAAGAAACAGGTGAACGTTAAAATGGGAAAATATATTTTGTCGCAAACGAACGAATGCGAAAAACAGGAAAAGGATAAAAGAGCGATAATAAAGTACAGGACACGGGTAGAAAAGAAAAGAATATAGAAAATGTATTGATCATAAATCTCTATGCGACAGTGGCATAGGAGATCATGTCTCTCCACAACTTCCTGTCTCCTGTACAATTGATCAGTTCTGCTGTTGACTTCTTTCCGTGCCACGAAATCAATATGTCCAGTATTTGCCCTCTTTGTCTTCCCCTTCCTCCTTTTCCTTCAGTCTTACCAGCTTTTCTCTTCGTAAAACATGCCCAAAAAAGTGGATTGATTTTTTTTCTAACTAATTCTTTATTAACGCGATTTTTAAAAGTGCAGTAAATGTAATTGTCAAACAAATTTTGCACCGCTACTCGTTTGAAAATATTGTCAAGCATTCCACTGAAAAAATATTTTGTTCCGCTTGTCGAAATATCAACTACATCTCGTCTATTATTAATGTACGAATCTTGTTAACTAATATTTTGAACAAAGCTTTATTCTCCTAACGTTAGAATGTTTTTCTCCACGATATTTTTACAAGTCTCTTTTCAAATAAACACGTGAGTAAGTCACATGCATTCTATGAGAATGAAGGCTATGTCGTAAATTCTGCCTGCGTCAAAATCATAAAATAAATGAGAATATGCTAGAAAAACCATGCTCATACAAATGGAATATTTATAGAACCCTTATGCGAGTTCATGTTTAACACATTAACAGTTAAGCCAAAATTACTAAAATTGGGTGCTTGGATTAAAATCAGCTCGGAGAGAATGTGTCCCTTGTGATGCCGTACTTGTATGAATTAAAAGAACAAAGAATATAAATTAATCAAAATATCTGTTGCTGCTAAAAACGTGTCGCAACTTATTCTGACCATGCATTCTGACTATAGTTAATTTTTAATGCATGGGAAGGAACTCATGGAATTGTAGTCACTTTTATTTCTACAGTCGTCTAATCTTGATAGCTATCGTCAAGAAGTTGTCTTATCTTGATAGCTAGGGTTGCCGATAGTTGTGTGAACGATTTTTGAGTCATGTCCATTTATGGAGCGCTCAGATCGCCAGTTCTTTGAAAACAGTTGGCAATCGCAATGTTTCAAGATTCATTTCCTTTTAAGGTAAAAGGTCTTTAGTCGAACATCGTAGAACATTCTTCGTTTCGTAAATTTGGCTGAGTTGTATTCGATTCGCGTGTTCTGCGCATGTCTCTTTTTGTGGCGTTGTTTAAACAATTTCCGCCCAGGTTAGTCTGAGCAGAGAAGCTGATAAGGCGAGACGTAGCTATGTGCTAGTCTTCGCTTAGATTATTCAGGAAGGAGTCCTCATGATTGTTGTTCCTTTTTTGAGATGATATATCTCCATGTTATTCCTAATGCCTGGAGGCATATGTGAATTTGTGTATTAATTCCTGATGAACAGGTAAATGAATCCTTTTTTGCTAAGTGACTTTATCGCCATCTTGTGATGTTGACTTTCGCTTAGCCTGCCTTATTATAAAGTCTCTATTATGACAAGTTTGCTCAGCTCACGATCCACTTATATTGTCACGCATCGATTGATGCCTGTCCTACGGACTACTTGCTTCCTGAACTTTGTTGATGGATCTAGGTTTGATACCTTTGCTGTATAAGGAACATAGAGCACAATAATGTGACGCTCGAAAGACATGCCTGTCTTGTTGAGGTCAAAAATAGGAGACCAGATTTAATCTCCTAGCTGATATCTACTAGCTCTTATGGAAAGGGGAAGTTTACTACCTGACTACATGAACAGCGGTTTACGATATCCTGAAAAGGCACATAATGTACATTATTATTATGCTGGTTGCTGTGCCTGTTGAATCGACTACTTCGATGATACAATGACTGTTGTACTATCCCTGTGATGTTTTTCTACATAACGATGTCCATGCATTTTGTCATTGTGGCGTACAATATATATTGCCAAAAAACCATCACTGCTGTTTAAAGCTTGATTGACTTTTCACATCGTGAGTTAACGTGACGTCATTGTGTGGATTGCCTTGTTCGTAATGCTCACTGTTTGTATACACATCTGTATCCTTACATCACAATTAAACCAGACTACAGACACCAAGTTACTACGCCTCATCATCCCTGGTGTCTGAGGGTGGCACACTACTCTGCAAAGGCCAGTATCATAGTACCTTTAGGAAGCAGATGAATTACAACACCCTCAACGTTGTGTGGCACATGTGACTTCATCCACAGAACATTTATACACACATCATATAATGCTACGCAACATTTGGTGGCCATGGAGAGATGTGATCGCCAAGGTCAGTTGACATGACACTCAATGAACCAGCTGATAACGAAACACGTATATATTCAAATTACATCTTTTTCCGCCTTCAAGCACGGTTAATAGGTAATTTCCGGAGCTTCATCTTTACTTTTGCTACTATTAGGTGAGAGCGTCCGACTGACAAACTGGTTAGAGCGCTGGTCTCGGACAAACGTGCCGGTTTGAATCACGGTTTCGTCCCGGTCCAGCCTACCCAGCTGTAAATGGGTACCTGATTCTGCTCTTGAGTTAGGGAAGGAAGAGGCCGCAAGGAAGGGAACTGGTCAACCCACCTCTCGATGCTGGAGGTAGTATAGTTAAGTCTCTAACACTTCACCCCACTACATCAGTATCTGCTATGGAACTATCTATTTTTTAACCATGGTCATTTCCTACATCTGCACTACTTTTTACTTTCACATCTTGTAACGAACGTCCTTATCTGACTTTGATCATTTATAAATTTATGACATCAAACTGTCTTCATATTTTCAAATAATGTCGTTTTCATCACACATTCTGTGAAAATTTAATACCATATCCTTGGAGCTTTACTGCGCTCGACACGACATGCAATGACCCAGTTAATAACGAACCTCTCATGCTGTCAAACTATATCTTTATCCGCCTTCAAGCACGGTTAATAAGTAATTTCCTGAAAAATGTAAATGCAATCTAAATTGAAACAAAAATTATCTCAAAGATCTATTTGGAACGGTTTCTTAGATAAAAAGGGTCCGGTCCTCTTTCTGAGTAAAAAAAGCACATCCGCAACCAGAGGCGTCCCTATAGAACTTGACACCAGGAGCGGACCTTACCATTGACACCCCCTCCACCAGTAAAGAAACACACTAGTAAGTAACATTTTAACTGTAAGTACTATATTAAAAGCGTCTGATGGCACCCCCTTCCTGGCTGTCACCCGGGGCGGACCGCCCCCCTCGCAACCCCCTTAGTACGCCACTGCCCCTAACATCAAGAAACGTGTAAAGAACAACGTTCCTAGTGCTAGATGAGATGAAAGTGTCTTAGCTCCTGCTGATCACTAACCTGTATGACGTAATGCTGAATTCAGTTTATTCGCCTCTCATGAAACATTTCATAAAACTTTAAAATTAAACTTGAGGAGAAACATTATATTCCTAGAGTACAGACTAAAAATAACTGTTTAAGTCTGAAAGGATAAAAAAAAACTTTTCTTATTTAGTTATCAATAATACAGAAGCTAATTTTATAATCTGAGGACTTGTCTTCACAGTCAACTAAATTGTTGTTATTTATCTTTACACTAAAGTGCTAGTTACAGTGTTTTGTTGTTGTTTTTTTATTTTCTGATCATACTTTCAGTGAAATGTCTTTTATGTTTTCAGTTTAACGTGTTAAAATGCATTCCAGTGTGTGGAAAAATTCTAGCTTTAATATTTTGTTTTATTTGGAGGACGAGGTGGCGTGGGAGAAGAACTGACGAACGACATTTTTATTTCATGAATGTAAAGAAATAGGCGTTATTGGCATCTGTGTGTTCATTCCCCAATGTAACTGCACTTTTATTTTAAATTTCTACATTTTCTCTCTCCCTCTTATTTTTTTTTTTTTTTTTTTTGATGGCGTCATGTCTTCCTCTCTTCCAACTGCTCACAGTTTAATTCTCTGTGTGTCGTTCTGTCTTTCACAGCTCAACCTTTCGTTATATTAATGCCTTTCTTTCTCCCTTTCGCAATCATCATCATTTCCCTTTCCGCTCACAATGGAGCACGAAGCCACCGCTGCAGCTACCTCCCTTTGCAGAGAGCCTGTTACAAAACATTCACAAGCTCTTGCAGTAGTGGCTTCTGAAACAAGTTATTTAACTTACTTACTTAGTCGTTCCCCTCGTACCGTGAGGTGTAGTTATTTAACACAAGTGTAAACGCCCGTCATAAGACGGGAGTTAAATTCAAAAGCACCAATACCTAATGGCAATTTTACTTATTCAAATGTATTTTTTTTTTAAACAAAAAATGTGTTTGACATCTGATGTTAAAATACTCTCACAATATATAACAGCATTCTTCTTCTCGCAACACGGCAGAAGAAAGTGAATTGCTTCCTCCTGTTAGAAGTACTACGTAGCTACGTAGTATCAGCGATGATCACAATGTGTGTTATTCACGAGTACCTGAAAACATACCTTTATGTGTGTGTAATATTTATTCACACATTCTATCACTATTTTTGTGCACACCGTCATTTGCGCATTCTTCTTTGGTAAGTGTTACTACTTTCGGGAGAGTACATATAAGGGAAACAATACAATTAACTTTCAACCAAAGTTGCATCCCTTTGCGTTACGCACTGACAGAAAAAGCTGGTTTTGTATATATAGGATGATGAGGTTGCCAACCCCATGAATAACCTCGTATTAGTTGCCTTGTACGGTATGTCTGAGGGAGCATCAAGCATGTCGTACAAGGCCACTAATATGAGATTCTCAATAGGAGCTGGGACAATCTCATCATGTAATACACATTGCTACATAAATCAACGCTGTAAGAGCATGTGCACGCTTTGTGCAGCTACAGAGGTGGCTCCATGTTGTATAGGAAGTTGCAACGAAAATGATGATGATGATGATGATGATTATGATGACTATTGATGATGATTGATGATGATGATGATGATGATTGATAATCATGATGATGATGATGATGTGATGGTGATGATGATGATCATGGTGATGATGATGATGATTATGGTGATGATGATGATGATGATGATAAGGATGATGGTGATGATGACGATAAATAAATGCTTTCATTGACATGCAGTCTTTCCTACTGTACCCGTCGATAAGAGATTTGTTTTTTGTTTTGTTTGTTTGTTTTCCACAAAAAAGATTCTTCACCTTAACTATCACTTTGGGCATCTAACAACGTGATACATTTTATCCGTTTGCATCTCTTTAATGCCGTCCAAGATAAATACTTTAGAGGCTATGAACAGGTGAAGGAATAATAAATCACATTGTAACTGAAAGAGTTATCGGACAAATCGACGAAATATATCTTGTTGGTGGAACTCAGAAGGAGATTAAACACGGTTTAGCACCCATTAAGGCAGAGACACCTTGAAAAAACTTCGAGCAGAAGCATAAAAATGTGTCCCATACAGACGTATTGTCTAACTTCCATACAAAACAAAAGATTACGTGATAAAACGAGAAATTGTGATAAAGATGGAAAACCTAAATACTCGAAATGAAGTTGATACGGTTTTTCCGAAGACGTATGATGTTAGATGTCTAAACCGAATTTCTAATAACAAAAACGGGCTGACAGAAAAAAACAACTGCAAGCCAGAATGTTGGCTGTTTGCAAGTTTTTGTCAACCTTCCCAGATAAATTATTATTATTATTATTTTTTATTGTTGTTGTTGTTATTATTGTTGTTGGTATTGTTGTTGTTATTGTTGTATTTTATGGTGCTGTAAATTTGTTACACTGGTCAAAAACAACCATCAGTAAAATACTAACTATGCGCATTTTCCCTAAATAGTTCAGGGACTGCTAGTATAAGACACAACAATTCAGTACAGCCTCAGTATTCTGAAAATAGAATGCTTACCAAAATCAAAATTAATAAACAGGATCACATTTTAGTAGTCAAGATCCAAGGGGCTCTCGTCTTCAAACAGTCAAGACGCTAAAACGCCGGATACTGTACACTTGTCAGCCGAATGGATATTACCGATGATCAGATTATCTATGACTGAAACGTTGTCTAGAATTTCCTACCAATTTCCTTCAACAAACGTATGGTAAGTCTTCCTGTCCTGTGCTATCAGCTCAAGGTCTTTCCGTGTTTTCTTCGTGTACTTCATGGCTGCCTCCAGCTCTTTTCTGCGTGTGTTCCTTGGTCTCTCTGGGCCTCTCTTGACCTATTGAATAGACTTATCGTTTGTTGAAGTTTTTGTGATTTTAAGAATTTTCTACGTGTGTTCCTTGGTCTCTCTGGACCTCTCTTGACCTATTGAATAGACTTATCGTTTGTTGAAGTTTTTGATTTTAAGAATTTTCTACGTGTTCCTTGGTCTCTCTGGACCTCTCTTGACCTATTGAATAGACTTATCGTTTGTTGAAGTTTTTGTGATTTTAAGAGTTTTCTACAGGAAGGGGGTAACCGGCCCCATGCCAACCCTCCTACGCCGCCTCTTACCACGACGAGGCAGGTTGCAGTATCACTACTTTTTGCTTCCCTTTAGGGCCCTCGTAACACATGGCTGTGTTTAATAACATGAATGCTGGTCATTCTTCTTCTTCTCTGATCCTTAGCCGCCGAAAGTCCCAGCAGTCAGTGGCCACCACGCCGGGTTGGCGTCTTGTAAGGCAGCAATAAACTTACTTCCACTTACTCGGTCGGCGGCTATTCTTCGTGCAGTGACCCAGCTCTGGTTCATTCTTTGCATTTCGGCCTCCACTGTTCTCCGCCAAGTTGTTTTTGGTCGATCTCTCTTTCGCTTTCCTTCAGGGGTCCATATCATAGCTGTTCTTGTGATTGCATCAGGATCTCTTCTGAGGACGTGGCCAACCCACTCCACCGTCTGCCAGCTACAATGGTATACATGGTAATTATCGGGATGTCCCTAAGTGGTTACTGATTCATGACAAGAGCTGAATGTGTCGAATGATAGACAATGACATGTCATATTACACGGCCACTTCGCAGTACAAAGGGAAATAAAACATTCTTCCCTGCAAGGATAAATTCGGGCACGAAAAATAAGAACAAATGTAACGAGAAAATCATTTGACAAAGTAAGAGATTAGACCAGATAAATCTGAGCAAGGGACATAATTTGTCCTAAGCAGTTTACGTGGTCAAGTGGAGATAATTTATTCTTCTAGGTGAAGTAACGAATTTCTCCTGACAAAGTCGTATATTCTTTATACGTCACATCGCTCTTTCTGTCTGCGTCGTTCTATATTCTACCTGTTCATTACTTCTACCGATATACATCCGTCTAATTCATTTCTACTTTTCCGTGAATAATATATTGCTAGCTATACATAACCAGACCCCGTGTAGTTCCTGTGGGGTCTCCGCAGAAACAAAGAATGTATGGGACAACTACACCCTCTGGTATGTCGTGCACGGCGACAAACATGAGGTTGTGTAAGAGGCTGGCAACCTCATCATGTACAAATAAATTACCACATAAACCACCGCTACATGAGCATGTGAATGTTTGGTGCATGCTTCATGCAAGGGAACCAGGTTGCAGTGGTAGTTCCGTGCTGTGTAAGGAGCTAAAAAGGAAATTATAATGACGTTAATACATAATCAGGATGGCCATAAAGAAGCTTTCTGTGATGCAGCTCGCCTTACCTACCCAAAATTATATAGGGTGATCGAGAAGTCTCTCCGCAGTGGTTCAGTGCTTTGAATACTATAAATCAATGGAAACAATCCAAATGATAAAATTATTATTAAAAGGTCGTAATTTACAACTCTAAATTTCTTTATTTTACATAGCAATTTAAATTATTTAAACAGACACTAATGCTTTATGCGAAAATATATAAAAAATATTACTTTTATGTAGTCGTAAAGTAAATCTAATTAAAGTCAATTAAATAGTACTGTTTACTGTATCATAAAGTGTTACATTCATATCATTAAAGCACTGAACCCATGCATAGTGACATCTGGTTCACACTGTTTCAACATTTCGCTGAATAACTCTTATCGCTTCTCGGCCTTTTGGCTAAGATCAAAGTGTCTTATCCAGGACCGTGATCACACAAAATTTACACATATAACTCAATAAAGTCAATAGACCTCACTTTGAGCCCCCACAAGGGGTATTTAAATTATTAAAACAAAGAGAAACAAATTAATAGTATCACAAAACATTATTTTATATTCTTACCATTGAGTTACTACAAAAGCATCACTAGGAGGTGAGATACTAGGTTTGCTGTAGATTTGGTCAAGAGAACGAACAAACTTTATTTTCAAAGGGTTAAGAATTGGGCACGCAGGCCGTCTGACATTCTGCCCTTCCTCTCTCTCTCTCTCTCTCTCTCTCTCTCATCATGTATACTGTATCCTTTCATCCTCACATTTACTTTTGTAGTAAAATCTGCGAGATAATCGCTCATTTCAGTAAGATTTTAGTCCTATGATAATAAATAACCCCGCCCGTATGTGTCTGACTATAAGCATCTCACACGCCCGCATCGCGCTGAATTTTGTGCCATGGTAATGCTTAGAAACGATCCCGCCGTATAAACCTACTCGCTTTCCTTGTGACGTACAATAAACATTTTTAACATTTTGCCCGATCTGATAGAGACTGCGGCAAGACTTATAATTAACGATCTTCCAGAAATGTGCCGCTAAACTACTGTCTGAATTAACGTAATACTTTAACGCCTTTAATTGTAGTGATTCGGACATTTTTTGGTAGTGTAACACGAGACAACAGTAATAATTAACGCCAATTCTAACACCCGCCGCGCAAAACCCCGCTTCGCTTGACACGCGGTGGGATTGGCCCGATGATATATACACACAGACAGTTTAAATTCTCGCCGAGTAATGTATTTCTGACGTCACTCAAACAAGTTAGTTATTTGAATAAAAATGCTAGAGAGAGATGAGAGGGGGAAGATGGCCGACTTGTGTAAAATTTTTATTTGACGATTGACAGTGACAAAATTGAAAATCTAAACCATACTGAAACTGACCATAAAAATCATATGGTAGTATAGCTTAGAGTCCCCTGAGCAAAAATGTGTTTTAAAAAATATGGTAGTCCAAATATTAGCCAAGTTATTGAGATAATACTATATGTCTAGTAACACTAAGACGGACAGACTGTGGTTCCTGCTTGTTTTTTTCATAACGTTAGTGGGGACGCCAGCTTAGAAAGAGGCGTTGGAGTAAATTCAAATCCGATTGGGTAAAAAGAGTATAGGAGGAAAAAGGGGAGCGGTAGGTAAATGTTAACCAAAACTAAACATCTTTTTGTATTGGCATAACTAACGCAGACTGACCAATCGACTACCAGTAACAGAGTTTGTTTGGAATTTTTTTTTTTTTCAAAACTACATTTGAATTCTGGTAGTCGCAAGTTTTCCATTGGCCAGTACTAATAGATATTAGCAAAAAGCGTTCAATGCTCATCGCCAGTTGACAAAAACTTGTTCTATCAAATACGCTAAGATCAGCTGTGTTAATTTATGAAATAAAGAATTAATTCGCAGTCTGGGCAGGGCAGAGAAAAACTGAGTCCATTCTTTGCAAGTCAGCGTTATTTGTTATATATTTCTGTGAAATTGTGGTAAGAACGCTTTATGAATTAATATGTTTATTACAACGGCCAAAGTTAGATACTGCTATTGGGAAAAGTGAAGGACATGCCGGGAGTAGACATTGTTGAGTCCTCACATTGAACTGTATCTAACTGTTGTATATTGTCATGATTTTGTTTTAATATTATTGTATTACAATATGTTAGTAAGCCTCCGTGTTCCATGAACACTGTTCAACATGCCTGGAGCGTTTATAATTTAAAAAAAGAACAGCAAATCATACAAAAGGAAATGTGGTTACTCCACGTTATTGTATTGAGGAAAACTATGTAAAAGTACAGTAGCGTATCTGCCATAGGGACCTGAGGGTGGTCACAGCAAGGTGTAAGTCATATAAAATTAGGGGCGAGTGCACCTGTATGCACTCGAGGCTGACCCCATACCACCATATGTAAATAATAATAATAAAGTGTGATCATATATAAAAAGGCCAGAGTGTCCTTTTATTGCAGAGGTTTTATTTCCTGTTACCAGCCGGTGACAGGAAACCTGATGAGTGAGTGTAACGCCAACAAGTCTCCGGTAAAACGTTTATGCTATCAGCAGATAGCTGGAGGGGCTTGTGCGTGTTGAGATATCTATATTTTCTGCAACGACATACTGAATTATCCTTCTACAAAGAATCCCAGGTGATGTGTTAGCATCTGGGTATATCTGACACTTCAGTTACAATAAACTTTGGTATTTCCAATCATACTCAGACGTTTAGGGGGCGTGATGAAACTACAGCCCCTCCTAACAAATGACAAACACTATTAGATAATAAAGTTGTAATCTGTGAATACACCAACAGGAGAGATAGAGTGACTTTATACTTATTGGACAAAGTGTCCACACATTTTAGTTAATCCTTTTTTATGTAAACTATCTTTTCCTCATTTTCAAAGACCTGTCCAAAGGAGATGGCGGGACAGGCAGATTAAATTGTAAAAAGACAATATTCAATTTTAAAGAAAAACCTTAACCACTGTTTGATTCATTTCCTTATAGTGAGTTAAAGTGTTTTGTGTTTATGTACCATCATTTTCATTTCTCCCCTAGACATTAGGTACATCATACACCAGACACAAGAGCCAAGATAGTGACCGTGTGAGATCTAGGGAGGTAGCGTTAGGTTCCCTGCACATACCTCATCATCATCTTTTAGAGTCAGGGGCCTACATGTGCTTGACCTCACACGGTTAACACAGACACAGATTTCTTTCCTTTTAGGTATAACATCATAACCTCCCCAGCAAATTAAACTTTCTACATATATTGGTAGGCTTGTCCGGGGATTTGAATTTCTCCTAGTACTACATACATTGGGGTCTGGGTTTTAGCATTAACATCAATTCTATTTTCCCAGGGAATCCCCATAATTACTATTGCCCAAGATTTGGGAATTTAATGAAGTGTCAGAACCTGGAATTAATTAAGTAAATTTGCATTTATTTTAGAAATTTAGTTAGAACATTTTGTATTGATTAGATGGCAGATTTGGCCAAGTTTCGCTCTGCGGCTGTGCAGACTGCCAGGGAAATGAATATGGAGGGTCAAGTCTTGATTGACTATGTCACCTCAGAATGTGATAAATTTATTGCTAGGGAAGAACATAGGTTAGCTGAGGAAAGGAAAATGCAGGTAGAAGAGGCTAGGGAGATTAAGAAATTAGAGGCTGATAGAGAGGCTGAGATCAAGAGGCTCCAATTTGAGGAGAGAAAATTGGAAGCAGAAGAAAAACGACTGCAAAGGGAAGCAGAAGAAAAGAGATTGACTGCCGAGAGGGAAGCAGAAGATAAAAGATTACAGATGGAGCATGAGTTGCGACTAAGGGAGTTAGAGTTGCAAGGCCTTGCTCCGGACAATGGTCACAGCCCCTCTACCTCTGATGCTACTGCTAATCAGGGGGCCTCCAACTCAGCCATGGGGTTCCATCTAGACTATTTTGTAGAAAAGGATGATGACATTGAGTCATATTTGAGCAGATATGAAGTATTAGCCACTACCTATGGGTTAGAAAGAGAAAGATGGGGTGTAAAATTGTCTCAAGGTCTTCGGGGAACAGCTTATGAAGTTTTTTCCCGAAATGAGCAGGGATGACCAAGACAACTATGACATGTTGAAGCAGGCTCTTTTGTTAAGATACGAAAAGAACGGAGAGTTTTATAGAAAGAAATTTAGGAATGCCAGGCTACTGTCGGGTGAGACCTATCACCAGTTCTCCGCCCGGTTAGAAACGTATATGGAGAAATGGGCTACTTTGGGGAAAACCCAAGATCTCAAAGAGATGATACTCATAGAACAGATGAGAGAGTCCATGGCTCCAGACATAAGAAAGTTTTTCATGGAACAGGGCGCGGAGAGGCTGGGTGAGATAATTAATGTCGCTGAGAGGTATCAGGCAGCACAGGCAGAGGTAGCTGGCACCATAAAGAAACCAGTAGATCATTATAAGGCCCCACAAAACTATAATAAATTTGACAATAGAGGTAAGCAAAACTTTGATAGGCCTCGAAATGATTATAAAAATAAAACCTCACATTTCAATGACAGAAAGAATGATGAAAGAAAACCTTTTCATCAAGGTAGATTATATTGTAGATATTGTAAGAGGGATGGACATGACATTAAATTTTGTAAAAGTAAACCTGCTGGATTTGCTGCTAGGAAAATGGGGAACAAGGAAGTAAAGGACAAACCTGCTGGACAACAGGAACCTTATCACCCCCCAGTTTGTGAGGATGTTGTATGCAATGATGTCACCATTAGGTGCCTCTATGATACCGGTTTAGATTTTGATTCTGTCGTGAGCTCGCACTTAGTGAACCCAGATCAGTATACCACAGAAACAGTGGAGATACAAGGGGCGACCAAGGACATACCACTCATGACACTTCCCATTGCAAGAATAAATGTGAAAACTCGCTATGTGGAAGGTTTAACCAGAGCAGCAGTGATCGACGCACCCATCTACCCTCTGATATTGGGGTGTCGTTATGTCTACTTGGGGAATCCCAAGAGACCTGTAGTCTTGGCAGCCGTCCAGACCCGATCAAAATCCAGAAATGAAGAAGATGAACCTATAAATACTCATCCAGAGGAGATGAGGAAGGCACAGGCTCAAGATAGGTCACTGAATCAGTGCTTTCAAAAATTGCGTACCTGCCAAGCACCTCCTAATAAAGGAGAATTTTATCTGAAGAATAAATTGTTATATAGGAAGGCCGGAACTGGTTCAAAGGGTCACGGACAACTGGTACTTCCCAAGATGTTTAGGGCAGACGTAATAAAGAGTTTACATGTTGGAAAAGATGGGGACCACGAGAAAGTAGGTACCATCTGCCAAAAGGTTTCGCAAAAATATTATTGGCCAGATGTAAAGATAGTTATTGAGAATTTCGTAGAAGCCTGCGGCATATTTCATGAGGGAACACCCACAAGTGGGAAAACTGTGCAAGACCTAGACATGCCACGGGGCAAACTTAGGCCTGAAAATAAAAATAATTGTAATAAAGTAGTCAACGTGGAATGGGAGCCCCCTTTTCACACACAGTCTTCACTTGAATGTGTTAAAATGGCAACTCTGTGTCGAGGGCCAAAAGTGGTTTTACCCCAGAATAAGCCGACAATCCTTCGGTTGGACTTATGTGAACTGGGTGAAGGTAAAAGAGAGAGAAGATCTCTCACAAGGAATTTAAAGTGGGGTGAAAACCCCAAGAAACGAATTGGTAGTGGTAGATTTTTGTGTGATGACAAAAGGAAGAAACGTCCTCAACACAATGCTTCTAGTGTTATGAAAAATATATCAGAAAAATTAAAAGTCCATATGTAACATTGTTAAAACGTTTGCACAGGTGAAGATCAGTAATCACCTGACAAAAGGACAGAGGGAGAAGGTTCAACAGGTCCTTGAGAAACATACAGATGTGTTAACGGATAAACCGGGGCACACAAATTTGTTGGAATATGATATGAAACTACTAGACCCAGCACCCATCTGTATGAGGCCCTATTCTATTCCTTTCGCTAAGGAAAAAGCTTTGAAAGAGGAGATAGATTATTTGTTACAAGAAGGGATTATTTCTCACAGTGAGTCTCCTTATAGTTCCTGTGTGGTTTTGTTGCGGAAACCATCGGGAGAACATAGACTGTGCATCGATTACAGGAAACTGAATGCTGTCACAGAAGGTCAGGTGGATCCATTATCTGATACTACTCAACTATTTGCCAGGCTGAACAGGGCAAACTATTTTTCTAAGGTTGATCTTAGCAAATTCCAGTAAAGCCTGAGGTTCGACCTTATTTAGCCTTTAGCACCTCGGAAGGTCATTATGAGTTCAACATGTTAAACTTCTGTATTGTTGTTGTTAACTCATACTGGCTACTAGTTGATAAATTCTATTATTGGCCATGTAGTTGTAAAATCACGCTTTATTTGTTAAATGACGTGAATGTCCACCAGTTGATATATGTAGATGTTGGGACTGGTGTAGTAAAGTGTAACGATTGTCAACTCATCAAACCCAGCACAGTTTTGGTCATACAGGTCATCTTGTCCTGGAACGTGATGAGGCTCCGACAAGAATGTGAGTGTAAACAATGAGTGTGTATGTGAATGTCAGAACGCGAATGGTAGCATGATTCGATAGAGTTGACAGGTTGGTAGTACATCACTCATACTCACACTGTTCGAATTCAAGAAGTACTGGAACTACGGTGGTCTTTTTTATAATATTTAATGGGACGCACACTTGGACAGTACGTGTATGGTTACAGGAACAAATGTCGACATAGACAGCATAATGTTGATCACAGGAATATCATCTTAAGTTAGCATTCATGCTTGGCAAATATCATAATGGAGCATTCGTAAATAAGCATTCAGGGTTCCCTCATGTAAATCATCTGGCTTTACTGACTGGGCACGTCAGACCATAATAAATATATAGGAAGGCTCCTAGACCTAACCTCGTCTAGCGAATATTCCTTCACGTAAAGTTCAATATATATATATTTCATAAAAATATAGGAATCCCAGACATGGGTTCTCACATGTAGCAGTGATCTCTTGGTTCATCGAGCGATAGTACAGGCATCCCTTTTTCTCACTCGATAAATACAAAGTATATGAATTTCAACATGGCTGTGCTTCTCTCGTGAGCTCCACTCACTATGGATACTGGCCAAAATTGGTCATTCGTTAAATGTCCTCATATCTTCATAGCTTCTCTCATAGAGGTGATTGAATAATATCATACAATCTAGTGTTGATACATAGGAATGTCTTCTTCCTTTGAATAAATATTCTTTTCAAAAGTACCACTGTGCATCTGTTTATCAACAACGGTGGCGAAGCCCAAGTTCATAATAAATTGTGGTTTTACCTTTTTATGCGAAATATAACTTTGCCATTCCTTGGCAAAAGAGAATAAACACTGGGGTAAAGTACATACAACATGTCTAAATGATTATCACTTTTCCCCATCCATATAAAGATCACTATTTCGGCAAAAAAAGCCTGCTACAACAAAACTCGACATCCTCACAGGATGGCAGCCATGAATCACCCCCTTGCTAGCGATACTTCCGCTGCATAGCCTTTGACCTTTTCTAGCGACAACCAAATTAGTTCGACTTAGAAATGCAAAGATATCCATATATAAGACAGACTCGTCCTACTCATACAAACACTACGTATAAATTCAGGCCATAGATATACTGAAGCAAGAACAATCTATTCCTACCCAGCCAAAGAATAAATCGCAGTAGGCCTAGACTCGTCGCGGAGTCCGATCGAAGATGACGGAACTTTTTCCAAGGGAAGTAACTCAAAAATGACTTCTCCTTAAGCACTTAAAAAGGAAATACTTTGCTTCCAAAATATTTGCGAACATAATAAGAATATAAATGTATTATATTGCAAGATAGTAAAAATTGCCCTTTACAGTCTTACCACACCTCCCGGGAAAAAAAAAAATTTTATTTTTTTTAAATACATCTAGGAGCAACGTAGAATAGGCTCACAACGCAAGAATACTGCGCAGATGAAAATATCAGGAATAACTATAATTCCTAATATGACCGGTGAGAATATATCTCAAAATCTGAGAGAAATTGTTTCTCTACGAATAAATGTTTCCAGGAAGGTGTGATGTACGTATAATACAATTCTGGTAATTATACAATGCATACCAAAAATTCACACTATAATCTTAAATTTATGATTTATGAAGAAACAATCATCAAAGAACAGCGGTGAATAAACATCAATAAACCGCTAAGTAGAGATACCATCATTCTATTATTAAATTACAAATGTGTATCTTAGTAAAGAAACAAAAAAATAACTGTTGTAAAGTTATACATATTAAAAAACCCAATATTTAACAGTTAAGTGGCATCATGTGGGCATCTGGACAGAATGTCCGCCATCACATTTTCTGAACCACGGATAGCTCGTACCGAAAAATGAAAAGGTTGAAGAGCGATTGCGTATCGAGTTGATCTCGAGCTCTTCAAGTTCTTACTTTGGATAGCCGTAAGAGCTTTTTGGTCAGTTTCCACTACGAAATGCGCGCCCAGAAGGAATCTTTGGAGTTTGAGAATTGACCAAACCATTGCCAATAATTCACGGTCTAAAACCGAGTAATTCCTTTCTGCAGCATTAAGTTTTCTGGATATATACATTACAGGATGCAGAGTTCCAGAGTACTCTTGCATTAGTGCCGCTCCAATCCCAGTGGATGAAGCGTCACTACGAAGAACAAATGTCTTATCTGTTGTAGGTAACACTAAAATAGGTGGTGATGAAAACATAGTTTTGATCTTCTCTAGTGAAGATTGGCATTCATGAGACCAGTGAACCATGTTAGGCGACCCTTTCTTTAATAGTGTAGAGAGAGGTGCCATGATAGAGGACAGATTCGGAATGAAACGTCCATAAAATTGTATGAGACCTAAAAGACTTCGCACTTGCTTTTTAGTCCTAGGGATAGAGATGTTAAGTATCTTAGTGATATTATGGTCTTCTGTCTTCAAGAAACCGTGGCCTACTCGATGGCCTAAGAAAGCAATTTCGCTAAAGCCAATACAAGCTTTAGATGGTTTTGCTGTCAGGTTATACTCACGCAGAGTTGATAATAATTCAACTAACCCTGAATAGTGATCTTCCCAAGTATCGCTGAAAAGACAGATGTCGTCTAGATAAGCAATGACATCTGACCGATACGATAGGATTCGACGCATCATGCGTACAAATGTAGCTGGTGCGTTCATAAGGCCGAAAGGCATAAAATTCCATTGGAAAAGGCCTCTGGGAGTAGAGAAAGCGGTAAGAGGTTTGGCGCGTTCGGATAATGGAACTTGCCAATATCCTTTAGACAAATCAAGTTTAGTGAAAAAATGCGATTTAGAAAGACGAGTAAGTAACTCTTCTAGTAAAGGCATAGGTTCAGCATCGAACTTCGTAACTTGATTCAATTTGCGATAGTCAACGCAAAGACGTATGTTATTGTCTTTTTTTCGAACAATAACCATCGGCGAAGAATATGCAGAAGTGGATGGTTCGATTATTTGTAAATCTATCATTTCATCCAACTCCTTTTCAACCTGTGTTTGGAAATGTATAGGGATAGGATAAGGTCTAACCCTAATTGGAGTATGTTCAGTTAGAACAATGTCATGCTCAATGACATGAGTTTGTCCAGGGATGTCAGTGAGGACATCCTGAAATGTTTGTAACATAGACGAAACTTGTCGCCGTTCTCCTAGAGACAAATCAGGAGAAACAGTAACGTCTTTCCATGATTCACTAGAATGAAGTGGGATCATTGGAAGCGGAAGATTAACATCCGAAAAACTTGTTTCCTCATCCTGTATTACAGACAGTGATGAGTAATGACCATGTTTGACATGAGAATCGTCCGTTGCCTGGAAAATAGGCTGTAGATAGTCAGGACGTTCATGGAACTCCGTAAGCATATTGATGTGGAAGGTTTTATGCTTCCCGTTAATATCGACGATGTAGTCAACATCTGAAATTTTCGATATTATATCGTACGGACCTTTCCAACTAATAAGGAGTCTATTTTCACGACAAGGTAGCAAAACAAAATGCTTTGTCACCAGGACAAAGTTGTCGTAAAGTTCTCTTCTTATTAGCAAATTGTCTTGCCTTCTGCTTAGCAAATTCAGAAGAGGACGTTGCCAATTTGCATGCTTCGATAATCTTCTGTCTCAGCGCGATGACATACTCGTAAGAAGATTTTGTGTCATCGTCAATATTGTCAGCTGTTATAAGATCATGCAGCAAAGACATTGGGCCGCGCGGTCGCGCGCCAAAGACAAGTTCAAAGGGAGAAAACCCTGTATGTTCATTGGGGACCTCTCTGTACGCGAAGAGGGCCGCGGGTAAAACCCTATCCCAATCTTGAGGATGATCCTCAGTTATCTTCCCTAATAAGTTCTTAAGTGTTCTATTTAGTCGCTCGACCATCCCATTGGACATAGGATGATAGATGCTACTCAAAGATCTCTCTATCTGTAGAGTAGACATTACTTGAGACATGGTATCCGATATCAGTTGGGTGCCATGATCTGATAATATTTCTCCGGGGAATCCCAGCCGAGAAAATATAAGCCAAAGAGCATCTGCAATGTCAGCGGTAGTAATGCTCTTTAGAGGGATAGCCTCTGGCCAACGTGTGCACATGTCTACACACGTTAAGATAAACTGATGTCCTCTAGCAGATTTGATCTTGAATGGACCAATGATGTCTATCGCCATTTTCTGGAATGGACGAATAGGAATATCTGCAGCCTGAATAGGCGCAGCATGACGAGGACCTTTGGATTTGACTTCTTGACATACTTTACAGGATCGACAATAGATCCGTATGTCCTTGTTCACAAAAGGCCAAAAGAAAGCCGCAAGAACTCTTGACTTAGTACGGGAAAAACCCATGTGACCAGCACACTGCGAGTCGTGTGCATGTTGTAAGATCTTAACTCTCAAATTCTTGGGTACAAGAATCTGAGAATGACTTGACTTAGTGGAGTCTTGCACCATACGTACAAGTACGCCATTCTTCATTGTAATCCAAGATTTACAATTTGAATCTTTATTCGGATCACCTTTCGTTACAAGAGTGAAGAATTTCTTAAGAGTCGGATCTTCTTCTTGTTGTTTTATAAACGAGTCACGAGAAATTACCAAGGGATCATCTTGGTTATGCACTTCATTATCTTCAACAGATGAAGTTTCAGGCATATTGAGAGCTTGAGCTCTAGTGACTACTGCATTAGCAGATTGCATATTTTGATTTTCCCAAACGGAAATTTGCTCCGGAGTGCATTCTTTGACTCCGTGAATGCGACCGATGATAAGATCAGCGATCGGATTCGGCAAAAGACATGCGTGTACATCTCCTGTGAAGAAAGGAGTAGCAATCCTAATGATAGCGGTAGAGTATTTCTCTATGGTGCCGCCAAATGTTACGCATTTGACTACTTTGCCTGTAGAATGAGAAGGATCTATGAGTGACTGCCTAACCCCAATAGTTGTGCATCCAGAATCAAAAAGTACTGAGACTGGATTGTCATTTACTACACCTTTGTGTAAGACAAGAGAACCTCTCCCATCATGCGCGATTGACGCAGGAAGAGCGGGAAGAGGATGCCCACAGCTTAAAGTAGACACTGTGGTTGGCTCAAATAATGTTTTGCATTGGGGGCACTGAGATGCTCTCCCAAAATCAAAAGCGGCACATGCCATATTATTAGAGTCATCATTATCCTTATTTTGTTTATAGGCTTCGTGGGACTCTTGCTGTGCAGAGTTCGCCTGGTAATGAGCTTTATGTTTTTTGTATTGTGCTCTACCTCTGTTATTATTGCCTCTGTACTTATCATTGTTTCCACTATTATAACCCCTACTCGGGTTTGAATCATAGCTCCTTTGGTTATTATCATCATATTCATTATAATGAGTATCTCGGTAATTATGATCATGTTGTCTCCATGAAGGAAAACTTGGATAGTTTCTAGAATGACTTCCTTTGCGAAAGTTCCTGTAATTATGACCACCCCTGAATCGAGGGCTGTCAGCTCTTCTCCAGGTATTCGAAGAAGAACCCTGAAATGATTGGTTACCTTGGTTCTGATAACTGTAATAGTTACCTTTTTTATTAAACCTATTTTGAGGTTCTTGGAATTTGTGAGAGTGATTAGGGTTGTATGGTGTTGCAGAAGCAACTGGCATACCTTCTTTAACCTTACTGTTGCTAATAGCTACGTCCGGATGTGCAGTGACGTATTGGGTACAATACTGTTCCATTTCTTTTAGAGACTTAGGTTTACGCTCATGTAGGAATTCGAGGAAAGGTTTATTTATACTTGACATAATCTTGTCTCTGAGTATCAAGTCCATAAGGGCTTCATAAGTCTTTTCTGTTTTGGATAGTTCAATCCAACGATCAAATGTAAGACGTGTTCTTGCAATGAATTCTGAGAATTCTACCCCTGCCTCAGGCACCATTGTCTTAAACAACTTCCGATAACCCTCTTCAGACAACTGATACTTCTTTAACAAGGCTGCCCTAATAACATCATAGTTATCTTTGTCAGCCTCTTCAACCAAACTTAAACTAGTCAGAGAATCACCTTTCAGATTTTCTGATAACTGGTTAGCATATTGCGATTTGTCCACATTATGTGCTCGACACGAGCGTTCAAATCTGTTTAGCCAGAATGTTATGTCATCACTGGAAGGGTTGAACGCTGGTACCTTGACCTTGTAAGTAAAGGGTTTACCATTACCACCAGATGCTTGATTACCATCACTTATGTTTGTTAACTTTAACTTTTCTAACTCAAATGCTAAAAGTTCTTTTTGGTGTTCATGTTCTCTTATTGCTTTTTTCTCTTGAGCTTCAGCTTCTCTTTGTAATCTTTTCTCTTCTGCAGCAGCCTCATCTTTTCTTTTCTCTTTTTCCATTTCCATCTGGAATCTTTTTTCATCAGTCTGTATCTGCAATTTCTTTTGTTCATAGTCTCTTTGTAATTTTTTTTCCTCAGCTTCTAATTTTTTCTCCTCAGCTGCTAATTTCTTTTCTTCAATCAATGCTTTTCTTTCTTCAGCAGCCAATGCTTTGTCATATTGAGCAACTGCCCATTCTTCTAATTGCTGACCAGTCTTATCAAGAATCTTGCCTTGTGTGATAAAATAGTCTAAAGTAGACATCTTATCTAATAAGATCAGTAATTTGCAAAAGTAAATAAATTTACTTTCTTAGTCTTAATCAAAGACCTTGTATGATAACTTTGTAACCTGTGGAAAATAGTACTTAACTATCCCAATCACTGTGTGAAACAAGCCTTACAAAGGTCTTGTATAAATCCTTATATAATAACAGCTATAAGTTGCTGGTTCACTCTATAATATAAGTGCAGTGCACCAGAAATAGTGTTTTATATCCTCAACTGTGTACCTTTAGTAATAGCAATTAACTATCAGTTGATTCTTGTACATCAATTTATATGATCAACTATATTTTAAATAGTGTATGTCGATCAGGCACAAAACAAAACAGTTATACAGAAGAACATGAAAAACATTTGCGGAAATGAAATAAATCAAATGGGAAAAACAATAAAAGATAAACCGCAAGAGGATAACAAATACAAATAACGCCACAGTATATAAATATAAATTGAGAATAGAACTGAAAGATAGAATAGGGTAGACCAACAAATTACAAACAAATCAAAACAAACTAAAGAACAGAGGAATATTACAAAACAACAATGAGTACAGTCTTCACAGCTAACACTAATAGCAACAGCTGTCGCAGCAAATTTTCAATCAAGAAAATTGCACCTATAGAAACGCACACATCAGACCCTCTATTACGTGGGATACTCTGCTGTGTGACACCGCCCAACCGAAACAACAACCCGCTGGATACAAACAAATATCACATATAAATAGTTAAACATAAATACATAAATGCATAAATAGTATGGCAATATGATGTAAATAGAGTGTTGCAGAAAGAATGTGTTGGAATGAAGGCTCAGTTACACTGCCTAATAGTACAGTACTGTGGTACTTTATTAAACAAATACTTCTGGTCTAATTATTTTAAATTCAACACAGAAATAGAAGCTCCATCGTTGATGTGAATGATAACAATCGATGTAGGACTTCTCAGTTCAATAACATTTTCTTTCGCAAACACTGTCAAATATTCTCCAGTCCTGATGTGTAATGTTCTATGTTTCAACCAAGCTTGCTGTGTAACACTGTCAGTTGTATGGCAAATGTCCAATGAACCAAATGTCAACAAACCCTGACCTAGTTACTGCATACTCTCGACAGGACAGGTCACGCTGACATCACTGTAGAGTTGTACTGCTGATGTATTTGTGTGTCGTAACAGACCCCAAGGAACGTCTGGTCTCAGTAGTTTACTTCTCAATATGGTCACTGTGCAGGTTGACCCAGGAAGCTGGCACACCAGTTGTTAAACTCTGTATTGTTGTTGTTGTTAACTCATACTGGCTACTAGTTGATAAATTCTATTATTGGCCATGTAGTTGTAAAATCACGCTTTATTTGTTAAATGACGTGAATGTCCACCAGTTGATATATGTAGATGTTGGGACTGGTGTAGTAAAGTGTAACGATTGTCAACTCATCAAACCCAGCACAGTTTTGGTCATACAGGTCATCTTGTCCTGGAACGTGATGAGGCTCCGACAAGAATGTGAGTGTAAACAATGAGTGTGTATGTGAATGTCAGAACGCGAATGGTAGCATGATTCGATAGAGTTGACAGGTTGGTAGTACATCACTCATACTCACACTGTTCGAATTCAAGAAGTACTGGAACTACGGTGGTCTTTTTTATAATATTTAATGGGACGCACACTTGGACAGTACGTGTATGGTTACAGGAACAAATGTCGACATAGACAGCATAATGTTGATCACAGGAATATCATCTTAAGTTAGCATTCATGCTTGGCAAATATCATAATGGAGCATTCGTAAATAAGCATTCAGCGTTCCATCATGTAAATCATCTGGCTTTACTGACTGGGCACGTCAGACCATAACCAATATATAGGAAGGCTCCTAGACCTAACCTCGTCTAGCGAATATTCCTTCACGTAAAGTTCAATATATATATATATTTCATAGAAATATAGGAATCCCAGACATGGGTTCTCACATGTAGCAGTGATCTCTTGGTTCATCGAGCGATAGTACAGGCATCCCTTTTTCTCACTCGATAAATACAAAGTATATGAATTTCAACATGGCTGTGCTTCTCTCGTGAGCTCCACTCACTATGGATACTGGCCAAAATTGGTCATTCGTTAAATGTCCTCATATCTTCATAGCTTCTCTCATAGAGGTGATTGAATAATATCATACAATCTAGTGTTGATACATAGGAATGTCTTCTTCCTTTGAATAAATATTCTTTTCAAAAGTACCACTGTGCATCTGTTTATCAACAACGGTGGCGAAGCCCAAGTTCATAATAAATGGTGGTTTTACCTTTTTATGCGAAATATAACTTTGCCATTCCTTGGCAAAAGAGAATAAACACTGGGGTAAAGTACATACAACATGTCTAAATGATTATCACTTTTCCCCATCCATATAAAGATCACTATTTCGGCAAAAAAACCTGCTACAACAAAACTCGACATCCTCACAGGATGGCAGCCATGAATCACCCCCTTTGCTAGCGATACTTCCGCTGCATAGCCTTTGACCTTTTCTAGCGACAACCAAATTAGTTCGACTTAGAAATGCAAAGATATCCATATATAAGACAGACTCGTCCTACTCATACAAACACTACGTATAAATTCAGGCCATAGATATACTGAAGCAAGAACAATCTATTCCTACCCAGCCAAAGAATAAATCGCAGTAGGCCTAGACTCGTCGCGGAGTCCGATCGAAGATGACGGAACTTTTTTCCAAGGGAAGTAACTCAAAAATGACTTCTCCTTAAGCACTTAAAAAGGAAATACTTTGCTTCCAAAATATTTGCGAACATAATAAGAATATAAATGTATTATATTGCAAGATAGTAAAAATTGCCCAAAGGTCCTCCTCACAAGATGGAGAATTGAACCCAGTCGCGTATGCAAGCCGCATGTTGAACAAAGCGGGAAAAAAATTATTCAACAAGTGAAAAGGAATGTCTAGCTTTGATATGGGCTATAAAAATATTCCAGATTTATCTGTATGGCAGGACATTTGTGGTCCAAACGGATCATTCACCTCTCGTATTCCTGTCACAAGCCAAGCATGAAAATTCCAGATTATTAAGATGGTCGATATTATTACAGCCATACTCATTTCTGATTGAATATATTCCCGGCCTTCTGAACGTCGGTGCAGACTTTTTGAGTAGACATCCTTATGATGAAGATCAGAAAAACGCGTAAGACTTCATGTGAGCTAAGTTATCTCGCGGATTATAACCTGCAAATGAATGCATGTTTTAGGAACGGAGGTGTGCAGTAAAATCTGCGAGATAATCGCTCATTTCAGTAAGATTTTAGTCCTATGATAATAAATAACCCCGCCCGTATGTGTCTGACTATAAGCATCTCACACGCCCGCATCGCGCTGAATTTTGTGCAGTGGTAATGCTTAGAAACGATCCCGCCGTATAAACCTACTCGCTTTCCTTGTGACGTACAATAAACATTTTTAACATTTTGCCCGATCTGATAGAGACTGCGGCAAGACTTATAATTAACGATTGTGGTAAAGTGGGATGATATAAATATTTATAGGGGACTTAGTGTACTGACTGAGATCAGCTGTGAAGGTATCTGTATCTAATAAGTGTGGTGTATTACAGATGACCTTACTTTGCTACCACATTTATACCTCAGTCAGACTTATTCTGGAATATTGTGATGACTACGTTGAATGTCTAGGGTTATGATAGTGATGAAGTGTATGTTCACAACAACCAACAGACAGATAAACAATTTAATTTAATCCACAATACTTTACAACACTGTGACACTCACATACATAGAACACTCTATAAGACTATCTTAATAAGTCAAGTGTAACTTTTAAAAATATGTATTAATTCCTTTCAATAATAGATATCCTGATTCAGCTACAAAGTGAACCAGGAATCACAATCAAATGTAATCACAAGTTGTATGTACACAATTTATAGATAGGATCTTTGTATTGACATATATTATTATTACAATATGTATGTAAGTAGTGATGTAGTACTATGAGGTAATACTGGCTATTCAAGCTATGTTGTTGTTTGTCATCATGACTTCAAGTGTTTGTTTCTGGTGGAAATAATATTGGAAAGGTTCACAGTTTCTTTTTATTTGAAACAAATAAATGTCCCTCTTGATTTAAGGTAAAGTCACTTTTAGAGGGGGGGGTATACACAAGATTGAGCTGCTCTGGCCAACGTAATCTTAACTTCTGTGTGGGCGGCAGGAAACAGTCTCCTATGCTTGCTTGCTTCACAGTTTTCTTGAGAAACAACACTGGTCGATCTCTTGACCAAGGAGTATGCTATCAGCCTCTGGATTCAGAAAAACTCAGACCATGTGCTGCTTTAATACGTTAGTACCATGGTCCCATAATTCACGGAAATATTAAACAAATACGTTGACTGGCGATGAGTTATGGCACAATTCCGATCTGCCTCTGTCCCAGGCTTTTATTAGAAAAATATGAGCTGGATCTCAACGCACTTGCTTTTACAAATTGTATTTTCAAAAAGTGGCACTGAACCGACGCTCCTAATTGACTATATCAACTGGTCTAGCCAATGAGACCATGTTTACAAAAGCTTTTGAAAAAATTTACCCTTCCTACGTTTCCCTTAACAGCCAAAAATAGTATTTGCAGTCGACTAATCATGTTTCGCCTTACATATAATTTGAACCAATCAAATCGGATTTAACGTAGTGGCCTCATTCCCCTAAAGCAGTATCCAAACATGAGCAAATATGATCTGGTGCTGTCAGACAACACCCCTATAATATTTTGGCTATAATTTGTTAATTACTAGACTATGTGCATAACACTTAACATATTTTTTGTCAGCAAGTCCTAAGGCACCCAAATCTATAAATTTAATGGGGCTAAGTGGCTCCGTTCAAAATAAACAGTATTGTGTCATGTTTCCTAATAAGCATTAAACATGTTTTCAAAACCTAACCGTGTATTGGTAGTGTTATTTTGTCACTGTTTATTTGAAAAAAAGTTAGTGCTTCATGCCTTTCGCGTTCACTTTTTCATCGCGAGACGAACGTGGTAGTATTGAATGCGTTCCTCCTTCTCTCTCTCTCTCTCTCTCTCTCTCTCTCTCTCTCTCTCTCTCTCTCTCTCTTCTAAGCTCGTCTGTCTTTTCTTTTACTTAGTGCATAAAATGACATTAATGTAATCTAGGTCATTACGCAGTGTGTCTATCTCAAGGTTTTCTAAGAAACACAGTACCGGTTTTATTTTTTTGAAACGCGTGTAGTTGATGCAGTAGGCTTTACCAGTAAACGTGAAAGCGTTACAATTATGCAGACGGAGCATAAAAAGGGGTTTTTCTTGTTCAGCCATTACGGCGGTATACACGCTGACGTAAGCCATTGAGAAAGCACTGGTCTTTCACCATTCTTCTTTCCTTTTATTGATTTAATTCGTTAGGTTTTACATTTACTTTTTAATTTAGATATGTGGATTTAGAATGTTTCACGACAAATTCTCCCCACTTAAAACAGACGTTATATGTCAGTCTATAATTCTATATACACATAGAGAAATTTAATATTATTCCTGGGGCTTACGGTGATTTTCATCACACGGATGGCGGCTTAGAAAATCCGCTCTCAGGTTGGTTTTTCCAGAAATATACTCTATGCTGAACTCGAATGGCTGCAAAAGTAAGGACCATCTGAGTAACCTCGAATTTTCATGCCTAGCCTGCGCTAGAAACGACAAGGGTTTGTGATCCGTTTGCAACTTAAATGCCTTCCCATACAGATAAATATTGAACTTCTTGATCGCCCATATTACTGCAAGACATTCTTTTTCGCTAGTTGAGTAATTTGTTTCAGCGTTATTCAACTTTCTGCTATCATATGCCACTGGGGTTAATTCCCCATCCAGTGCATCTGATTTCTGTAACAGGGTCGCGCCTAACCCGATATTACCTGCATCCGTTCTCACAATGAATTCTTGACGTAAGTCAGGTAATTTCAAAATAGGTTTGCTTGTGAGCTTTTCCTTCAATTCCTGGTATGCCAATTCACATTGTGCTGTCCATGTAATTCGATCTGGATTTCCTTTGCGTGTCAAATCAGTTAACGGTGCACATATGGAATTAAAGTTTTTGATATACTTTTGGTAGAAACCACATAATGAGACAAAGGATCTCACGTCTTTCTTGGTTTGTGGTCTCGGGGCTTTCTTTAGTTTCTCTAAATTCTTGGGGTCAGGGGTCATGTTTCCCTGATGGACTGTGTGTCCCAAGAATTCTAATTCTTTACATCCAACGCAACATTTGGTTGGACGGGCTGTTAAATTCGCTTCTCTAAGTCGATTAAACAGCATGTTCAGAGAGTCAATGTGTTCCTCAAATGTTTCTGTTGCTATAAGGATATCATCCATGAAATTTGTGATGCATGAATTATTCAGAGGATCCAACAATTTTCTCATCATTCTAGAGAAGACACTAGGCGCATTTTTCAATCCAAATGGCAATCTGTTAAACTCATAGTGTACCTCTGAGGTACTAAATGCTAGGTACGGTCTAACCTCAGGCTTTACTGGAATCTGATAGTATCCTTTACTCAGATCCACTTTTGAGAAATATTTAGCTTTATTTAGCCTGGCAAACAACTGATTTGTATCCGGCAATGGATCCACCTGACCTTCTGTGATAGCATTCAGTCTCCTGTAATCTATACAGAGTCTATGTTCTCCAGAGGGTTTCCTTAAGAGTACCACACTGGAACTATACGAAAATTCACTGTGTGAAATTATTCCTTCCTTCAACAGATAGTCTATCTCTTCCTTCAAGGCTTTCTCCTTAGCAAAAGGAATCGAATAGGCTTTCATACAGACAGGTGTGGGGTCTATCAGTTTCATATCATATTCCAATAAGTTTGTATGCCCCGGTCGGTCCGTTAACACCTCTGTATGATCATCTAGAACCTGTTGCACTCTCACCTTCTGATTTTTCGTTAAATGTGTACTTATTTTCACCTGTGCCGCTGTCTCACAGGGATGTAATGGATATCCAAATGATGACAGTGGTTCCTTTTTCATCTCCATTGCAATGGACAAGGTCAACAAGTGTGTCTCTTCCTGATTTTCTCTTTCCAAATATTTCTTCAGGAGATTCACATGATAGATTTTTTCTTTCCCCTTCTTATCTATCTTATAATTTGTTCTAGACACCTTCTCTAGAACTGTATATGGACCTTGCCATCCAATTTGTAATTATTCTGACTACCGGGTAGAAGAAGCAGTACCTTCTCTCCCACAGCCAAATCTCTGTCTTTAGCTTTCCTGTTGTAATAGGCAGCATGTTTTTTCCTGGCTTGTCTCAAATTTTCATTGGCAAGTTTCCAGCCAGTTTTTAAACGAGTGGTCAGCTCATTCACATATTGGTATGAGGATGTAATATTTTCCTCTGCCTTTTCATCAGTCCACGTTCTTAACAGAATTACATATGGACTTTTAAATTCGGAGACTTATTTTTCCTGGCACATGTCAGGTCCTTTGCACTCGAAGCCCTGTTGTGATGACTTTTCTTCCCAGAATCATCATGCACAAATCGACCGCTACCAATTTTTTTTCTTGGGGCTTTCTCCCCACTTAGAATTCTTGATGAGAGATTTCCTCTCTACATCTTCTTCCTCCAGTTTACATAAGTCCGATTGAGGGATTTTCGGCTTATCCTGGGGTAAGACCTCTTTTTGCACTCGCTGCATAGTGGCCATTGTAAAACAGTCAATTGAAGATTGTCCGTGAAAAGGGGCTTCCCATTCCACTTGGTCCACTTTATTAAATTTATTTGTCTTTCCAGTGTCAGGCCTACGTTTGCCCCGTGGCGTATCCAGGTCTTGATCAATGTTCCCACTTGTGGGTGTTCCCTCATGTGCTATGCCACATCTCTCAACAAAATTCTCAATGTCCCACCTTGCCTTGGGCCAATAATAATTCTGAGCTACCTTTTGAATGATGGTACCTATTTTCTCATGGTCCCCATCTTGTTTCACATGTAAGCTCCTTATTAAGTCTGTCCTATACCTTTTAGGAAGTACCAGCTGTCCCTGACCTTTGGATCTAGTTCCAGTCTTCCGGTATATCAGTTTGTTCTTCATATAGAAGACTCCTTTTCCTGGAGGTGTGTGACCATGGGACAATTTCCTAAAACAAGGTTTGAGGGTCTTATCCCCAGCCTGCGCCTTCCTCATCTCTTCTGGAGTGGTATTTAACATAATATCCTCCTCCTTTCTTGAGGTCGACCTGACCTGAAGGGTGGCCATTACTATAGGGTTCCTTCTGCAACGGTCAGTATCATGATTGTCCATCCGACAAGTCTTACACCACCTCCTTTTTTGGTTGAAAGATTTTCTTTCATCAAATTTCCTTTCATCGAATTGTGGGGTTTTATTTTTATTGTCATACCGTGGCCTATCAAACTGGTGCTTACCTTTGTTCTGATCTCTAGGATCAAATTTATTAAAGTTCTGTGGTGCCTTAAAATTATCTGCCTGTTTCTTTTTATTACTTGTTACCTCTGCTTGGGCTGCTTGATACCTTTCAGCAACATTTAGTAACTCACCCAGCCTCTCTGCACCTTGTTCCATGAGAAACTTTCTCAGGTCTGGAGCCATGGACTCTCTTAGTTGTTCTATAAGGATCATTTCCTTAAGATCTTGGGTTTTCCCCAGAGAAGTCCATTTCTCCAAGTATGTCTCTAACCGTGCAGAGAACTGGTGATAGGTTTCACCTGACAGTAGTTTAGCATTCCTAAATTTTTTTCTATAAAATTCACCATTCTTTTCATATCTTAACAAAAGAGCCTGCTTTAGCATGTCATAATTTTCTTGATCATCTCTGCTCATTTTGGCAAAAACTTCATAAGCCGTACCACGAAGCCCTTGAGATAACTTTAAGCTCCACCTTTCTCTCTCTAACCCATACGTGGTAGCTAATAGTTCATATCTATTTAGATATCTCTCGATATCATCTTCTTTCTCAACAAAATGATCTAAATGAAAGTTCATAGCTGAGGTTGAGGCTCCCTGACTAGCAGAGGCATCAGAGGTAAAGGGACTGGCACCATTTTCAGGAGCATGGCCTTGAAATTCCAACTCCCTTAGTCGTAACTCGTGCTCCCTTTGTAATCTCTTATCTTCTGCTTCCCTTTGTAATCTCTTGTCTTCTGCTTCCCTTTCTGCAGCCTGTCTCCGTTTATCTCTTTCGGCCTCCAATTGGACCTTCTTAGCCTCAGCCTCCAATTGTAACTTCTTAGCCTCAGCCTCTAATGCCCTAGCCTCTTTGTCAGCCTCAATCTACAACCTCTTAATTTCTTTTTCAGCCTCTAACCTTCTTTCAGCTTCTTTTTCTAATCTTTTTTCTTCGCGTTCAATAAAATTGTCACATTCAGTAGTGACATAAGCAATCATAGCTTGCCCGTCTATTCCTAACTCTTTAGCAGGCTGCACAGTAGATCGAAATTTTGCTAGGTCGGCCATTTTCTAACAGGCAAATTTATACAATGTTTTAGTAAACAAGTCAATCTATCTAATTATCTAAGGACAACCACAAGCACTGAGAGCTCAACCTTATTTATTTTCACCCAAGGATACCTTTTTAATTTTTATTATTCCCTGAAGTGAATTACCCCCCAATATATATAATAGGAGAAGATTCAAAATCCCGGACACGACCCCAATATATGTGGTAAAGTGGGATGATATAAATATTTATAGGGGACTTAGTGTACTGACTGAGATCAGCTGTGAAGGTATCTGTATCTAATAAGTGTGGTGTATTACAGATGACCTTACTTTGCTACCACATTTATACCTCAGTCAGACTTATTCTGGAATATTGTGATGACTACGTTGAATGTCTAGGGTTATGATAGTGATGAAGTGTATGTTCACAACAACCAACAGGCAGATAAACAATTTAATTTAATCCACAATACTTTACAACACTGTGACACTCACATACATAGAACACTCTATAAGACTATCTTAATAAGTCAAGTGTAACTTTTAAAAATATGTATTAATTCCTTTCAATAATAGATATCCTGATTCAACTACAAAGTGAACCAGGAATCACAATCAAATGTAATCACAAGTTGTATGTACACAATTTATAGATAGGATCTTTGTATTGACATATATTATTATTACAATATGTGTGTAAGTAGTGATGTAGTACTATGAGGTAATACTGGCTATTCAAGCTATGTTGTTGTTTGTCATCATGACTTCAAGTGTTTGTTTCTGGTGGAAATAATATTGGAAAGGTTCAGTTTCTTTTTATTTGAAACCAATATATGTCCCTCTTGATTTAAGGTAAAGTCACTTTTAGAGGGGGGGGGGGTATACACAAGATTGAGCTGCTCTGGCCAACGTAATCTTAACTTCTGTGTGGGCGGCAGGAAACAGTCTCCTATGCTCGCTTGCTTCACAGTTTTCTTGAGAAACAACACTGGTCGATCTCTTGACCAAGGAGTATGCTATCAGCCTCTGGATTCAGCAAAACTCAGACCATGTGCTGCTTTAATACGTTAGTACCATGGTCCCACAATTCACGGAAATATTAAACAAATACGTTGACTGGCGATGAGTTATGGCACAATTCCGATCTGCCTCTGTCCAAGGCTTTTATTAGAAAAATATGAGCTGGATCTCAACGCACTTGCTTTTACAAATTGTATACTGAAGCACATTAAAAACGCACCACCTGTATAATCCAGGAACAGAGTGTGAAATGTAAATATAAGTGTTTACAAGTTTACATATTTGGAATCTTTATTCATTTTCCTATGAATCCATGCTGGTCATTAATTTGTACATTTGATTGCTATGAAATTCATTGCATTCTGTGCAGGCAAGGGAGAAAACCAAAAATACAAAAAAATGCACGTGCGTTATCCTGCTGGAGAAGCTGCAAGTCTGGATAAATTGTGAACGCAGGAGCAACCAGTGCATCCAGAACCTCATCTCGATATGTTACAGCATTAACATTTCCACGGAAGACGTGAAGAGGCAAGCGATGGTGAAAACTCAATCATCCCCAAATGTGAATACTGCCACCTCCAAATCGGTTGACACAGCAATCTGCAAAGCGCTCTTCACACCGTCGCTAAATCCGCATACGTCCATCTGCAAAGGATATGTTGAATCTGTTCTCGTCTGTGAATAGGACAGCATTCCACTGCAGTCTAGTCCATCTGATATGTTGCTCTGCCCATTGCAGGCGCTGCTAACGATGTCTGTGAGTCAAGTTTGGCCCAACATAAGGTCGTCTTGCAGTAAGGCCTGTATCTCTGAGTCGTCGTATGACTGTCATTCGAGAGACTTGCCCATGTCTACCCACTATTGCTCTAGCTGTTTGACTTGCCGGGAGAGTCAATTCCTTAGGTGACTCAGCACAATATGACGATCTTGCGCAGGGGTAGTAACTCGTGGTTAACCACTCCGAAGTCTATCCCGGGCACTGCCAGTGGTTCCGTAACGTTCATTGAGACGTACAATAGTGCTGTGGTGGCAATTCATCCTTCTGGCAATGGCCCGCGAGCTCATTCCGGTCTCCAACATACCAATGGCTCGTTGGCGGTCGTTTTCAGATAGTCGTGGCATTTCAAGCACATGTACTGGGTGTTTTGTCTCAACGGCCTTTTTATATCGAGTATACTGCCACAACGCGTACACATTTTCAGGGTCATAGCTGTTGAGAATCGTGTTGCACGTGTAACTTTCATCGTTTTCATGTAGTCTGAACACACACCCATGGGTTGAATCTTGCACTGTCCATTCCAGCAGCCATTCGCTCTCTACCTCATGGCAAACACGGGAAAAATCCATTCCCACACTTTTTTTTGCCAGCTTCTCGGCATCAGTGTATATAATAGTGGTGCGTTTTTAATGTGCTTCAGTATATTTTCAAAAAGTGGCACTGAACCGACGCTCCTAATTGACTATATCAACTGGTCTAGCCAATGAGACCATGTTTACAAAAGCTTTTGAAAAAATTTACCCTTCCTATGTTTCCCTTAACAACCAAAAATAGTATTTGCAGTCGACTAATCATGTTTCGCCTTACATATAATTCTAACCAATCAAATCGGATTTAACGTAGTGGCCTCATTCCCCTAAAGCAGTATCAGTATGAGCAAGCAGTATCCAAACATGAAACATGTTTGGTGCTGTCAGACAACACCCCTATAATATTTTGGCTATAATTTGTTAATTACTAGACTATGTGCATAACACTTAACATATTTTTTGTCAGCAAGTCCTAAGGCACCCAAATCTATAAATTTAATGGGGCTAAGTGGCTCCGTTCAAAATATGTATTCTAGGATAGTCGTATATTTGTTTTTGTTTTTTTAATCGATTTAGAACCGCCACCTGTCCTGCCTTTTCGACTGTTCTGTCAGTATAAAGTCAGGATTTCAGACGAAAAACAGTATTGTGTCATGTTTCCTAATAAGCATTACGTTTTCAAAACCTAACCGTGTATTGGTAGTGTTATTTTTTGTCACTGTTTATTTGAAAAAAAAAGTTAGTGCTTCATGCCTTTCGCGTTCACTTTTTCATCGCGAGACGAACGTCTCTAGTATATGAATGCGTTCTTCCTCTCTCTCTCTCTCTCTCTCTCTCTCTCTCTCTCTCTCTCTCTCTCTCTCTCTCTCTCTCTCTCTCTCTCTCTCTCTCTTCTAAGCTCGTCTGTCTTTTCTTTTACTTAGTGCATAAAATGACATTAATGTAATCTAGGTCATTACGCAGTTTGTCTATCTCAAGGTTTTCTAAGAAACACAGTACTGGTTTTATTTTTTTGAAACGCGTGTAGTTGATGCAGGAGGCTTTACCAGTAAACGTGAAAGCGTTACAATTATGCAGACGGAGCATACAAAGGGGTTTTTCTTGTTCAGCCATTACGGCGGTATACACGCTGGCGTATGCCATTGAGAAAGCACTGGTCTTTCTCCATTCTTCTTTCCTTTTATTGATTTAATTCGTTAGGCTTTACATTTACTTTTTAATTTAGATATGTGGATTTAGAATGTTTCACGACAACGATCTTCCAGAAATGTGCCGCCAAACTACTGTCTGAATTAACGTAATACTTTAACTTTAACGGCTTTAATTGTAGTGATTCGGACATTTTTTGGTAGTGTAACACGAGACAACAGTAATAATTAACGCCAATTCTAACACCCGCCGCGCAAAACCCCGCTTCGCTTGACACGCGGTGGGATTGGCCCGATGATATATACACACAGACAGTTTAAATTCTCGCCGAGTAATGTATTTCTGACGTCACTCAAACAAGTTAGTTATTTGAATAAAATGCTAGAGAGAGATGAGAGGGGGAAGATGGCAGACTTGTGTAAAATTTTTTATTTGACGATTGACACTGACAAAATTGAATATCTAAACCATAATGAAACTGACCATAAAAATCATATATTATTATAGCTTAGTATCTCCTGAGCCCAAATATGGTTGAGTTCTCACATTGAACTGTATCTAACTGTTGTATATTGTCATGATTTTGTTTTAATATTATTGTATTAGAATATGTTAGTAAGCCTCCGTGTTCCATGAACACTGTTCAACATGCCTGGAGCGTTTATAAAAAAAGAACAGCAAATCATACAAAAGGAAATGTGGTTACTCCATGTTATTGTATTGAGGAAAACTATGTAAAAGTACAGTGGCGTATCTGCCATAGGGACCTGAGGGTGGTCACAGCAAGGTGTAAGTCATATAAAATTAGGGGCGAGTGCACCTGTATGCACGCGAGGCTGACCCCATACCACCATATGTAAATAATAATAATAAAGTGTGATCAGATATAAAAAGGCCAGGGTGTTCTTTTATTGCAGAGGTTTTATTTCCTGTTACCAGCCGGTGACAAGAAACCTGATGAGTGAGTGTAACGCCAACAAGTCTCCGGTAAAACGTTTATGCTGTCAGCAGATAGCTGGAGGAGCTTGTGCGTGTTGAGATATCTATATTTTCTGCAACGACATACTGAATTATCCTTCTACAAAGAATCCCAGGTGATGTGTTAGCATCTGGGTATATCTGACACTTCAGTTAAAATAACCTTTGGTATTTCCAATCATACCCAGAAGTTTAGGGGGCGTGATGAAACTACAGCCCCCCCTAACAAATGACAAACACTATTAGATAATAAAGTTGTAATCTGTGAATACACCAACAGGAGAGATAGAGTGACTTTATACTTATTGGACAAAGTGTCCACACATTTTAGTTAATCCTTTTTATGTAAAATATCTTTTCCTCATTTTCAAAGACCTGTCCAAAAGAGATGGCGGGACAGGCAGATTAAATTGTGATAAGAAAATATTCAATTTTAAAGAAAAACCTTAACCACTGTTTGATTCATTTCCTTATAGTGAGTTAAAGTGTTTTGTGTTTATGTACCATCATTTTCATTTCTCCCCTAGACATTAGGTACATCATACACCAGACACAAGAGCCAAGATAGTGACCGTGTGAGATCTAGGGAGGTACCTCATCATCATCTTTTAGAGTCAGGGGCCTACATGTGCTTGACCTCACACGGTTAACACATACACAGATTTCTTTCCTTTTAGGTATAACATCATAACCTCCCCAGCAAATTAAACTTGCTACAACTTTAAGCATTATTTAAGGCATTTATCATTATAAAAGTAATATAACATCATACATTTGCAATAATCATTATAATTAAAGTATGTTTTTAAAATAAATTAAAGGAAAAAAATGAAAAATAAAGAATTTAAAAAAATTATTTTTAAAAAATTAATGAAAATGAAAGAAAAAAAAAAACCCAAAAAAACAAACAAACAAACAACAAGACTGATAAAAATCGAATTCCTCATACAGTATATAAGTGATTTGAGACATTCAGAGGTGTGTTATAAGAACTCGTGAAAAATTCAAACGGCCTGCTACTGAATGACTAGGGAATCGGTATTTTTTCAACAGTGCACGCGAAAGACTTTACGAGAGGTGAGTAGTTTTGAGTCTCATAGCAGATACTGCTGCAATGAGTGCAATGATACTAGGTTCATCAAGATGAGGTGGGGTAAACAGTTACTTTCCTCGCTGTCTTTGCCGTCCCAAACTCAAGACCAGAATCAGACTAGGTAGATAGTTAGATAGACATATACGAAAGCAATTAATTTGCGAAGGGTTGAGAATCGGGCACAGTCCCCTCTTGCATTCTTCCTTCCTCTTGCTCATCTTTTGTTACTGTTACTCAAACATTCTCCAGCGTACTTTAAGTATTAAGAGAGAGAGAGAGAGAGAGAGAGAGAGAGAGAGAGAGAGAGAGAGAGAGAGAGAGAGAGAGAGAGAGAGAGAGAGAGAGAGGTCTGAATTTAGTAGAGTGGAGTAAGAGAAAAACAATAGCTATATGGACACATTTTTTTAATAAAAATTTAATCGGAGTTTTGGCGAGGCGTGCCCCGTTCAACCTAGACACAAGGTCCGCCAGCTATATTAGGGAGCAAGTTCAAATATAAAAGACCGTGTGGTCTGGTAAATGATTTTGACAGATGAGGATATGTACACGTGTTATAAGAGGAGGTTAAGTTGAACTGAAGTACAAAAACATGAAATAAAATGTTATACTTTCATAACTGGATGCTTGCGTTGAAAAGAAGAATTGAAGTTGTATGATAAGATCGCAAATGTGGAGCTGATGACAAAAACAAGACTAGTACCAATGGAACAAGAGAACAGACAGTAGATAGGGCATGCAATGAGAAACCTGTTGATTGCACTACATGGCAGTCCGTGTTCTGGAACCCCCGGGGTAAAAGAGGAAGAGGGAGGCCATATGAAGAAGAGAACTGGAGACAAACATGAAGAAATTGATAGACCATGAGCTAATGGCACGAGACAGGAAGACATGGCATACGTTTCTTGAAGGCCTTTGTATCTTGGGGAGGTGAATGGGGTGATGATGATGATGATGATGATGACGACGATGACGTTAATAATGTTGATGATGATGATGGTGGTGATGATGAGGAGGATGATGAAAGTATAACCTTCAGTGCAACGGGGTTTCTCCCAATAATGAAATATCAATACTTCTCGTATTAATTATAAAGTAGGCCCCAAGAGGTTTAATTAGATAGATCAATGCTACATGTCTGCTTCCCCATTGTCCTGTGATGGGTCAACTATGACGTCGTACCATGAACGTTCTAATACAAATTGGCGGTACGTGTGGCAACGTAGTCAAACTTTGAAGTGTGTAGGGTAATCCGAGTTGTGCTCTTAAAGGGCACGTCACCAGCTAAAGTTCATCGCAAACTCATAGAAGTTTATTTGGATCGGAAATAATGTCACATAAACTCTCTTTCTCTCTCTGTCTCTCTCTCTGTCTCTTTCTCTCTCTCTCTCTGTCTCTCTCTCTCTCTCTCTCTCTCTCTCTCTCTCTCTCTCTCTGTCTCTCTCTCTCTCTCTGTGTCTCTCTCTCTGTCTCTCTCTCTCTGTGGAGCCTACTTATGGAACAGCCTTCCACACCACCTAAAAAGCCTACCTACACAATATTCATTTAACAAAGCACTTTTCAAACACTTCCTAAACACTGATTATCTACCCCCATAGAAACATCATTTGCCTGTCAACATCTCATCCATAGGTCAACATTTCTTTTCCTCTCCATACCACTGTACTTTAGAGATGTGAATGTTTCTGTTTGCTTAAATGGGACCCAAAGATGCAGCAATAGTGAATGCAGTCAGCGACCCATAGCTTGACTGCTTGCATCAGAGTCAGCAAACCAGAGCTGACTAAGACCGTACTCCACCTCCACGTGGTGGTCCTGGAAACAGTTTGCAGCAGTGCAGTCTGGCTGAGCGAGTACGGATCGCAATGGGAAGGCAAACCCGGTCCTTAAAAAATGCCGTGCTGAAGTCGGATGTGTCGACCGAAAGGTGCAGATATCACAGCTACGGCGTAAACAGACACAACGCAACCACCGTCCTTTTCAGGGCGAACGAGAAAGAAAAAAAGAAAAGAAAAGAAAAGAAAGTTTGCTTAAATGGGTGATGTACATGCAGATTTAATTTTTTTAAATTTTTTTTTAAACTGCTGAAAGACTTTTCCTGCTACAGAAGTGCGCAAGAAAGTGTTATTATTATTATTATTATTATTATTTCAATTTCCGCCAAGAATGTATGGATGTAAGCGAGAATGTGTTTTTGTAATTTTTGTATTGAGGATTGATGACACATTCAAAAATACAGATTAGACGTTTTGACCGCATAAGTGAGTGTCGGTATACAGAACTTATTTATTTATTGTTTTGTTTATATTATTTTATTTTATATTTATTATTATTATTTTTCTTCAGTCCCTATCTTGTTTATTAAAAAAAAAAACCTACTCATTTTTTATTATGATTGTATACTGTAAATGAATGCTGTTATGTTAACTTTATAATGTTGCATGCCTTTAAATTAATGCTTAAAGTAACATGTGGGAATAAAAGGATATAGTATGCAAGATTAATGAGAGTGAAAGGGCAGAATGTTAGACGGTCCTGCGCACCCAATTCTCAACCCTTCGAAAATAAAGTTCGTTCGTTCGTTCGTTCGTTCTCTCTCTCTCTCTATCTATCTATCTCTCTCTCTCTCTGTCTATCTATCTATCTATCTATCTATCTATCTATCTATCTATCTATCTATCTATCTATCTATCTATCTATCTATCTATCTATCTATCTATCTATCTATCTACCTGTCTCTATCTATCTATCTATCTATATATATATATATATATATATATATATATATATATATATATATATATATATATATATATATATATATATATATATATATATATATATATACTGTATATATATACTGTGTATATATATATATATATATATATATATATATATATATATATATATATGATGCGTGCCGTCCATCAGTTATAATAATAATAGCCCCTTCAGTCATAACTGACTATGGGAATGCGCCCCTGAAGTGACAGTCCTCGGCTGCTTATTTTCCTGGTGCTCCTTACGACGTTTTCTCCCCTCCTCTGCTTGTTGTGTGAGCCTCTCTTCGCCCAATCTGAGGTGGCGCCGTAAATAGCATCGCCACTTAGTGCGATCGGCAGCTTCATCCTCCCATGTTGCTGGATCCATGTCCAGTGCCCTCATATCTCTTGCACACATCTTTGAACCTCAGCTGTGGTCGCCCAACTGTTCTCTTGCCATCTGCTAATTGTCCGTAGAAGATATCTTTTGGGATGCGACCATCTTCCATGCGGCGAACATGGCCAAGCCAGCGAAGTCTGCGCTGTCTAAGCAGTGTATACATACTTTGAAGGCCAGCACGTGACAACACCTCGACATTTGTCACTTTATCTTTCCACGAAATGCCGAGGATGCGGCGTAGACACCGTAAATGGAAGGTATTGAGCCTTCTTCCTTGCTTAGCATAGGTCGTCCAGGTCTCGCTGCCATATAGGAGTGTGCTGGTGACGCAGGCATTATATACCGCAGCTTTGGTCTTCATTGTGAGTTTGGAGTTTCCCCAAACACGCGATGTGAGGCGGGCAAAGGTAGCTGCAGCTTTGCCAATGCGGCTGTCGATTTCTGTATTCAGTGAGAGTTTGTCATTGATGGTAGACCCTAGGTATGTGAAGTGGTGCACCACTGCCAATTCATAGTTATCGATAGTGATAACTGGTGCAGCACCCGCATCCTGACTCAGCACATTCGTTTTCTTTAGACTTATTGTGAAGCCAAAGTCCTTGCATGCTTTAGTGAAAGCGATTCATCAAGTTCTGAAGCTCCTGTTGGCTTTGGGTGACGACTGCAGCATCATCAGCGAACAACAAGTCTCTTATAGTGACCCTTCTGATTTTTGTTTTTGCCTTCAGCCTTGAAAGATTAAACAGACGGCCATCTGACCTAGTGTGAAGGCATATTCCTTCAGTTGCATCTCTTCTGAATGCATGTTTCAAGAGTAAGGCAAAGAAGATCCCGAAGAGGGTCGGAGCCAGAACACAGCCTTGTTTAACGCCACTTCGTATGTCAAAGGGCTGCGACGTGCTTCCAGCATATTTGACTGTTCCCTTCATGTCGTCATGGAATTACTTTATCATTTCCAGCATTTTAGAAGGGCAGCCTATTTTCAGGAGGATTTTGAAGAGTCCATCAGTTATAGTAATATATATATATATATATATATATATATATATATATATATATATATATATATATATATATATATATATATATATATATATATATATATATATATATATATATATATATATATATATATATATATATATATATATATATATAATCGGAACAATGTCCGTGGCCAAATACACACATAGTGGTATGTCGACAGACACGTATCAACGTTAATTCCAATGTAAGCGAAACTCCTCTTCAACGTTCACAAGATACACTTTATTCATGTACAGTTACATAGCTCCATCAATTATATCAATAGTTTCACGCCCAATGGCAAAGGCAGTAATATGCAGTCTTCATAATGTCGTAAGGCAGTCCGTTCCGCTATGGAGACGCTGTCCTTGCATTCTCAACAGTTTAATATATTTGATACATTCGACACAATAATGAAAAGTACTTCCTGACATTCAAAGAAGCTAGGAACACCTCAACAGAGTAAATTGGTGCCCTAGTGATGGTAAAATTCAGGTAACACACAGTAGACTGCAGGAGCAAAGACACATGCGACCTCTCGCATTAAAACACAATCGGCATCTCTTCTTGCAGACGATAAAAACCCACTTCTGCTTAATTGGCGTCTGCTCCAGTTCTTTCCCGGCATGACGCCATTTCCGTTTATTGTGAGTAAATCCGTAATAAAATATAAGAAATTAAGCTCTGTCGAGCTGAAGATACTTTACACATAATCGTTATGAATTTTACTCATATATATATATATATATATATATATATATATATATATATATATATATATATATATATATATATATATATATATATATATATATATATATATATTCTTCTTCTTTGATCCTTAGCCGCCGACCGTCAAAGCAGTCAGTGGCCATCACGCCTGGTGGCGTCTTGTAGGGTAACAACAAATTGATTCCACTTTGCTCGGTCGGCGGCCATCCTTCTGTGATAAACGAGCGAAAAGGCCTTATTGCTCTATCTTTTCCTACATCTCTCGTATTGTATTTTCTCCGACATTTGCTCTTTCATCCCACATTTGCTATCCCACATTTGATATTTCATCGTGGTGATTACTCACGACCGTTATCTAAAGAACCGCATTTGTTCTTTCATCGGGGGAAATAAAGTCTTTTGATTGAGTCCCCATACCTGACATTATCGTTTGAAGCCTACATTGCTTCGTGATAAATCTGGTGAAAACACATCTGGTCATCCAAATCAGACATCTAGGCATTATACAATTTCTGTGGACTGTGGTTATCTTTGTTGCTCAGCCAGGTCACCACATTGGACGCCTAGCTTGGCCAGGTGAAAACGTCTCATGCTGTTTAAAGCAACCGGAATGTAACACAATAGGCGGCGCCACAAAGAGGACATGTTAGCATGCTGGCGACAATGGGCGGAGGTAACTAAGAGTGCTGCCAACACACGGAACGATAAACAACCATAATAATAAACAAGAATAATGTGACAGCACTTTTGAATTGGCCAGCCAATTATCTCAATACCTGTTTGTCAAACAAGCCAGGCAACGAAAGTTGGTCGCGAATTACCACACCCATGTTTGGACTGACAGGGGACAAGAGCGATCCTATGAATGATCCATGCAATGAGAAACCTGTTGATTGCACTACATGGCAGTCCGTGTTCTGGAACCCCCGGGGTAACAGAGGAAGAGGGAAGCCATATGGAGAAGAGAACTGGAGGCAAACATGAAGAAATTGATAGACTATGTTCTAATGGAACGAGACAGGAAGACATGACCAGAGAGGCTCTCAGGGATTGGTTGTATGTGCGGAGCTGTACATTATCTGTCTAAGAAACCCACATTGGACTTCCAGAAATATAATACCGCGTAGCTCGCTAGAGAGGGCAGTCCAGGTTTTACATTGTGAGGCAGAGAAACAATCCCTATAACGCCTAGCCTAATACACGTGTTTATTCAGAGTGGATGATAATTCAGTTCTGTGATTAATTGTGTTCTTAAAGGATTTAGCGAAGGGAAAAGAAGGTTAGTAGATCGTATACAGATTATTAATACATTTTCTTATTATTTGTTTATTTTAGTCTCACAGCTAAAGGTGCGAAAGATAGAGTTTCAATTAATTCTTTTCATAACTGATTAATATGATCAGAAGGTTTTCCTAGAAGATGATAGGATGATAGGAGGTAATTAATAGTTCATACTTCACCTTCATCATCATCACAGTCTCTCATGCACAAGATATTTAACATCATTAGAATCGAACTCAGAGAGAGATCAATAATGAGCAGTAGTATGAATGAAAGTCAACCAGTGATGTTAAATGTGAAAAACTTACGAAGACTTTTGTGTGTCTTCAGTTCATCAGAAGTCTGAGTCTACACGCAACGTGTCTGACGTTTAACCAGAAATAGGTTATCAAAAACGGACATTTGGCTAGCAGAATTCGCCATAGGACATCTTTCATTCCTTAATTAATAAGGAATATTGTCTCACCCACAAGTCAGAAGGTGGACGCAGAATTTTTCGTCACCCATATACTGCTGGCTCACAAGTTCAATACATAGTTATCACAAGTTCAAATCACTCGAAAGATTATTATTATCTGAAGTCAAGCTAAAGAGCTCAAAAGTGGAATCTCATATTTATACCAAGTGCAACACACTCTTAAGCGCATTCTATAAAGCAGACTCTAAAGTAAATTTTATGAATCTCGACTACATACGCAAGATTATGAGTCTACATATCACTAACATTTCGTGAAGATATCCAGCCTAACCAGTACCCTCGGGAGATTAGACAACAGACCTTTTGTTCATATGACAGCTATTAACTGTTGATCAACACTACAGAGATATACTCAAACAGTGAAGGAATATATATATATATATCTTCACCATTCTCAGTCTGACAAAAGTTTTCACCAGAACGTCCTCGACTTAGAGATACCCCACTCGACATAACGTATAACAACTTGGGACATTTTATGCATACGTGTGAATCATCATATCAATGAGAAGCATTTAGAGACACATGGACTGTGTAGATTACTCACCTGATACAGAGTAAATATTAGCAAGGGGAAGTGATCTTGAAAATGTTAAGCGAATAGATTCGATTGCGGGTTACGTTGCTTGATTAAGCTGATGTTAAGTTAAAATTGTGATAGGGGAATTCCCTCGTATGTTCGAGAAGTTTCCAAGTCGGTAAGCGTGGCGAACACTGGTCAGTTCAAATTGCGGAGATGTGTTTTCTCTTAACTGTCTTGAGCTGTGAGTAAGCTCGTGTGACTAGCCCATGCAATTATTGAGACTGAGTTGTGTTTTTTAAACAGCCGAGTCTCGTGTCTGTTTTTTGGCGGGATTAGTGTGTGAACTAATAGCAGTCTGTTTTTGGGCACCGACTGGAGAGGTCGGCCCTACAGTGTGTGTTTTGAGTATGCCTGCGCAGTGCAAAAGTTATAGAGGCCATTTTTTGTGTAGGCCGGTAATTCTTGAGTTTATTGGAGAATTATGTTTGTGAGTATTTTGAAGAGGTAAGGATCCATTGTTATTATTGAGAGGATCCATATTTACATTAGAGCGCCAATAATGAGAGCGTCTTTGATGAGGCATATTTGAGGAGGCCATTTAAGTAGTTAGCACGGCGAGGATGATGTCCGTTTGCTAACCGGATCCATTGTTATTATTGAGAGGATCCATATTTACATTAGAGCGCCAATGTTGAGAGCGTCTTTGATGAGGCATATTTGAGGAGGCCATTATTTATTATATTAGCACGGTGATGCTGACCGTTGCTAAAAGGATCCACGAGAATATTCTAGCACATATTTGAGGAGGCCATTTAAGTAGTTAGCACGGCGAGGATGATGTCCGTTTGCTAACCGGATCCATTGTTATTATTGAGAGGATCCATATTTACATTAGAGCGCCAATGTTGAGAGCGTCTTTGATGAGGCATATTTGAGGAGGCCATTATTTATTATATTAGCACGGTGATACCGACCGTTGCTGAGAGGATCCAGTATTGATGATGTATAGCGCTAATGATTCTGAGAAGTGGAGATGTGACTGGAGTACTGTATTATTGTATTGCTATGACTTGTACTTTGATTATGACTGTGTATTCTGTGTTAACGTAACGTGTTGTGGTGTAATAAACGTCATTAACTTTCACCTGCCGTTACACCATTCCATGCCTCTGATGCGTGTACCTGTAGTGTGTGAATGTACCCACGCACACTCACTGCAACATTTAACACGGTAGGAAAACAGTTGTCGTGACAGTAGTAACGCATGACCATAAATAGCCTGTGTGGCGGAATCTATGTCAACAAACAGATTGAATTCACTAACAGTATCTCGTGTGTAGCAGTGGTATGTTAGTCTTAGAGAATTTGATATTTCGACATTCGCGTGATATAAGAATTACGTTCTGCTCTGTGTGGGCGCATGAACGTTTTAAGCATTAACTAAACACCCACTCTCATTATATCATGAATAATATTAAATCGAACGGTTACATATATTGGTGGTCTTCATTAACATACCATGGATTTAACATAAATCATGAAAAGGAATTCTTTCTTCGGGTAACACGTATCATATCACATTATCATCATTTCGCTTTGCACCAGTGCATTCTTAATTAACTACTACTTAATTAACTGCAATTTTATTATCTCATCTGTGTGTTTTGTGTGAATCGTCTTTCACCATCATCACGTTCTAACCATTTCTAACCCTATATGTGTGGATATTTCATTAATAAACCCAACGATCGTTTGATCATTATCTAGTTTGTTAATGTATCACTCGTGCTGTCGGTGTTACATATTCACCTATAGGAACCTTTCTCTACTCAGATGAGGTTGGGGGCTTTTTCTGTTACGAGATCTAAGGGCAGAAGCTAAGGTCGTGGGGAAACAGAACTCTTTCCATAACTAATTAGAAAACACTGTCCAGTGGAAAGCATTCGCATTCCCGTCTTCTTGTCCCTATCTCGAATAGGTCTTTATTCTTTCTTAACGAGCCAGTTTCTAGAGACCTTCTACCTAATACATCATAGGCTATTCCTGGCAAAAACTACTGTCGTAGTTGCCCCAATACGCACCACACACCTTCGTACAGTGCCCCAACTCTGGTTCATTCTTTGCATCTCAGCCTCAACAGTTTTCCGCCCAGTTGTTTTTGGTCGGCCTCACTTTCGTTTTTCTTCAGGGGTCCATAGCATAGCTGTTCTTGTGATGGCATCGGGGTCTCTTCTGAGGACATGGCCAACCCAGCTCCAGCGTCTGCCAGCTATGATGGTGTGCATGTCCTCTTGCTTATTCCGAGTAAGCAGATCTTGGTTGGTGATGGTATTCGGCCAAAAGATTCGGAGAATTTTTCTTAGGCATGTTGTGTGAAAAGAGGAGAGTTTCGACAATTCCTTCTCTGTAACTCTCCAGCATTCCACACCATAGAGAAGCACAGAAAGCACACAGCTCTGATATAATCTTAATTTTGTGCTTGTGCTGTACTAAGAGGACTTCCAGATGTTGTTTAGACTAAAAAAGGCTGTTCTTGCTTTGTTCATTCTGTTGTTGATGTCTCTGCTTGCTCCGCCGTCTGGTGTTACTATGCATCCTAGGTATGTGAAGGTGTCTGTCTGTTCCAGTTGCTGATTCTTTACTGATAAGGGCTCAGGGTTGCTCACATTGAGCGTAATGACCTCTGTCTTCTTTAGATTGATGTTCAAGCCCACCTGCTGGCTATACTTATTAAGTCTATCCGTTTTTTCCTGTATGTGTTGATGTGAATGTGCTAGTAGTGCAATGTCATCTGCAAGTTCCAGATCTTCCAATGTAGAAAATGTAGTCCATCTTATTCCTCTTGGACTGCCCTCTGTTGTCTGGCGCATCACCCAGTCTATGACTGTTAAAAATAGAGTGGTTGATAAGGGGCATCCCTGTCGTACTCATGTTTTCACCTCAAAGGTTAGGTTGCTCTGCCCAACGCTACACGTAAAGTTGGCATAGAGGCTTTTTATGATTGACACTGTGCAGCTTGGAATTCCATAAGCCCTCAGTATGTCCATAAACTGTCCCTATGTATACTGTCAAAAGCTTTTTCAAAATCAACGAAATTAATGTACAGCTGTCTTTGCCATTCTGAGCACTGCTCTATAATGTTTCTGAGAGTAAATATATGATCTACACATCTTCTGTTCTTTCTAAATCCTGCTCGTTCTTTCCTCAGTTTGTGGTCTACTGCTTTTGAAATTCTCTGTATAATTATCCTGCCTAGTATTTTGCTGGGAACTAAGAGAATAGTTATTTTTCTCCAATTATTGCAGTCTTCAAGATCTCAATTCTTGGGCAATTTGACAATTATTCCTTTGTTCCACTCCGTTGGTATTGTCCCTGTTTTCCAGACTTGTGCAAATAGTGGTTCAATAGTTCTGCTGCTAGCTCAGGGTCTGTCTTAAATAGCTCTGCATTTACGTTATCATGGCCAGGAGCTTTTCCATTCTTTAACTCTTTGATTGCTGTGATGATTTCTTCTTTTCGTCTAATGTCTGTATTAACATCTAGATCATTTTCAGCCTCAGGAACATTCAATTGTGTCTCTGGTGGTTCCTTGTTCAGAGTTTCTCTGAAATGCTCTGCCCATCTTGTTTCCTGTACCTCTGCTGTCGTGATGATATTTCCTTGCTTATCTCTTACTAATGTAATATTGTTTGCACCTCGTTTTCCGCTGTTAGTTATCTTGTATACTTTGCTTTGTTCATTTCTCAGTGCTGTCTCTTCTGCCTGTCTTGCAAGATCGTCTAAGAAATTCCTTTTGTTGGCTCGGGTTTGGCGTTTAACTTCCTTGTCCAGCTGACTGTACTGTTCGCTATATAGTTGCTTTAACCTGGGAGACTTCGCTTCTGTTTTCTTTCTTTTTATTTCCTTTCTCATCGTTATGGTGTTTAATGTTTCTGGTGTTATCCAGCCTTGCTTCTTCCTTTCCTGGAATCCCAAGCATGATTTGCTGCTTTCCTTATATATTGTTAAAATGGTGTTGAATTTCTGGTCTATATCATCAGTTAATGTCTTTTCCTGACTTTTGGCAAATTGATATCGCTTCTTTACATCAGCCGCAAAGGCTTTTCTGGTAAGGAGTCCTTCAATTTGCTGATGTCAAACCTTTTCTGTGTGGTTACAGTTGGTCCAGCCGTTCTTAGTTTCACTTTCAGTTTTGCTACTACTAAATGGTGATCACTTCCCACATCCGCACCTCTTCTTACCTTCACATCTTGTAATGCATATCTCCATCTACAGTTAATCATAATGTGGTCTATCTGGTTTCTGTCCCGACCATTTGGTGATTCCCAGTTAATTTGTGAATTTCTTTGTGTGGGAAAAGGGTTCTTCCAATGACCTGGTTGTTAATGCTACAGAAACTTATTAATTTGTTCCCATTTTCGTTTGCTGTTCCGCTGCCGCATTTCCCCATTACTCTTTCATTATTTGTATTGTGTGTTCCAACTTTCGCATTGAGGTCTCCCATTACCACAATAAAATCATATCTAGGTGTGTCTTCCATTTCTTTCTGCAGTTGTTGATAGAATTCATCCTTGACCTTGTCGTAGATTTTTGATAGGGGAATTATGACATAGATTGGTCCCTTCTGAATAGAAATAGAACAGTTAATAGCTCAGTGGGAGATAATAATAGAAATTGATTTTCACGAGTGAAATGTTGGAAATTAATAGAGTTTGTCCCTGAAACGCGAGAAGCTTCTCTCGGTCAGCCTATATTCTACAACAGATCTAGATTAGTCAGACAGTCTATTAGAATATATATATATTTAATATATATACCACTCACATACACCCACACATACGTGACGACAGTTAGACGCACAGACATGAAAACTATGACAATGAAATATAGATATTTTGGGACAAGCTGACTGACACACTCGAATAATGTTTATGTAAATTTTATTAACATAAAGAAAATTTTACCAACACCATAAATTTGAATATCAAGCACATATAAATACACAAAAGTTACTGCATTACCAAAACACAGATAATAGACTCATAGGTGTAATCCCTTCCCCCTCTGTTTAGCTCATGATCCCGTTAGAAGAAAAGTTAAGACCCCAAAGAGTCACAGATTTATACGCTATGGTCTAAGATTTCCCTTTATAGTTAAGAACAGAGTTGATACATTAGTCTATACTAAGAGTAAATCAGCATTAGCAACAAACTTGCATAAAGAAATTTCAAAGTGGGTGCATGAATATAAAATGAAAGAATCACTCGTTCTGCTTCCTCTCTGTTCATTCAGCCGGGGCCACTGACATACTTTCTTACCTATAAACGTGATGTTTTTCGCCTTCTGGCGCAAACTTCAGGACACTTCTCTACAGTGAATCTGTTTGTTTTTTCTTTTGATATAGAGAATCCCAGCTCTGCAGATACAGGTTTCTTCCAATGTTCCGAGGAGCATTCGCTTTATAACTATATTTTAAGATTACTGGTAATGTCACTTGAATCAGTTCAGGTAAGAAATTATAAACGGGCTCAAAAGGTCTGAATCTTGGGGTTTCCCGTACTTAGGAAAAAAGAAGGTTGGTAACGTCTCTCAAAGGTAAAATTCTTGATCACACCACAATTAGTTAAAAAACCGTCGGAAATGTTACTGTTTGTAAATTCTCTCGCCACAGGGGCTGAATGTACAATGAGATTGTTGGGAAGAATTATAATCTGGCTCGATAGGCCCAGTTATTGCATTTAGTATTAAAGTTCGTGAGATGAGTACTCTGTCTTTTTTCTGGATGCAAACACAATGCCAGACATGTTGTAACTTGGAAACTTACTTATTTAAGTATAAAAATGTTTCTTCTAAGTTAGTCTCAAAAGTACTGAAACCGCTGGTAGATGTTGGGCTTTACCCAGAATACTGTATAAAGAAAAAGAAACATACAGAATACTTAAACATAATATTATACACATCCTATCCTACCCTCACGTAAAACATAATATTCACTTCGGTTATTAACTTTAAGTTAGAGACTATAAGCTTAGCGCTTGTCTCACCGTTTAAACTTCCGTGAAATATATTCTAGTCATTTAAAAACATCAATCGTCATGAATTAGAAATACGTAAGTATCTCGTCAATACTCAATGATTAATCAGCGCCTTTACTAGTTAGTTAAAATATTCTCGGACTGGTTACTAGCAATTTAATTAAATTTATTTATAGCTGTATGAGTTTTAGCTAGAAATTGTAATTATTTTGCTATCCACTGTAACACAATAAACTTAGAGAAAATACCTGACTTTCATTTGATCACTCTACACATAAATCTAGTGAAGATATAATAGGCGATTTACCACTTAAATCACTCACAAATACTATCAATATATTTACCTCACACAGTACTACTTAAAAACTATCCTCCAACGCAACTGAGAAACTCTACTTAAATAAAAGTGATTTCTAGAACGTAGCTAGGTTGTCTAGCGAGGCTGTGGATGTCTGAATGAATGAAGTCTAAAACTGCTCTGGTATAAATATATCTCTGATGAAAGGAAAATCATTACATTATCGAAACCCCAGACTCTCTCTGCCACATGTGTTCGCCCCCTAGAGGAAAATCTCCATAAATTCTATATCATTCTGCGAATCAAACGAATTTCTCACGCTGAAGCCGAAACAGACTCGCAAATCGAGCGGACAGTCTCTCTTAGATCTTGCGTAACAAGATTTACCAGACCGTGCAAGAGATTTCTGCTCTAGAGAATTCACACTATTACTGCCTGCAGACTATGGTCATAAACGAAATACACGCACGCTCGTCTTTCATCTCAAATCTTTCACCTTGAATAATTAACTTAAAGGCGAGCAGATCAGAGAAAAATAATAGACGATAGTTTTACTTCTTATCCCTGTCTAGAACGAATTAACACGATTCGGTCTCATCAAAGAACTTAGCTTAACAGCAATAAAATGCATTGCTACATTAGCAAGGAAAAGACAAAGGTATGAATGGGAGAGTTTTATCTTAACAATCGAGCGTATGCGAAAAGAAGGGTAAAAGAGCGGAAGAAGGGTAAAAGAGCGGAAGAAAAAGGAAAAGACGAGTGTAGAATAAAGAATAGATATCTGAAATTTATTAATCATAATATCTCTGCCACAGACGTCCCCCCTTTAAGATATGGAACCACTCCATGTCTACGTTATGAAAATAAATTTCCGATATCAGTAGCTTATGGGTGCCTGTTATCTACACTATCGTCTTCCCCCTCCGTCTCTGTCCAATTCTTATTCATGTCCACTCCCAAAGTTTTCTCTCTCTGGAATGTCTTCCTTGTGCGCTTGAAAGAGGGTCGCCGCTTTTGACCTCGTTGAAAGATTGTTCGGAGGTTGGCACTGGTCTTTCCAAGTATTTCTTTAACAGGTTTACATGGAAGACCTTCTCCTTTCCTTTAATAGAGATCTGGTAGTTAGCCTTTGAAATCTTTTTAGGGACGGTAAACGGCCCTTGCCATCCGATACGTAGTTTGTTGTTCCCGGTAGGGAGTAACACCAAATCTTTCTTTCCTGCTTCCAATTCTCTTTCTTTCGCGACTTTCCTGCGTCGGTTAGCGTGCTTTGCGCGTGCTCGCTTAAAGTTGGTCGTTGCTAGATCTCATCCTAGCTTTAACTTTTCCTTTAAATCCGACACATATTTACTTGCTGAGACAATTCTCTCATCAGTCTTCTGGTCTGTCAGCGACTGAAGTACGGCTTCAACCTGCCCCTTAATAGGTCTGTCGAATAAAAGACTCGCTGGGGGAAATCCTGTGGAAGTATTTGGGTCTTCCCTGTAGGCAAATAAAGCTGCAGGAATACAGAGATCCCAATTATCCGGTTTCACTTGTCCCAGTTTACTTAACAGCATGTTGAGGCTTCCGTTGACACGCTCTACTAACCCACTTCCGGTCGGATTATAAGGCTTTATGTAGATGTGCTGGTTCCTCAAGATCGTAACGATCTCATCCATTAACAGGTTTCGGTATGGAGATCCGTTATCCGTCAACACTTGTTGAGGGAATCCAAACCGAGTAAAAATCTGCACTAGCGCTTCTGCGACATGCTTGGCATCCGCGCATGTAAGCGGTATAGCTTCTGCCTATAAAGTGCATGTGTCGACTACGGTCAGGACGAACCTGTTCCTTCTTTTAGTCCTTTCTAAGGGTCCTAAAGTGTCGATCACTACCCGTTCAAATGGTGTTCCCATTATTGGCATTTCACCCAGAGAAACTGGGGGTGTCCGTTGCTTGGGTGGCACACGTTGGCACTGGGCACAGGATTTCACATACCTGATAATATCGGTATTAATTCCTGGCCACCAATAATGAGTAGTTATCCGTTGATTTGTGGCGTTCTGTCCCATATGTCCGCTGAAGGGAAGAGAGTGCTCCATTTCTAGGATTTGGCTTCTGTACTGTTTTGGTACTAGGAGCTGATTGTAACTTTGGTCAGGCGTGCCCGTTCTGCGATAAAATACGCCCTCCTTAGAAAAAATGTCCTCGTGCTGTCTATGGTCCTTAGCCATGGGCAGTTTCCTAAAGCAGGGTGCAAAAGAAGGGTCCTTTTGTTGCGCCTCTTTAAGTTTCTTAGGTAAAAAATTCGGCGCAGGCTCCCGTTCCTTCTTGGTTTGCCCTCTTGTAGTTGCTGCTGCCACAATTGGCTCTTCCGGTTTCCCAATAAACACATATCTACCGCCAAGTATGACTGGGTAGATTGGGTCATCCATAACAGCCGCTTTGATCACACCTCTGACAAAATCAGAGTGGATCTCAACCAATGCGATGGGAAGCGCTGTAGGTGCATCACTTTTAGAAACTCCACAAAGTTGGACGGTTTCTCCTGTCTCTTGACCGGGTTTAACCAGGTGCCTGGCGACAATGCAATCATAAGAAAGCCCCGTGTCAAATAAACAAAAAGTTGAAGAAATGTTCACAATAACAGTACTACGCGTTGAGGGTCTATCTCCCACCGGTTGAGAATCACTGACATTAATTCCCCCTTGCGAGACTGTTAGCAAGCATCCGATGCGTTTAGGCTCGGTGTGCTCGCTCTGATCATATGTCCCGTGCTCAGGCGTTTTCCCTTTGCCACCTTGTCCTTTCTGACCGCGCTGCCATGTAGGACGGTTGGGTTGATCAGACTGTTTGTTGTTGGGGTACTTGGTTTTGTAGAACTTGGATATTTCAGGAGGGGGTTTTTGGGGTCCAGTTTCTCTGTGGTTATTTTGATGAGAAGCATGAGATGATTGGTCTAGATTATTCATCCAAAAAGGCTCTTCTGTCGGTTTACATTTTGTGGCCGGAAATTCGGCCAGCGCATTATGATACCGCTCAGAATTTTCCAAAATGTCTTCAAGCTTTTCTGCCCCTTGTTCAGCTAAAAATCTGCGGGTGTCAGCAGACAAAGTGTTCTTTATCTGTTCGCATACAACGAACTTTTCAAGCCCTTCGTAGGTAGAGGTGAGCTGCGAGAGCTCCAGACGCTTTGCTAAGTATCCCTTCAGACGAGAAGAGAATTTCTGAAAAGTTTCAGAATTCTCTTTTCTGCTTTTGCGAAACAGTTGCAAAAATTTTCGCGCATTCATTTCACAGCGCTCAAAAAAAGCTTTCTTCAACATGTCGTAGTTGTCTTGTTGGCTGCTTTGAAGTTTTGCATACACATTGTAAGCAGTACTTTTCAAAGCCTGAGAAAGCTTCATACACCAACGCGACCTCTCAAAACCGTACAGAGTTGCCATTTTCTCAAATTTTTTTAGCCATGTGTCAATCTTCTCATTCGGACAAGGGAAAGATTCTAGAGCAAAAGACACAGCATTTAGTTGAAGAGATTGAGTGTTAAAAGGATCAGTTAAGGAAGAATGAGGAGAAGACTCTCCATTGCTGGAGGTAGAGGCAGCACCACGATTTTGGACTTCTAGAGCTTTAAGTGCCCACTCGTGCTGTCTCTCCTTATCACTTTCCTTTTGCTGTCTCTCCTTCTCTCTTTCGTTCGCCCTACGGATTTCCATTTCTTCATCCATCTTCTTCTGCTCTTTAGCTTCCGCTGCGTTTTCCTTCTGCTCATGTTAGTTATCTAACTATCGCTGCTATTAATGGCTCTAAAAGCTCTAAATGCAATTGACTATGCCAAATAAATGGTAGTTAAGATTAATCACTAACAAAAATAAGTTGCTACAGTGGAAACAAAACAATTATGCAAAAATTTAGGAGAAAAAAATGTCCTTAATTTTTAAATCCACTACAAGTTCACCCCTGAAGTCAGATCGGGTAAGGGAGGCAATTAACTGGACGAAAAAAATGTGTCTGAACGCACTACTTAACTTAGTTCAACACATCTTCTGCTTCAATAACCCTGTGATTGTTTCACACTCACAAAATCTACCAGCGGTTTAGTATTACAATATCAATACGTAACATATCTTCAGACAAAATCAACCTGTAAATCGTGTAACATAAAAATCTTCATTAGTGTGGTCACAAGCCCATAAACAGATCGTAGTCTAATCAGTTATTTTTAAAGATACTAATACTCACGAGACATCACACTCTATGTGGATTTCAAATAACAAAATTAATCTATTAGACGAGCTGGTCAGCAAGCCCAAAATAAACGAGATCTGTTGCTCAGTTTGAGTTCAATTCCCGAAAAACGGCCCTCATTGGATAGTTATTTTTAAAGAATAAAGAAAGATTGGTCCCTCTGAATAGAAATAGAACATCACTACACTTACTTCTACTTTCATCCGAATATTATGTCGAAAGGCCCGATTAATCCTGTAGACGAGCTGATATTTGCCGTCTCGTCTTCCTATTCTAAGTTCAAAATCCCGTTAGACGAGAAATTCTGACGACTTGCTCAGGATTTGAGTTCAATTCCCGGAAAAACGAGCCCGCATTTGTCGTAGATTTTTGATAGGAGAATAAAGACATAGATTGGTCCCTTCTGAATAGAAATAGAACAGGTAATAGCTATGTGATGCTACACTGTAATTCTGACTTTCATCCGGCCCGATTATGTCGTCTATTTTGTATTTCAGGCCCGATTCTGTGGTTCTAGTTTGAGTTTTCACCATTTATCTTCACTTTGTAAATTATATGGGATTGCCTTGTTTCTTCTCATGTGAATATATCGTGTTCGGTACTTTTGGGAAGGTAATTTAAATGGGTTCTTTTTAGGTCGGTAGGTTTTAATTTTCACTCGGCCAGTTTTACTTTCTTCTGATTTTTCGCGATTCCCGTAAATTTCGTTGTTTACGAAAATAATCGCCATTTCCGGCACGCGATATGACGAGGCCGGAAGCACGCGGCCGGAAGCACGCGGGGTTTGCGTGGGTTGATAGTATTGATTTTTCTAGCGCTCCCATTGGCCTGGGATTAGCGTAGGACGGGAATTCGCGTGGGTGTTTTCTCTTGTATATAATGAGACAGAAAACGGGGATTCGGTCTCTATGAAAAATAATTGCCTGGCCGTCAGACTACGTGATTTATCGTTCTCCATGGCGGGATGAAAAAAACGATAATCGGTATGTAACTATTTTATTAATCGTTTTTCTTCTTAGTGGGTTTTTGAGAATTTCGCCCGTAGTTAATTTCTTCGGGGGGGGGGGGGGGGGGGGGGGTGGGGGGGGGGGGGGGGGGGGGGGGGGGGGGGGGGGGGGGAACAGTAACTTTTCAGTTTTAAAATAAACGATAGTGCCATCCATTATCATTTTTTTGAAGAACGATGTAAACGCAACAGTGTGCTTATTCTTTCTATGATTTTGGCAGTAGTTAGGAGTGTGGGAAGTTGTGAGAAACACGTGTGCCCATATTTGTAGAATGTTATGTAAAACCACCATTTATTTCTGTGTATTTACTAATATAATTTTACGGGGAAATCCCTGGTGTGTTCGCTAATTTTTCTGAGCCTTTAATGTGAGAAATATTGTCGGAGGGTTCAGATTTACGTTGTAAATGAATTATACTGCTTAGGGGAGGAAACTATTCCTATAGCGAGATTTAATTTAAATAGGAGTAAGCCGGGGAAACTCCTGTGTTAATGGGTAAAAGGATTTCCCTATTTTTGTCAAGTTTGAACACGTGATCGGCCATGCGTAACGGCCATGTAACGTGTCAGACGGTGTCTGGGATATTGTTTATTTTACCTGGCAGATTTTAGTAGAAGGAGGGGGGATGAAGAGGCCACGTGGGATAGTGGTATTTTATGTATTGTGTGAAGAACGAGAGAAAGGGGAGAAGGAGTGAGATTGACGAGACACGTGTATAGAATTATTTTATGTATCGTATATGTTAGAGATAAGCGATTTTAGAGAAGGGTGTACATTAGACGCTGTTTCTTTTAATTTCAGCGAGTCTCGGCGAAACAGTGGGGAGCATAATTTTGTCAAATAAAATTATCCACGGCAAAAGACATATCTCAGGGTCAGTGTACTCGAGTATCGTCAGGAGCAAAAGAAAATTACCCTATGGTCTCTGGCAGTGAAGTCCCTATGCTTCAGCTGGACCGAGATTTATTTATCATACAGCCGAGAGCTTCGCTATTATAGTCTCTAGCAACGGCAGGTGGCCGGGAGACTAGTTTCATTTTGTTCAGCCTGAAATCAAGGCTGTTTTTTTTCTCTAACTCCGGAGCGGGTTAAAAGAGGGAAGCTATTCAGCAGCAGAGAAGTTTTGTCTACAGTTAATCAAGTCCCTCATGCTTGATATCCGAACATCGTCATCATCACCAAAATCAGGAACAGGTGACAGGGTTACCATACCTAGGTCCTGATAGAAATCAAGAGAAGAGCGTAACGGAGACGCCGCATCATCAGCCCTCGAGTGTTAGAGAGACACTGAGATCAAGAGAGAAAGATAGAGAAGGAGGGAGAAAATAGACAGGACCAGTAGGGTCTGTTCAGTATCCATTTGACGGATAGACACTGAGTCTGCGTTCGAAAAACCAAGTCTATTATTTTTAGCATTTCTTGTGGTGTAGTTATCGGCGCCTATCGCCTGACTAGTAAAAAGCTGTGTAGCCGTTCGTTGAGGAAGAGTCACCAGGACTAAGACAGTAGAAATTTATTAGTGTTAGAGAGTGGAGGTAAAAGTTGACAGCCCCACCAAATTAGATTTGGTTTAAATCACTAACCATTTTTATTGTTCCTCAGCAGGGTGACAGAAAGAGTGAATGTGATTTGGGGTTTTTTTTTTTGTCTCTCGTGTCTCTCAATTTAATTGTTACTTTGGTTTTTCCAGGCCGTGCAACAGTGCACGCTATCGACTGACTTGATGACGTAATATGCCATTTTATGTTTTCCTTGTATGTAAATAAATATATACATATATTATTTACTGGATCAGCTTCTATTCTTTACTATACTTACTCTATGTTGTCTGTATAGTGGTGTTTGTGGTCGTAATTATACACCTTATCTCCTTGTGTTTCAAGGCAGTCAGAGGTGGGGAGACTATAGCCATTTTTTTTAGTCACGAAGCGGCAGGGGGAGATTCAAATCCTGGGTCTATCTCTTGAGCCAATAGTCTCACCTGTCCACAGGCATGTCATTTTCCATCTAAATTCTATCTTCTCAGACTTTCTCATACTAGGGTCTTGCTTTCATTCAGGCACACTCTATAAAATTAAAACCCCTTCGTGACAAGTGGGCGGCAATCGTCCGGTGGATCATTCTGTTGAGATCAATTCTGTGATCTACATTCATAGATTGTCTCTAGAAAGTTTTCTGAGAATAGATTTTCTTTAACTATCCCCTAGACGTTGAGCTATTAGAACTGATCCAGTATAAGTTTTTCCACAGGTTGCAGTCTAGTAGATTTTTGTGGTATTTTTGATTTATATGACTAAGAGGTAATTGATGGCACACCGACATATTTTTCTTTAACAGGAAGGTAATTTAGTTTTTGGTAGCTTCTTAACTAAATTTTTCTCAGGTTATTATTCAGATTTGACGCTAGTCTGAGTTCGGGTTTTTGGAACAGCGGTTAAAGAGGGATTATTTTATATTACGTAACTGGTTGTTCCTGCTCTTTTCCTTTTCTGTCATTTCTCTGTATTTGTGAACTTACAGCAGTTTACAGGTAAGATGGCGGATATGGCCAAGTTACGAGCTGCCTGGCGTGACGCTGCTCAGGACATGGGAATGGATAAGGAGGAGACTAAGGCCTACCTGATAAGGGAAAATGATAGGCATATTCAGCGAGAGAAAGAGAAAGAGGACAGGGCTGCCGCCGCCGAAGCAGCGAAGGAGGAAAGGATAGCCGCCGCGGAAGCAGCGGAAAGACAAGCAGAAGCAGCGAAAGAAGAGAGGGCCGCCTCCGCAGAAGCAGCGGAGAGGCAGGCCGAGATGGAACTTCGGAAATTGGAAGCCGCGAAAGAAGAAAGGGAAGCACAAGAGAGGGAGAAGGCAGCAGAGAGACAGCATGAACTTGCCCTGCGTTCTCTGGAACTGCAGTACCGATCTTCGGAAGGCAGTTCAGCTAATGGAGATTCACCCGGAGCAGGAGCGAGAGACACCTCAGGAAACGGAGGGCCCCGGATGGCAGCCATGAGCTTCCCATTTGACTCGTTCCCGAATGGGAATGAAAAGATTGACGTGTTCTTGGAAAAATTTCAAAGAATGGCAAAGGCATACGGATTGGATGAGAGTCTTTGGTGCCTGAAATTATCGCAATCTTTGAAAGGTCATGCATATGAAGTCTACAACAAGATGCTCCTAGATGACCAGAACAACTTCGAGGCACTGCGAAATGCTTTATTGCAAAGATTTCAGTGGACACCCCGGAAATGCCAAACCATGTTCAGGGAGAGCAGGCCGGAGAAGGGAGAGAGTTTCGCACAGTTTGCCGAGCGGGTGAGAAATTACCTTACTCGCTGGAGGGAACTGTCAGGACTGGCAAAAACTTTTGAAGGATTGGAGGAGTTAGTTCTGTGTGAACAGGTAAAAGCAAACATGTCCCCCGACTTGAGGCGGTATCTTGCGGAGCAGGGTGCCCAGCAACTTGATCAGATTATCGTGTTCGCCGAAAGGTTCCAAACAGCACAGGCCGAGGTACTGAGCCAGAAACGGAAAAACCCTGACCCGCCAACCCGAGGACATAACACCTCTCCCGACAAGCCAACTAATGGGCCGAACACACGAGAGCCCCCTCCACCTGCTTCGAACTCCGCGAGGGACCCCAACCCACCGAATAAACGAGATGAGGCAAGGAGGGACCCCGGCCGCAAACACGCATATGGTCGGACGTGGGGTGGCCGAAATAATTATAACTCGCAGTGGAAAGCAGGGGGAAGCCGGGAAAACCCCCCGAAGAGAGTGGCCTGTTTACAAACTTCTGTACCAGACTTGGAGAAGGAGCAGGATCTCAACCTACGAGTGACCGACCTTCTACGAGGGGAAGGGTAACGGTTAATGGGATCGAAACCGAGTGTTTGTATGATACAGGCTTAAGTTTCGAATGTCTCGTGGGCCATCATCTAGTGAAGCCCGAACAGATGACTGGAGAATTTGTGGAGATATGTGGGGTGTTAAAGGGAGATGCTCCAATGCGCCTCCCAGTAGCGCAGATAGAAATAGTGTCCAAATTAGTCAGGGGCACGATCAAGGCGGCTGTAATGGAGGGGCCCCTTTTTGAGGTCATTTTGGGATGTAGGTATGTGTACCTAGGGGACCCAAAGGAACCGGAAGTAGTGGCCGCAGTGGTTACTAGGGAGCAAGCCAAGAAGGAGAGGGAAAAGGAGGCCAACACTAATCTGTTACCCCAGGAACTGCAGGAGGCACAACAACAGGATCCGACACTGGAGGCCTGTTTCCAGAAATTACCCACGTCGAAGGACCCCAAACAAAAGGGGAATTTCTTCAAGAAGGACGGGCTGATTTATCGCAGAGACGGAGGAGAAGAGCAGGGGCATAGCCAATTGGTAGTGCCAGCCAAGTATAGGCTGCAAATTTTAGAAATGGGGCATGCGCTTCCATTTAGTGGACATATGGGGCAGGGGGCCACCATACATAGAATAGCGGCTCATTATTTCTGGCCGGGAATGACCCAGGACATCATAAGATTTGTAAAATCGTGTGCTCAGTGTCAGAGAGTGGCACCCAAACACTGGACCCCCCCCCCCCAGTCCCGTTAGGAGAGATGCCCATCGTCGGTACCCCCTTTGAACGAGTGGCGGTTGACATTGTAGGCCCATTAGAAAGAACAAAGCGGCGGAACAGGTTCATCCTGACATTAGTCGATGTGTGCACCATGTGGGCAGAGGCCATCCCCCTGGCGGTCATCGACTCGAAACATGTTGCAGAAGCCTTGCTGCAAATCTTTACAAGACTGGGGTTTCCTCAGCAAGTGTTGACAGATAATGGGTCCCAATTTCGCAGCTTGCTGATGGAGGAGATCTTCAACATTCTTCGGACCCAACACATACATACCAGTCCGTATAACCCGGCAGGAAATGGTCTCGTGGAGAGATTCAACGGCAGCTTGATGACGATGCTGCGCAAATTAGGGCAGGAGCGGCCAGAGGATTGGGACCTTTTTATTCCCGCCGCCCTGTTTGCTTATCGCGAAGTCCCCCAGGCTTCTACAGGCTACCCGCCAGCCACCCTATTGTTTGGGCGACCGATCAAGGGCCCTTGGAGGCACTGTTCAGGTCTTTGACAGATCGGAAGGCAGATGAGACAACGGTGTCAGCCTCCAATATGTGGCAGAGCTACAGAAGCGACTACAGTTAGGTTGGAAAATGGCCTCAGACAACCTTCGTAAGGCTCGCGCAAAACAGGCGCAGAGATACAACAAGACGGCCAAGGAAAGAGAGCTCCAGGTAGGGGAGAAGGTCTTGTTGTTACTTCCCACCGGGGAAAACAAACTGCGCATTGGATGGCAGGGGCCTTTCGAGGTGTTAGAGAAAATCTCTAACACCAACTATAGGATCGCTATCAAGGGAAAAAGGAAGATATACCACGTGAATCTCCTTAAGAAATTTTTAGAACGAGCCCCACCATCTCAAGACCACCTGTTAGCTTTGGCGGTAGCTATTGAGGCAGAGGACGACCCAGAGGATTATGGGGAGTACCCCTTACACCCAACAGAGTCGTACCGAGACGTAAAATTTGGGGAAACTCTTTCAGAAGGAGCGACGCGAGAACTCAGGACTGTATTACAACAATACGCGGACGTTTTAACGGATAAGCCTGGACTCACCCACCTCTCGGAATTTGAGATGAAACTGAAAGACGACACCCAGTACGGACTAAAAATATATCCGGTCCCGTACGCCAAAACTGCTG
>JAMPIV010020249.1:0-10882 GCA_024509875.1 Oreohelix idahoensis | reverse complement strand
CTGAACTTGTCTTTGGCTGATGCAGGTCGACTTGCCCAGAATCGTGATGCGTTCAGAGCAGCTGTAATGGAGACAACGTTCTGGAAAGAATACGTCACATGATGATGATACTGTGTCTTATACTGTGTCTTATACTGTGTCTTATACTGTGTCTTATACTGTGTCTTATACTGTGTCTTATACTGTGTCTTATACAGTGTCTTATACTGTGTCTTATACTGTGTCTTATACTGTGTCTTATACTGTGTCGTATACTGTGTCTTATACTGTGTCTTATACTGTGTCTTATACTGTGTCTTATACTGTGTCTTATACTGTGTCTTATACTGTGTCTTATACTGTGTCTTATACTCTGTCTTATACTGTGTCTTATACTGTGTCTTATACTGTGTCGTATACTGTGTCTTATACTGTGTCTTATACTGTGTCTTATACTGTGTCTTATACTGTATCTTATACTGTGTCTTATACTGTGTCTTATACTGTGTCGTATACTGTGTCTTATACTGTGTCTTATACTGTGTCTTATACTGTGTCTTATACTGTGTCTTATACTGTGTCGTATACTGTGTCGTATACTGTGTCTTATACTGTGTCTTATACTGTGTCTTATACTGTGTCTTATACTGTGTCTTATACTGTGCCGTCTGTTCTTGTCTATCCATATCTTCTTTATACTTTTCATGTGTATACATATAAATATTTATTCATTTGTTTCCGTCTGTTTCTCTCGAGCGTCCGATTGGCAGAGTAGTTAGATCGCTGGTCTCTAGCGGCTAAGGTGCTGGGTTCTAATCACGGTACCGACACGCTCCAGACTACCCAGCTGTAAATGGGTATCAGACTTTGATTTAGGGAAAGAAAAGGCAGCGAGGAAGGGAACTGGCCACCCCACGTCTCGATGCTGGACCTAGTATGGTCAAGTCTCTAACACTTCATTCACCTACGGCAGTATCTGCTATGGGACGACCTTGACCTGGAGATGCTGGACCTAGTATGGTCAAGTCTCTAACACTTCATTCACCTACGGCAGTATCTGCTATGGGACGACCTTGACCTGGAAATGCTGGACTCGGAATGGTCAAGTCTCTAACACTTCGTTCACCTACGGCAGTATCTGCTATGGGACGACCTTGACCTGGAGATGCTGGACCTAGTATGGTCAAGTCTCTAACACTTCATTCACCTACGGCAGTATCTGCTATGGGACGACCTTGACCTGGAGATGCTGGACCTAGTATGGTCAAGTCTCTAACAATTCATTCATCTACGGCAGTATCTGCTATGGGACAACCTTGACCTGTTTCTCTGTTCCTGGAGATGCCAGAACAAAAACTACCAGACTATATAATTGTCTAAGAATATTTGTCCCGTCCCACACGTCATGTTTTGTTGTCATCTGGAAAGTATTCAAAGTCGAGCGCTTCTGGCGTTTGCACTAAACTGCAAGACGTTTAATATACTGCACATCTTATTTTTACACCGACTTTGCAAGTATATTTTAAATAATAAATACAAAATATATAGGAAAGTGACAAAAAATATACAATATATATTTTAAAGGTGTCTACCTTCGCACAAGATTACTCTTGGCAGATATGTAGATATAAGGTTAATGACGCTTCTACTACAAAGGAATGTTCACAAGATATTCAGATAAGCCAAAAAAATGCTGCATTTGGCTGAGCACGTTAATTCTAGAATCTGCCTACAACTTTTGTGAAAGATTAAGGGGAGGTTTCACCTAAAAAATTTTTTTTTTTATTTTTGTCTTTACAAGCTCCAATTTTTTTGGGCATGTTTAGGACATCAAAGCATCTAATAAAAAATGCTCAATCATTGGAAAATAATTATATTGGGTCCTAATTTGCATATTGTTACTAAAAAATAGAAACTTTTTTGTGTCAAGATGCACACTTTATTTGCAAAGATAGGACATTGGAATTTGGCTTGCACATAGATCACAGCATTCTCAAGACTCCCTTCTAGTTTCATTTTCATAAACTGTCCGAGTGATGTTTTATGAATTTTCAAAAATTAGACCCATTTTTCTTGATAAAAATACAGGGTAGAGATACTTTAAAAATTCACTGATCAAAAAGTTACAGGTTTATACTTTTAAAATTAGCAGGGGACAAGCACTATAGTATGATATTACAGTATACAAAGTTTAAAGCCTTTAGCTTTACAACTTTTTGAGTAATCCTGACATGATGTCATCAAAATTGCTGAAAAACAATATCGTAGAAATAAGCAAAATACAGAGAAAACATGCCTTAAAATAGTCATACTCACATTAGAATCCACCAATTGCATATCCATTCTCTTTGTTGGTATTCTTATAATCCAGGAAAGATTTTCTGTGCCTGTATTCTGCTTTTTTCATATCATATAATCTTAGGGAAGCAGAGACCCATGCCGCGTCAAAACCAGAAAATCCTTTGAAGCAGTATTTCCCAAAAGATAGACCAAGATTTTCAAAAATTCCTCTTCTCCCAAGTTCTCCATCATTGAAAACTATCAAAGCATCATAAACTGAAAGTTCTAATCTGTCTCTTCCTACAAATGCTGCTTTGGGACATCTGTTGCAGATCAGATTGTGGAAAGACTCATTAGAGTTCTGTGTTCCTCCATGAAGACATTTTGACAACAAGAAGTCTGAAGACAATTCATCAAAGACAGGCTGAATTTCTTTAATGACAAATTTAGGCAGCCTGTTTTTTGTTAGCCTTGTTTATATCCTTTGGGCACCAATCTCCAGATCTCCAGCACCGTGCTTGAGAATGGCCATTATGCTTTTTTTCATATTGGAAATTGAACCAATATTTCCTCTTATTGCGGCACTGTAATGACCTTGTATTCTCATAATAGTACTCTTTGTTAATCTTCCAAAATTTCCAATACCCTTATACTTTTTCCCATCTTCTTCATTCTGCTTGCCTTTACATTCTGCAACTTTATCAAGGAGACGTCGTCCCATTCGTTTCTGAACATGGCCGCAGCATTCTAATTTTTCGATTTGAAGTCCAGGATACATTGTGGCTTTGCCTCGGCAACAGATTTAAAACTTTTTGAATCCCCATCTCCAAGATATTTTACATACTTCAAACCATGTTTTTCCTCAGATCTTCTAAAAATATTAATCATTCCATTTGATTTCATCAGATTTTTTTGGCATTGATTTGTGACCTTCATCCACACTGCCGTTAATTCTAGAATCTGCCTACAACTTTTGTGAAAGATTAAGCAATGGTTCATGTTAGCTCGTTTAAGCCCCCACCTCTGAGTAGCTGAGGGGATTTATTATTATTCTGGTATAGCTCAGTTTAGAGTGTGTTTAGTACATTTACTGAGACAAACATGCAGTATTTAGAAATTATTAAATCTAAGTTAGATTTGTATAATTTAAATAACAAAAGTTAATAATCAATTTAGGTTTAACAGTTAAAAAATGGGGAAAGTTATGGATCAAGAAAAAGTTATCGTCACGGTTATGATGGAGTGTAAATTGTAAAAAAGAGAAGTTGAAGTGGCAGCACATATATTGAATTTGGCTGCCAATGACAGTTCTGCGTCCTCTGATGGGTTGGTGCTTGTTACACTGCTCACGCTCGTGGCTGGTCAAGGTTGAAGACGCCGCCCGTTCCCAGTCAGATACGATATATCCCCCTGAATCTAAATCTGTAAACATCATGTGTTATAATACATTCTAAGGAGGTGCATTTTGATATTGTAAATAGTATATTCTTCATAAATTGTGCTTTTCCTATGAAGAAAATCAAGATTTTCTCACAACCTTATTTTATATAGTGCAAGTTATAAGACCATTAGTAAAGTAAAATAAGGTTGTGAGAAAATCGGATCTAACAAATGTTTTGCTATCGTATAGAAAGTAATTTTACTAAATGTCATATTGATTGACGTATATATAGGATAGTAAAACTTTTGTTAGATCCGATTTTTGATATCTTATCAACGTTTTGATTTATTGCAAATAATATTGTACAATTTTGAAACAAATGGTTACTAACTTTAGATACAAGATTTAATGTTCAGTATCTCAGGATCTACTTAAGCTATCGTAATTCCAATGTAACAACAATTTTAAAATATAATGATAAATATTCTGTTTAAATTTAGTATTGATAAACTAATTAATTCAAAAAAATTGGAATAGAAAAATATAATTCAATATGGCTGCCGTTTCCATGGCAACCAATGATGCGATACCATCAAATTCTTAACTATGCGTGTCTATGATCGATGTGGGTTATTTTTGCATATTTTCATTGAAATCCTATTATTAATAACGACAATAACATTTCACTGTAGTCCCCTCTCCCTCTTAATTGTTCCTCTAGGGCGTTGATTGTATACTCGACGGATGCATCATCTCATACGTTCATCCCTGCTAGTGCATTTGATGCCAAAGTCCAGCAACCTTAGCCTTGTTGATTTATCGATTGCAGTATCGTTCTCTAGCACGTAATCATTAAATGACCTTAGAATCTCCCATATCGATTTTCAGTGTCTAACTATTGGTTCTCTCAAGGTACTGTGGCCGTGGGAGGGTAGTGGGGGTTGCTGTTTAAGTCGAGAGTGTTAGATGTAGAATACTAGCTTGCCTGCTAGAGTTGGTGATTGCTCTCTACAGTCTTACAGGTTGTTTTCCCAGGTTCGGGGATATATCCTCTAAGTTGTTTCTTTTGTTTTAGAGCAGTTTTTGTTTGTTTATGATATGCTTGTAGCTATAGACTTATGATAGAATGATTCATTCTTCTGATAGCCAACTGCAAAGATACGATTCTTGAAACAGCGTAAGGTTTTGACAGAAATAACTTTTAATTGTCTGTTCTGGTACAAATGAACTTGTCAAATAACACAAATTCTTTGATACAGGCATATATACATCAGTTAACAATTAATAGTGCATATTTGGTGCCATTTCATGAATGCAAAATGCCCTTTGCACCTTTTCTAAATCTATCTGCATTTTTTCATAGGGCTATCTCCTTGTTTGTACTGTTTCCTTAAGTTGTGCATTTAGATTTTGTCCTTGCTAATATACTGCAGATTCTTCAGTGAAATTCGTTATGCAAGAGTTTTCCTTTTGAATCATGTAGGGATCCAGAATGTTTAATATTCTCCACTTCATTTAGCATTCTTCCTCAACAGGAGACCAGGTTTCATTATCATATAAATCTTCGAACCCAAATCTGCGGTGATCATAGCTGTGTGCACTATGAACCAATGGAAAGTTTATAATTGTTCACTACTTACAAGTATTTCAGAAAAACACATTATCACTACACATCCTAGAATGATCTTTTTCAACAAAAGCTTCCCAACACTAGACTAACGTCTGTTAACTTTGGATTCTTGGTTCCGACTGAACCGCGTCTATTCTACTTTTCTGCCGGCTGAATAATACTGAGCCTAACCATTGGTTGGAAATCACATGACCAAATGCTTGGCGTAAGCGAAGCTAACCTGATTAATGCTTGGCGTTTCGAAGCTAAGCTGGCCTAATTAAACATTTGTTGTCCCGATTTATTAATATCTTCTGTTTCTAATAAGAATTTATTTTATATGTTAATATAGTCTGTACCTGAAGAAAACCACAGTATACGCGGCTACATACAGATCCCGGGGCCCTGCAAATGTATCCCGTAGGGAGACATTTGAGTACTATCAAATCTTAAAAAATGTATCCCAAAAATTTCTTAAGTTCAAAAAAATGTTCAGAAAAATTTAAAGTTCAAAAAATTTTTTAAGTCCAAAAATAATTCGGAAAAATTTAAACTAATTCCTAAACTGGGGTCCTATGTCTATATGAGATCAACTTCTATATAAAAAACCTAGGGATGGCCATCAACTTCAAAAAATATTTTTAACTATCCAGCATTTTACAACATTTTTCATCACATTTTCACATTGGCAACACTGACCAACAAAAATATTCCCAACTTCATCCAATATAGAAGGTCGTCCCTAAAAATGTGACGAGTGGCAACACTGGGAAATATGAGCAATAGTATTCATTTGCATAACTTAATTTCGTTATCATAATCTACATGCATGTTATTTCAACAATATAGTTGACACATTGTATTGGGGCATGATAAAACTCCGAGTGGTTCAAAATTTTATGTTATTTTCACTCCTGGTGTTCCAATAAGTTTTGGTCCTAACTTATTTATTGAGTAAGCACTCCATGTATATTGCAGTAGAAAGTATTCCCATTTTTTTTCAAAATATCCACATCATCTTTGCAAATGACGATCCAATTGTATAAGTCAGTTAATTTATCCGTGGTGATCCATCATGCTTTCTTTTGTTATTTATTATTGCATATGGGAAACAATTTCAGCCATGTACATAATTATTTTCAAAGCTCAATGTAACAATTTATTCTGATAAGCAATTACCATGTACCAAATAAAATGATTAAAAATCTCATTACTTGTACTTGTTCATTTATTTTTAAAATAACCTGGTATCCTTGACAATATGTATCTGTTATCACTTGTTTATCCTTGTATACCGTTTAGTATTTCCTTTCTTTTTTTCTTTTCTTTTTTCATAAATCCCATATTCTCGATATATATGTGGCGCTCCAATATTTATAGGTGTGGACCTTTCCTAGTCCTCTTGTTTATACTGGGAATTCATCAGTATTGACTTTCAATGTATGACATCTAACAATATATTTATCAACAACACATCGACTAATCATTTGTAACCATCAACAAAACTGTCATAATTTTATCACAATATGAGGTAAAATACTTTTGTACATATTTTCAGGAATTCAACACCAACTCTGCCTTCGCAGGTCGAAGGTTTGTCAGAGTTATGTGGTGTTTTATGGCATCTGCTGCTACAGCTAGATGATCAATTTATTTTCATAGTTACTTATTATTATGGGGCATGAGGATATACATATTCCCATGGCAATCCGTGATTCAGCAATATGGATGTCCAATCTAGGTACTCCTTTATAATAGTATATCCATTCATTGTATGTGGATCCATGACACTTCAGACTGTGGGGTTACATTGTTCTTGGTCCATATATCATAAGGGTGATCCAAATCTCATATAGTTCCATTATGTTCTGGGTGCATCAGCATTCAATCTTTTTTTTTTTCGTTTAATCTCAATTGTCCTTAACACTTTTGGTTCCATATAATTATCATAATTCATTTGTGTCTCTTGTCCAATAATGATCCATACATTTATGGTTCTCATATGCAGCAATTGTATTCCTCCGATTTGTTCTGTGTTCATAGAATCCAGAAAATTTCAATTATTTTCTCTGTTATTTCATAACAACCTCAAATTATTCATTTTCTCACTCTAATGTGAGCATAAGTGCATAAACCGCACAGCAAAACATTAGTTGTGTCAACATAAAATTTCACCATAACCTAAAATGGCATCTTCATCATCAATAAACAGTTGCTTCTTCCTTAAATAGGACATCAGTGGTTATCATCCGGTAATGGGGTATTCAATGTGGGATCAGCATATACAAATGCTATAGAAGGGTATTTCATTTGCTAAGTCAGCATGTGCAAATGTCATTTCTTTAACATGGGGCAAAGGCATCATCAACAATTGGTTGCAATTTGTTCAATGTGGGGTCAGCATATACAAATGCTCTCAAAGGATATTCTCATTTGCAAAAATCAGCATGCGCAAATGTCATTGGGGTACTTGTCATAGGCAGTATCAACAAAAACTAGTTGTTCGCACTGATGTGGTGATTTATTTTTTCTTGTCTACTATATCAGCTGCTAATTTCATGGCAGTCAATGTTATATGGCATTTGTCTATCATCATGTCATCAATCATGTGCAAGGGTGGCATATAAACATATAACATATCGTATAAGCAGTCAAAAATGTATTCTTTTCTTTTCTCTTTTCATTTTTTCTTTTATGTCTTTTGTCTCTTTTCATTTTCTGTTTGATTTCTTTTCTGGATTGCAAATTTTCTCTTTTCTTTGCATTTTCTGTTTTCTTGTGATTTCTTTTCTCTTTTCTTTTTCATTTTTTTTTTTTTTTTTTTTTTTTGCATCTTAAATACGAAAGAATGATAAAATCAATTCACTAAACATTCTAGCTACTACCAATATTCCTAATAGTGAATCCTAACCAATAGGGCTGCAAGTAATAGTTTAGGTTAGAACAGAATGAATATTGTAGCAGTATCTGTTGTCAATAAGTGGCGAGGAAAGGGTACATCACGGATCTCCTGATTACAACATGATTGTAATTCCAAGGAATGAAAATGATTGGGATTGAAAAGATCACAAGTCTAGAATGTCGTCTCAATATAGTGGAAAGGAAAAATAGTAAGTCAAAGATGGTGTAACAGTGGAGTGAAGAAAATCTTACTATAGAGAGTCAAGGTTGGGATATGGAATCTCTTTAGGAGAATGTTTAAAATCTTGACAGTACTAATATACATCTGGGTCTAAAATAATAATGTACATTGGAAAAATAAATAATCCTGTGGAGAAAGATAGCATAACATGCAATACTAGTTTTGGGTATGAATTATATGCTGTTAACAGATGTCATAGTAGGAACAGTATGATTGATCAAGGTGATAGATATAAAGGAGTTTAGCATAATTGAGATCACAGAAATATTAGTATGAGGTAAGAAAAAACTACTGGTGTAAGGTGCCTGCATGAAAATGCACTAAGATGCGAAATTACTGAACTCTGGAGCTGCAAGGACAAGAAGTCTGGTGAATGAAGCGTGGAATATGATCAGTTACAAAAGTAGGGATGAATGTTACAACAGAATAGTGTGACACATGTGTTATAGGTAAGGTTGTGTAACATTCTAAATATTAAGAAAATGTCTGTAACTAAATAGTGTCTGTAAACTCGTAACACCGTGTGTTATCAATTGTTTTGTCATTTTTTTATTTCACAAAACTATAATATCTAATGAAAATCCTTCGTGTGCTGGTCTTGATTGTTCTCTGGGCATCAGTATTTTAAGGCTGGAAAAAAAACTTCCTCAGTGAGGCTTTGACATCTTAGTCTGGAAGCAAGTCATTTGCACTGTCAAAAACTGAAAATAGAGTACATGGGAAAGTTAGAACATTTGTTACTCACTATATGCACATATGCGTAGACCGTGTTCGGAGTGGCGAACACATAAAACACCTGGGCGTGTTTCTAGAAAAGCCTTGTGAATTCTTTCGCAAACTCCAACATTGCAATTTCCCGACTGCTTAGGCGAGAATCATACTGAGTAACTGTGGTAATGGATGTGGTAGGCAACACTGCATTTGCTGATTGTTGGGGCACTGAGGACATTGACGAGTGCGGTGATGGCTTAACATCTTTTGATTGCGGTGATGGTTTCACTGTAATTGGGGTTTGTATGGCTGGAACATCTGTTAGTTTTGAGGCAGGTATATGTTTCGCCTTGATTTTTCTACAACACTTTTTAACTCGTGAAGTGCGGACGTGTTTTCATAGAGCTCTACTTTCGTATTTGTGAAAGTGTGTTTCTGCTATAATTCATGATGGATTTTTATATCATTGTGTTCGGTATCATTGTGGCTTTGTCGTGAAATCTTTTTTGTGGTGTCAATATGAACAGAAATGTTAGATTTTGTTCTAAAAGGATCTACTATTATAATACACTGTGCTGTTTTGCATATAAACTTGTAGTATTGTTAAATGGGTAGCCGACAACCCACGAATTGAGCGCCCAACAATGACCGAGCCACTCAGGTGTTTAATTACAGGTCTTCAGAGCGGGGCCTTTTTGGAAAATCCACTATAAAAATGAAACCACGCGACCCAAATCGTCACGCCAGAGCGATGATTATCAGCCATGAACAAAGCTGATTACCTTCTTCCTTCGCGGTACCAGCAATAACATTCACAATGCCAAACGTAAACTCGGCCACCACCGCTCGACCGAGCAGAAAGAAACAAAAGGACTATGTCTTAAATGCGCCTAAGGCGGTGAAAAAGAAGACCAGGGTTCTCAATGCAGACACGCCCTCAGCACCGTTAGTAACGCTACAATACAAAAACCACAATCAGTGTGTGATATTAACATTCCAAACATTGCTCGAGTACGAAGCATTGCGTGGCTTGTCCAAGGCCTACTATAAATCAATCGCCTCAATTGAATCTCGCACTGACGCTAATGGTGCTCATGTCGAAGATGTCATTTCTACTGGACACGTTTTTCTCCATTTCTATAATACGTCCAACAAGGTTATGGTACAAGGCTCAGAGACTGCAGTTAAAGAGTGGATCCAGAATGATTTGAATCATTTATGGGAAACAGCAACGACTGCTGGAGTCAGTCGAATGGCTATAACGTCAACAGCTGTTCACAACAATGCACCAACCACTTCCGATACCCAGAAATTAGCCCTCACACACTGTTCCTTTCCCGTTGTCTCTGATACATTCGTTCAGGAGCAGGACAAACAGCTACAGGAGGTACAAGACACGCCTTCCTCTACATCAAGATCTATCATTACAGAGACGCCTTCCGCTACATCAAGATCTACCATTACAGAGCCAGAGCATAATTCATTAATAGGATTGCTTGATAGTAGTCTAGAAAGGACACCACGCAAGCAAACTATACAATCACCACATGATGATGTGTATACAAAAATAACATCTGAGATGGAACTATTGAAAGCTGAATTGAGTAGTCTTAAAAAATCTTATGAACAGCTTCAGGCTGATCACCTGTCTCTAAAAAGTCGCTACGAAAACAGCAAAACACACATTCAGCAGCAGACTACACAACAGCACACAAAAGAATTGGGTCACAAACAAACACGTGCGGAGAGCCTCCGACCTCAACAGCAAATACCTCATTCA